>OY992884.1:2534390-3134390 GCA_963921405.1 Cepaea hortensis
GGAACCACCAGTCTGCACACCAATAAGCCAGACATGGGTCCTGTATGACATCACACTGATGTTGGACAACAGGATGTCTTCATCCGACATACAGGACTTCGCGTTGGAGCTCAAGCCAACGAACACAAGCAAGCAAGCAAGCATGTGTACATACTGACGCCCCTCAATGTTTCATCTGTCAGAAATACATCAACTTTGTGGACATAGTGACCTGTGACGAGGTGAGCTCCGTGCCTCCACCAACTGAGATCTACCAAAAACCCTACATCTTCAAACGGGTGGGAGACAGGTAGGTCTACAATAGTGTTATTGGGGAAGATATCACGTTGTGGACATATGTCAACAATAGTGTTATTAGGGAAGATATCACGTTGTGGACATATGTCAACAATAGTGTTATTGGGGAAGATATCACGTTGTTGACATATGCTAACAATAGTGTCATTGGGGAATATATCACGTTCTGGACATATGTCAACAATAGTGGTATTAGGGAAGATATCACGTTGTGGACATATGTCAACAATAGTGCTATTGGGGAAGATATCACATTGTTGACATATGTCAACAATAGTGTTATTTGGGAAGATACCACGTTGTTGACATATGTCAACAATAGTGTTATTGGGGAAGATATCACGTTGTGGACATATGTCAACAATAGTTTTATTAGGGAAGATATCACGTTGTGGACATATGCTAACAATAGTGTTATTGGGGAAGATATCACATTGTTGACATATGCTAACAATAGTGTTATTGGGGAATATATCACATTCTTGACATATGTCAACAATAGTGTTATTGGGGAATATATCACATTGTTGACATATGTCAACATAAGTGGTATTAGGGAAGACATGACGTTGTTGACATATGTCAACAATAGTGTTATTGGGGAAGATACCACATTGTTGACATATGCTAACAATAGTGTTATTGGGGAAGATATCACATTGTTGACATATGCTAACAATAGTGTTATTGGGGAAGATATAACGTTGTGGACATATGTCAACAATAGTGTCATTGGGGAAGATATCACGTTGTGGACATATGTCAACAATAGTGTTATTGGGGAAGATAGCACATTGTTGATATATGTTAACAATAGTGTTATTGGGGAATATATCACATTGTTGACACATGCTAACAATAGTGTTATTGGGGAAGATGTCACATTGTTGACATATGTCAACAATAGTGTTATTGGGGAATATATCACGTTGTGGACATATGCCAACAATAGTGTTATTAGGGCAGAATTTACATGGTTGCCATGTGCCAACAATAGTGTCATTAGGGAAGGCATACTGTTGGCATATAGTAATAAACGTGTTACAGCCAAAATGAGCCATCTATAAATATTGAGGAAGGTAAGGCGCAAAAATCTCACACATCAGAAAGAAACAGTCATATGATGGCCACATTATGAGAAGACAAATACTTGAACATGTTTTGACAACCGGAAAGATTTGTGGAAAAAGAAAAAGAAGAAGAGAATAGCGTGAGAATATTCGTGACAATCTTGTGTCATGGCACAGAAAGGAATCAACACATGAACTGGTCCATGCCGTCGGAGATCGCAAATTTGTGAAGAGGTATGTTCGCCCACGCCAGCCAGCAAGGCGCTAGATGATGATGATAATCTCTGGTGTTGTGTTGTGTTGTGCGGTGTCTCGTGTTGTGTTGTGTGGTGATCAAAGTTGTTGTGAAAGTCCCAACGATTCAAGCCTTAGGTGTTTTATATTTCTTCACGTTGTTAAGATGTCATTATTTTTATTCACTATCTTCCTGATGCTTTTCCATCGTTAGAAGTGTAATTTATTACCCCATATGTTTCATTTTTATAGATGTGATCTATTATCTCCACATGTTTCATGTTTATAGATGTGATCTATTATCGCCACATGTTTCATGTTTATAGATGTGATCTATTATCTCCACATGTTTCATGTTTATAGATGTGATCTATTGTCTCCATGTTTCATGTTTATAGATGTGATCTATTATCTCCATATGTTTAATGTTTATAGATGTGATCTATTATCTCCATGTTTCATGTTTATAGATGTGATCTATTGTCTCCATGTTTCATGTTTATAGATGTGATCTATTATCTCCATGTTTCATGTTTATAGATGTGATCTATTGTCTCCATGTTTCATGTTTATAGATGTGATCTATTGTCTCCATGTTTCATGTTTATAGATGTGATCTATTATCTCCATATGTTTAATGTTTATAGATGTGATCTATTATCTCCATGTTTCATGTTTATAGATGTGATCTATTGTCTCCATGTTTCATGTTTATAGATGTGATCTATTGTCTCCATGTTTCATGTTTATAGATGTGATCTATTATCTCCATATGTTTAATGTTTATAGATGTGATCTATTATCTACATGTTTCATGTTTATAGATGTGATCTATTGTCTCCATGTTTCATGTTTATAGATGTGATCTATTATCTCCATATGTTTAATGTTTATAGATGTGATCTATTATCTCCATATGTTTAATGTTTATAGATGTGATCTATTGTCTCCATGTTTCATGTTTATAGATGTGATCTATTATCTCCACATGTTTCATGTTTATAGATGTGATCTATTATCTCCACATGTTTCATGTTTATAGATGTGATCTATTATCGCCACATGTTTCATGTTTATAGATGTGATCTATTATCTCCATATGTTTCATGTTTATTGATGTGATCTATTATCTCCATGTTTCATGTTTATAGATGTCATCTATTATCTCCATATGTTTTATGCTTATAGGTGTGATCTATTATCTCCATATGTTTCATGTTTATAGATGTGATCTATTATCTCCATGTTTCATGTTTATAGATGTCATCTATTATCTCCATATGTTTTATGCTTATAGGTGTGATCTATTATCTCCATATGTTTCATGTTTATAGATGTGATCTATTATCTCCATATGTTTAATGTTTATAGATTTGATCTATTATCTCCACATGTTTCATGTTTATAGATGTGATCTATTATCTCCATATGTTTAATGTTTATAGATTTGATCTATTATCTCCACATGTTTCATGTTTATAGATGTGATCTATTATCTCCATATGTTTCATGTTTATAGATGTGATCTATTATCGCCACATGTTTCATGTTTATAGATGCGATCTATTATCTCCACATGTTTCATGTTTATAGATGTGATCTATTGTCTCCATGTTTCATGTTTATAGATGCGATCTATTATCTCCACATGTTTCATGTTTATAGATGTGATCTATTGTCTCCATGTTTCATGTTTATAGATGTGATCTACTATCTCCATATGTTTCATGTTTATAGATGTGATATATTGTCTCCACATGTTTCATGTTTATAGATGTGATCTATTGTTTCCATGTTTCATGTTTATAGATGTAATCTATTATCTCCATGTTTCATGTTTATAGATGTGATCTATTATCTCCACATGTTTCATGTTTATAGATGTGATCTATTATCTCCATATGTTTCATGTTTATAGATGTGATCTATTATCTCCATATGTTTCATGTTTATTGATGTGATCTATTATCTCCACATGTTTCATGTTTATAGATGTGATCTATTATCTCCACATGTTTTATGTTTATAGATGTGATCTATTATCTCCACATGTTTCATGTTTAAAGATGTGATCTATTATCTCCACATGTTTCATGTTTATATATGTGATCTATTGTCTCCATATTTCATGTTTATAGATGTGATCTATTGTCTCCATGTTTCATGTTTATAGATGTGATATATTATCTCCATGTTTCATGTTTATAGATGTGATCTATTATCGCCACATGTTTCATGTTTATAGATGTGATCTATTATCTCCATATGTTTCATGTTTATAGATGTCATCTATTATCTCCATCTGTTTAATGTTTATAGATGTGATCTATTATCTCCACATGTTTCATGTTTATAGATGTGATCTATTATCTCCATGTTTCATGTTTATAGATGTGATCTATTATCTCCACATGTTTCATGTTTATATATGTGATCTATTATCTCCACATGTTTCATGTTTATAGATGTGATCTATTATCTCCACATGTTTCATGTTTATATATGTGATCTACTATCTCCATGTTTCATGTTTATAGATGTGATCTATTATCTCCATATGTTTCATGTTTATAGATGTGATCTATTATCTCCATGTTTCATGTTTATAGATGTGATCTATTATCTCCATATGTTTCATGTTTATAGATGTGATCTATTATCTCCACATGTTTCATGTTTATAGATGTGATCTATTATCTCCACATGTTTCATGTTTATATATGTGATCTATTATCTCCATGTTTCATGTTTATAGATGTGATCTATTATCTCCATATGTTTCATGTTTATAGATGTGATCTATTATCTCCACATGTTTCATGTTTATAGATGTGATCTATTATCTCCATGTTTCATGTTTATAGATGTGATCTATTATCTCCATATGTTTCATGTTTATAGATGTCATCTATTATCTCCATCTGTTTAATGTTTATAGATGTGATCTTTTATCTCCATATGTTTCATGTTTATAGATGTGATCTATTATCTCCATATGTTTCATGTTTATAGATGTCATCTATTATCTCCATATGTTTCATGTTTATAGATGTGATTTATTATCTCCATATGTTTCATGTTTATTGATGTGATCTATTATCTCCACATGTTTCATGTTTATAGATGTGATCTATTATCTCCACATGTTTCATGTTTATAGATGTGATCTATTATCTCCACATGTTTCATGTTTATACATGTGATCTATTATCTCCACATGTTTCATGTTTATAGATGTGATCTATTATCTCAACATGTTTCATGTTTATAGATGTGATCTATTATCTCCACATGTTTCATGTTTATAGATATGATCTATTATCGCCACATTTTTCATGTTTATAGATGTGATCTATTATATCCACATGTTTCATGTTTATAGATGTGATCTATTATCTCCACATGTTTCATGTTTATAGATGTGATCTATTATCTCAACATGTTTCATGTTTATAGATGTGATCTATTATCTCCACATGTTTCATGTTTATAGATATGATCTATTATCGCCACATTTTTCATGTTTATAGATGTGATCTATTATCTCCACATGTTTCATGTTTATAGATGTGATCTATTATCTCTACATGTTTCATGTTTATAGATGTGATCTATTATCTCCATATGTTTCATGTTTATAGATGTGATCTATTGTCTCCATATGTTTTATGTTTATAGATGTGATCTATTATCTCAATATTTTTCATGTTTATTGATGTGATCTATTATCTCCATATGTTTCATGTTTATAGATGTGATCTATTGTCTCCATATGTTTTATGTTTATAGATGTGATCTATTATCTCAATATTTTTCATGTTTATTGATGTGATCTATTATCTCCATATGTTTCATGTTTATAGATGTGATCTATTGTCTCCATATGTTTTATGTTTATAGATGTGATCTATTATCTCAATATTTTTCATGTTTATAGATGTGATCTATTATCTCCATATGTTTCATGTTTATAGATGTGATCTATTGTCTCCATATGTTTTATGTTTATAGATGTGATCTATTATCTCAATATTTTTCATGTTTATAGATGTGATCTATTATCTCCATATGTTTCATGTTTATAGATGTGATCTATTGTCTCCATATGTTTTATGTTTATAGATGTGATCTATTATCTCAATATTTTTCATGTTTATAGATGTGATCTACTATCTCCACATGTTTCATGTTTATAGATGTGATCTATTATCTTCATGTGTTTCATGGTTAGAGATGTGATCTACTATCTCCATATGGTTTATCGCGGCGAAGGTTTCATATTATCTCTAATTTGAGAAGCTATATAAGTACATGTCTTTATGTGCACCAGTTCTAGATGTTTCCAGTAGTCTCTCTGATTTTCTAGACCGGAGTTGTCAATGTTGTTGTTTGCAGATGTATTTGAATGATGGTTTGTTTTCTTGTAATTACTGTCATGACCGTTGATCGCAGCAAGGTTGTCTTGTTTTGCTTCACCATCATCATTGTCCACAGTCACTGCGAAACCTGCTCAAAGTCATGTGATACTTGGACTAATAATAACAAACACAACAACAACATCAACACCAACATCAACAACAAACACAACAACAACAACAACAGTATATGTATTGTGTCTCCCACAGGCGCCCTGTGCCAGGCTTCCCAGATACCTACAACAACATCTGTGGCAGTCACAAGTAACACCAGCTGGTCGTACGACGTTCCGTTGCGATCAGGCTGCCGAGACAACATTCATAAATATTTCCTCCTTTCTTTGTTTTAAGTTTTCTTTGCTTTGTGTTAGACGGAACACTATATATATATATATATATATATATATATATATATATATATATATATATATATATATATATATATATATATATATATATATATATATATATCAGACATGCCACGGCACTTGATGCGAGTGCAAGTGAGATTATGGAACTGATTCTAGCACGCTATGTGTGTAAACTAATTCTCTGTGTGAATAAAACTCAGCGGAAATTCACGGTTGTGTTGCTATTGCGTCAGACATTGAATGTATGAATGAAAGCATGAATGCACGAAATACACATTACAAATCACACACACACACACACACACACACACACACACACACACACACACACACACACACACACACACACAATCACACTCTCGCACACACGCACACGTACACACCAGCATCCACACAATCTCCCATCACCCACAAACCAACACTATATCCTTTCATTGAACTGGCTGTTTTATCATCACATTGTAGTGCTACTCCGTTTGTGTTTGCAACCCCTGCAGAATTAATTGTAATGTGTTTGTCTGCTACATCCTTACCAGATCCCTTCCATCTCATTCATGACTAGGATATTCATGTCCATATTTCCCATCTCTTTTATTTCACTTTCCCACATTATGTTCCTATATAACCTTCCTCTTGCTTAAGCAAGTGGTTACATTTAAATACCTAGGGACACTTTTTAATATCTGATGGAAGATGTCAATCAATCAATCATGTGCCATGCCGGAAAGCGTGGAAGATGTACAACCAAGATTAAGAACAGCATAGGGCAAGCAAAGGCTGTATTTAAGAAAAATGAAAAGTAACTTATACAATAAGTCACTATCATGGAAAATAGGAAAGAGAGTGCTGAAATGCTATATAGAACATGTTTTATTGTATGACGATTAATCATGGAAAATAGGAAAGAGAGTGCTGAAATGCTATATAGAACATATTTTATTGTATGACGATTAATCATGAAAAGTCATTGTCGGGATATGGATAATGGACCTAGAACATTATATACAACTATAAGAAACAGACAAACAGTTTTCCTTGGTCATGTGGTGAGAAAAGAGACATTGGAGAACATCGTAAAACATCGAAGGTCACGGGGGAATGGGGCAGACAAGAGGTACTTTGCTGAATGGATTAATACGGCGGCAGGGAGGAATATCAGCAGCAGAGTTGAACCACAACACCACAAACCGAGATCTACATGGAGGAATATCAGCAGCAGAGTTGAACCACAACACCACAAACCGAGATCTACATGGAGGAATATCAGCAGCAGAGTTGAACCACAACACCACAAACCGAGATCTATATGGAGGAATATCAGCAGCAGAGTTGAACCACAACACCACAAACCGAGATCTACATGGAGGAATATCAGCAGCAGAGTTGAACCACAACACCACAAACCGAGATCTACATGGAGGAATATCAGCAGCAGAGTTGAACCACAACACCACAAACCGAGATCTATATGGGCAGACATGGGCGTCCACGCCACAAGATATTTTGTTTGATCCCTTACAGAACGTTGCAGTCAACACCATCATTTTTCAGCTGCTGTTGATGTTCTTGGCAAGATTACGCTCAGTAGTTTGCCATTGCTTTCTGAGCGACCGGTTCACATACCCCCGTAAATAACCAACGTGACGCGATCCGTTACCGAATCTCGCGCAGTTGTGTTTCCTTACGTGGATATACGAGATTGCAGAGAATGTCGTAAATACTTTCGCCAGGGAGACGGTCACCAGTTATTTGTTATACATAAATACAGGACGTGACACGACATCGCACGGTTGGCTGAACATATAATCTCAACACATGACACGGTTGACCGAATTCAAGTTCTCATCACATCGAACATGACCACTAGCAAGTGTCAGATGATCGTGTTACATCTGATAAAATGTATGAACCTATCAAACAATTTCTCTTGGCAAGCGGCATGTATACATATTCAACCACTAATCCTTGGACATATAAATGGATCAACAAGATCGACGACAACATGAACAGCGGGTCGGTGCCCTGTATAAATCTGCCACTAACACAGTTGTTGGGTGGTGCATTGTCTGCTCGGAGACGGACCAGTTCGGTAAGAAATGTTCTGTCTACTTCTGTCATGGGCCTCGCTGGGAACCTACACCCACGAGCGACTCCAAACACCCGTCCCATGTTTGCAGCTCTCTCCGTGTCCTGCACATATCATCATCTGTGTCCTCCACATATCATCATCTGTGTCCTCCACATATCATCATCTGTGCCCGGTTTTAATTCCGCATGTTCTTAGTTCTCCTACTATTATGTTTGCCTTGACGGCATCAAAGAAAGGGCATCTATAAGACACACTCGGCGCCAACGTCTTTCATCACCTCAATGTTAGACATACTCAATGTCTGAATCTTTCATCACCTCAATGTTAGATACACTCAATACCTGAATCTTTCATCACGTCTTCAATTCGCTGCAATCGGTCTGCTGTTCTCTCCAAACTTCACATTATTGATTATGTCACAACATTATATCCCTTATATTTTTCACATAAACGAGTTAATGTATGTTGTAGTGTATTAGTAATTGTGTGCGTCATTCTCCAGTTCAGTCATTGCCCCATATTTTGATGCAGTTGGCAGGTTCCTTAGGCGCATTGTCCAATTTTAAAAATTGTGTTTAAGTTTGGTAAAACTGATCGCTCCACTGTCTGTCTTTGTCATTTACTGCCAATATAGTACTTTACGGTGTATGGCAGGGCGGTCTTGAGCCTAGGGAATTAAGGCCGTCTGGCTAGTGCAGTTGCCGCGAACTGTGCAGATTTATGTTTTTTTTTAAATAATAATGTGTTTTATTTATGCCCCTGACAAAAAAAAAATCTCCACACTGTACTGAGGATTCGAACCCGGGTCTCCCGAAGGAGAATCCGGCACTCTAGCCATTCAGCCAGCCGCCCCTCACATCTACTATTGGCACTAGGTGTAACTTCTTTCTTTGGATTAATTCATAGTGACGTCAGGAGGCAAGAGACCTGGAAGAAATGAGCATGAGTGAGAACTTCAGCACACCCCTCCCTAGACGTTGTACAAGTTCCTACAGCCGCCCTACCGTAGTGGCTAGATGCTGTACAAGTTCCTACAGCCGCCCTACCGTAGTGGCTAGATGCTGTACAAGTTCCTACAGCCGCCCTACCGTAGTGGCTAGATGCTGTACAAGTTCCTACAGCCACCCTACCGTAGTGGCTAGATGCTGTACAAGTTCCTACAGCCACCCTACCGTAGTGGCTAGATGCTGTACAAGTAACTACAGCTGTTCTCCTAGATAGATGCTGTACAAGTTCGCGCAGCTGCTGTCAGCAACCGATGCTTCAGGCATTACGGGATAACTTCTCTCGCACCACACAAAAGATTTGTCAGTCGTACGAGAGGTATTGATTATACATTTTATTGCCACAGGCTCTTTACATTACATCAATGCACAAAAAACGGTCGCTAATAAATCACACATGAATACACCACAGAATTGCCTATCACTAGTCGTTTCTAACCCTACTGCTAATTCTATCTACTAGGCTAAAGAATACGCATCGACGCTAAGCGATGCGCTCACTACGAAGTCTGTCCCCTGTCTGAGGAAATCTCCGCGTGCTGATTACACGGTACGCGGAGTGACCTTGTGCGTACTTCGGCTTCTGCGTGCTGCCTCACTCAGCACGCTTGGAGTCGTGGTCTCTCTTGAGTCTAGTTCTCTGTATCTGTCACGCTGGCGTGATTACGCCGTGACCAGAGTGCTTACTCTCTGATTGACACCTCCGTGTCTCATGAGAGAACTGTTTGATAGTTCCCCTTCCTATTTACCACCTATACCTACCCTGCCCTTATGTAGGGGCACTGGGTTACCTCTATTCTACTTGCGGTAGACCACTCATTCAGGGTGGACTTCCCTGAGTCTGCCCCGGAGGTAGACCACTCATTCAGGGTGGTCTTCCCTGAGTCTTTGACAGCTGCCCTGTTGATTGTTGTCTGTTGATGGTCGTCTGTTGATGGTCGTCTATTGATGGTTGACTGTTGATGGTCGACTGTTGATGGTCGACTGTTGATGGTCGACTGTTGATGGTTGACTGTTGATGGTCGACTGTTGATGGTTGACTGTTGTTGGTCGACTGTTGATGGTCGACTGTTGATGGTTGACTGTTGATGATTGACTGTTGATGGTTGACTGTTGATGGTCGACTGTTGATGGTCGTCTGTTGATGGTCGACTGTTGATTGTTGACTGTTAATGGTCGTCTGTTGATGGTTGACTGTTGATGGTCGACTGTTGATGGTTGACTGTTGATGGTCGACTGTTGATGGTTGACTGTTGATAGTCGACTGTTGATGGTCGTCTGTTGATGGTTGACTGTTGATGGTTGACTGTTGATGGTCGTCTGTTGATGGTTGACTGTTGATGGTCGACTGTTGATGGTCGTCTGTTGATGGTTGACTGTTGATGGTCGACTGTTGATGGTTGACTGTTGATGGTCGACTGTTGATTGTTGTCTGTTGATGGTCGACTGTTGATGGTTGACTGTTGATGGTTGACTGTTGATGGTCGACTGTTGATGGTTGACTGTTGATGGTCGACTGTTGATGGTTGACTGTTGATTGTTGTCTGTTGATGGTTGACTGTTGATGGTCGACTGTTGATGGTTGACTGTTGATGGTCGACTGTTGATGGTCGTCTGTTGATGGTTGACTGTTGATGGTCGTCTGTTGATGGTTGACTGTTGATGGTCGACTGTTGATGGTCGTCTGTCGATGGTTGACTGTTGATGGTCGACTGTTGATGGTTGACTGTTGATGGTCGACTGTTGATTGTTGTCTGTTGATGGTCGACTGTTGATGGTTGACTGTTGATGGTTGACTGTTGATGGTCGACTGTTGATGGTTGACTGTTGATGGTCGACTGTTGATGGTCGACTGTTGATTGTTGTCTGTTGATGGTTGACTGTTGATGGTCGACTGTTGATGGTTGACTGTTGATGGTCGACTGTTGATGGTTGACTGTTGATGGTCGACTGTTGATTGTTGTCTGTTGATGGTCGACTGTTGATTGTTGTCTGTTGATGGTCGACTGTTGATTGTTGTCTGTTGATTGTTGACTGTTGATGGTCGACTGTTGATTGTTGACTGTTGATGGTCGACTGTTGATTGTTGTCTGTTGATGGTCGTCTGTTGATTGTTGTCTGTTGCTATCATGCATTTTCCTGCTTTCTGATCTCTCTAAGAATGCCCAAGAGTACAATTCTGTGATTCATCTATGACAGTGATGGCTCCATCATATACCATCTGACTCCAGATTCAACAGAACGACGAAATCTCACAGTTACACAGAAAGACGACAACTCGAGATTATCCAGACATCCAGCCATGCCGAGGTTGACCCATGTTCAAGCTGTCCTGCTGGTGTCCTACACATTGCCTTTGCTGGTGTCCGCTCAGGGTAAGGAACTTGGTCAGGCACTGTCAACGTGTCAGAAATAGGGATAGCAAACTCGGGTTCAAACAGGTAGAACAGTGCGAGCACAGATAAGACAGAACTCTAAGTTCGATTATCGTCGTTACTATTTTATTACGATGTCTGTCATTTGGCGAATAATCTTCTCGCACAGTATTTATAATATTATATACAAATTCATCATACAAAGCATTCAAGTATCTATACACAACATCTTAACTATGTCTATCGCTAATATCTTCAGGATCTAAGTAATGTCTGTCCCTGTGTCTCCCTCTAGAAGCTACACCCTCTTCCGTCAATGTCCAGTTTCCTTCTGTCCTCTCCACTCTCATAAGGTGGACACGGGTTGCTCGCCCCTTCATGCGCCTCGTGGGGTTTCACCCTTCACGCTTCTGCCGGGTTGTGGCTGGGCGTACTGCGTAGTTTGACAACTAACTCGTCTTTCTCGAATGTTCGAGTCCTTTCTCTTCTCTCCCTTATTCATTCCATGTTTCTATGTTTCTTCTCTATCTATATTATGTCCCCTGTCTACTCAAGTGGGACCTTGACATGGTCCGCCATCCACCTCCTATGGGTTTGGTATTTCTTAATTAGCTGGAACTAATTCTGTCAAGGGACCACGGGAATAAGTATGTGGTTCAGGGTAGCAATCTAGTAGATGGTAACTCTGTTATATGTATCGCCACACTAGCAACTAATGTACGTTCAGTACTATTATCTCGGGTGGTTGCTCAAGAGTCTAATTCTCCTTTTATTCTTAAATTAAGGCTATCCAGACCGAAGTTACATGACGACTAAGATTGTGAACTTGTATTCCCAAATGCGTCCTTCTCAAACATCCAAATATGATGCCATGAAAAATGGCCTCCTATTACAGAGTCTCATCAAGGCAAATTGCCTTGGCCCTTTTAAGAATGTATGCAGCCATTGCCCCTTTAATGTGTACCTGTATACACTTTTTTACTTCCGTATTTTGGTAGTGTATACTATACATATACTTACATGGAAAGAATATTTTATTGAATTACTAAATTGTGAAGCTCCAAGTCACATTTTCCCACAGGAAGAGGTTCTAACATGCGAAACACAAATTGAAGAACCTACATTTGAAGAAATCCTATATGTAATCACACGACTTAAAAACAATAAGGCAACTGGGACTGATGGAATTGCTGCTGAATTTATAAAGGCAGGTGGCCATGCATTACATCTAAAGCTATACGAACTAATAATAAAAATCTGGAGGACAGAAGAATTACCCCATGACTGGAAAGAGTCATTATTGATACCTATCTTTAAGAAAGGAGACAAGTTCCAATGTGGAAATTATAGAGGAATATCACTACTGTCCACAAGCTATAAGATACTATCCGCAGTATTACTAAATAGACTAAAACCATATTCAGAAGACATATTGGGTGACTACCAGGCGGGTTTTAGACAAAACAGATCAACAATAGATCAGATATTTATCTTACGACAAATAGCCGAGAAACATTGGGAATATAAAAGAGATCTCCATAACATTTTTGTGGATTTTAAAAAGGCTTATGATAGTGTCCATAGGAATAGTCTATGGAATGCTATGCAGGAATTTGGAATACCAAGGAAGTTAATCAACATGACCAGACTATGCATGGAAGATACTTATAATATAGTAACATATAAAGGCAGAAAATCAGACCCCTTCCAAATAACATCTGGCTTGAAACAGGGTGATGCACTATCGCCACTACTCTTCAATCTGGCTCTAGAGAAAGTTGTAAGGAAGGTAAAGGAGGAATGTGATATTGGAGGAACATCCAAGCTGCTTGGTTATGCAGATGATATAGATATTATAGGGCAAAGTGAACAAAAGACATTGGAAATATTGACTCACTTAAAGGGAAAAGCCCAACAGATGGGGCTGGTTATCAACCAAGATAAGACAGAATATATGGTAATTTCAAGAGACGGAATGGCTAGAAACTCTGGCCACATACAAATAGATAATATGACCGTTAAAAGAACGGAAACATACAAATACATGGGTACAATCTTCAACTGCTCCAACATCATAAGGGAAGAAATACAAACTAGAATCAACTCTGGAAATAAGATATACTATGCACTACAACATCTACTAAAATCAATGGCGCTATCTCGTAACACCAAAATCACAATATACAAAACACTGATCAGACCAGTTGTGCTGTATGGCTCTGAAACCTGGAGTACAACGAAAGGAGACGAAGCCTTGTTACAAACTTTTGAGAACAAAATTTTAAGACGCATCTTTGGACCCATTAGGGATACACAAAGTGGAGAGTGGAAAAGAATAAGTAACAAAGACATTTATGATCTGTTTAAGTCCTCGCTAATCACTGGTATCATGAAGGCTAATAGACTACAATGGCTGGGGCATATTGAAAGAATGGAAGATAATAGGGAAACAAAACTCGCTTACACTCAGGAAATAAACGACCGTAGACCCCGAGGTAGACCAAGAAGGTGGCGGAGAGATAATACATGTACAGACCTACAAGCACTTGGAATCAACGACTGGCAAGAGAAGGTCCACCGGAGAGACGAATGGAGACGGATTGTATTTGCAGCAAAGAACCTCAATGGCTCGGAACGCTGAAGAAGAAGAAGAAGACCACTTGCTTATGTCCCTGTTATACTGTTAGTGTATGCTAATCTCCCTTTGGTGTTTTATAAATGTGTATGTGCATTAACTGTTTTTCTTTCCTGTTCAGAGTGTATATTTGACCTGATGTCTTTAGTGTATGAGATACCTATGTGTGTGTTGCTATTATGGTGTTTAGGATTTCTCTGTGTGTCACGAGCTAGAATTTCCGTTGTCATGATTCACCTGATATGTGTAATTCATGATTTGGACTTTCGAGCAGTGATTCTTAGATTGATTCTATTAATTTTTCTTATAATCTATCTAAATACGAATACAAATTTTCATGACAAATGTTACATTTTGCACAGGACGCACACAATACATAACCACACAGTGGCGCGTACGATTTGCACGCAATGTACACCATTCCCTCATTTATTACATTCGCGATCTCATTTATACGTCTCTTATTCCACAACATGTTTAAAAATTACAAATTAGGTTAAGGTACAATTTGTCGCCCTTAGAAAAATTTGGCGGTAGTAAAAAATTTTAACGTGAATAATTGGTATTGGTGTACCGAAAATCATAGAATAATTTAGAATTTAATCTAGAATGGTTGCGAAAATTAATAACTTTAGAAGAATATTTACTCGTTAATCTAAGTTACGTTGAATCACTTGTCAACGTTTTTTCTCAGAATATATAAATTATATGTGATTAAATTTTAAGTTAGGCTGTGTTTTATCATAGCCTTTCGATAAGATTAATAACTGTGAAAAAAAATTTCTTTACAGGGTAATGGACATATTTATACAAGTAATAAGAAATATTTTATGTAATTAACTGACTAATTGACTAATTAACTAACTCGATGTTCCTGGTGGTGTCGTTCCTTGAAGATGAGTGTAGATGGTTCTGTCGAAGTTAGTCTGGTGATTGTAATAAATGTTCTGTTCCTGATGTAATGTAGATGGAAGAATGTACACTGTTTCGTTTTCATGAATCTGACCGGTATAATATGGTCGTTGGTGACATGATTCTGATGTCAATGATAGCATGGTTTGGTAGGCAATGTCACGCATGTTTGTTGGTTATAAATGACTTCATTCTGTAAGAGGTGACTGGTGGTTGTCTCTAGAATTAGTTATGGTTCTTTTGAAGTTGTTCATTTCACAAATGGATAATTATAATATTGTAGGCGATTAGTTACAGTATTCTGACTGGCGTGGAAGCTTACTGTTTGATAGGCGACTTTATAAAATAGTATCACAGTTTTCGGTATGGCGTACAGGTTCTTATGTTACTCGGCTGGTGTATCTGGTAGTCTTGTTAACAAATCTGGAATCAAATTCTTGGATCCCTTAATGTTTTGAATCTCATAACTAAAATCTTGGAGAATCAGTGCCCATCGGGCGTTTCTGTTATTCTTGGGCTTACCGTCTTTTATTACCAGCAGTGGCGAGTTATCCGTCTGGATTATAAAGTGGGTGCCTCTGAGGTATTTTTGTAGTTTCAGCACACAGTAGATCACACTTAGTCCTTCGAGTTCTGCAGTTGAGTATTTCATTTCAGCTGGTTTCAACGTCCGACTGACATATACGATAGGATGATCTATCCCGTCATGATTCTGCATGAGACATCCACTTATGGCGATAGTACTGGCATCTGTTTTAAGGATAAACTGATAATGTATATCAGGAAGTCGGAGGGTAGGTGGATTTGAAAAAAAATTGTTTTCAATTTACCAATTGTATCTTCTAAACAGATACTCTTACAAATGCAATTAATACAAAATGTTCTGATTAAATATGGGATAACAGTCATAGAAATTGTAAGAGTGGGTATGAATTTCCTATAGAAATCTATCAACGATATATCAACAATTTTGTACCAGTAAGAATAAATAAACATCATGGTGGTATTTGCAATTTCAGAATGAAATGATGTTGACTGATTTATCAGTAGGGTTGTGATTATCACAGCAAGTTCTTTCGTCCATACGATTGTGATTAACGATTATTTATGTTGTATAAGCAGTGTTGTTATAAGTTTTGTCACTAATAGTAGTAATGTCAGAAGTCTAACTAAGTCACATCTAATGTTTGGTGAATTTGGGTGTTTAGCTCTGTCGGTTGCATTGTATGTTTTAGAGAAAGTGTTGTTGTCTCTGTTAGTAGAATTGGTGAGTGTTTCAGGGGAAATAACTTGTAGCGACTTGTTGAGTTGGTCATTAAGGTTTTTACCAGTTACTGATCTTGTAAATGCGTTACTGATCTTGTAACTGCGTTACTGTTTTCTTGTGTCTGTTTTTCATTTGCAGGATGACTATTTTGTGGGCGGATAGCACAGTCTGTTGGAGGTTTGGTTAGGTCATCGTCTGTACACGTGACGGTTTTATTTATCAATGCGACCTCGTTTATGGTTGGAGCGGCACATTTATAGTAAACTTCGCTTGTTTCTTCTGGAGGTTTGTTACTGATGGTCTCCCGTAGAATTTTGTCATTCTGAGGATCGAAACTCCCTTCAGGTGTAGTGGAATTATTGACTGGCTTATTTTTGCAATGTTTCTCTTCCCAGTTTCTGATATCTTTTTCTGAACATTTTTTTACGTTAGGAAGACTTCCTACAATTATATCTGCACACGGATCGTGTAAAACTGCGCATAATACGCGTCCTGACATGAATAGTATATGCATTTCAGTCATTGCCAGAGGGTATCTTTCGATATTCCCTGCAAATGTACGACATGTTACAAAGTCTCCTATATAGCCACTGTCTTTCACAAATGTTTTTCTGACCCCAGTAAGGGTCGTACCACTATCGTGAATTACTTTACAGGGTTGGTTGTTAACAAAACATTTGTAAAACTGAAGTTTGCCTTTAGATGATAAGGTGGCATTGGCCATTTCATTTTTATGGGTATTGTGTGGCCACACTCAAGGGTCGTATCTAACTGAAACTTCTTGCATGTATTGCATCCATCATAATCAAAAATGTCAATAACTTCTAAGGCGTTGACTCATTCATGGTCACTTTCATTCCCACTCTCATTTTCATCCTCACTTGAAGTGTCAACTAACACAACATTTGCTTGTTTTTATCATAATACGGCCTTCACATTGTCCTTAAAATGCCCGTACGATTTGCAAAAATAGCATGTAACCCCTCTTCTGAACTCTGTTCGATTGGCTTTTTGATTTTCTACCAAAATTTGTAAATGGTGTCTATAGTTTGGTGATTTGTCGCACATTGTGTATTGATCACGTGACAGTTTACAGTACTTGCATGTTGAGTACTTTGGCTTTGCTTTGTACTTGTTTTGGAATGGTTTAGATTTATTTACATTCATAGCTGCTGATACCTCATTCTGATTATCATTTAACAAAAAGATATCGCGATTTGCCGTGAAAAATGCAGACCCCTTATTTTCGATATCTTGGATTGTCTGACAATCGCTTTGCTGTAGAAATTTTGAAAATGACTTTGGTAGGGATGTTACAATTCTGTTTATGATCATTAGGTCCCTAAGTTTGTCGAAACTGTTGTCGACTTTAGCTGAACTGATCCACTTAATGAATACGTCCTGTACCATAGAAATATAATCTATGAAGGTCTGATTAGCTTTAGGACAAAGTTTGGCAAATTGTAGCTGATATCCCGTGGCATCTAAGGAGAAATGTTGCATTATTCTACGTTTAATGTAGTCGTAGTCTTTCCTCAGTTCTTGCGGGATGGTCTCAATTATTTTTAACGGCCCCAGAGCTAAATTTCTCATATAGATCATTGCCCAATTCTGTTTTGGAATCTCGTGATATTTCATTAAATATTCAAAATTTTCTGACCAGGCGCTAATCGAGTCTCCTGAACAGGATAGATTGACGATTCCCTTAAACTTGTTATATTTCTGTTCTTCGTCTTTACTGTTTAATTTATTTATTGGAATTTCTGCGTTTGAGTCTATTTCGAGTTGTTTTACTTTTATTTGTGTATGTGACTCAATTTCTTTTTGCTTAATAACCACCTCGATTTCTAATTTCTTGTTGGCTGCGTCGAGTTCTGCTTTTTTGTTGGCCGCGACGAGCTCTGCTTTTTTGTTGGCCGCGTCGAGCTCTGCTTTTTTGTTGGCCGCGGCTATTTCCATTTCTAATTTCTTTTGTTCTCGTTCTGCCGCTCTTTCCTGTCTTCCGTGTTCTTTTTCTTCTCTCACTAGATTTTCTGCATGTGTTTTCTGACTCCATTCCGCTAATTTGTCTGTTGTATAACATAGCTTTAGCCCTAGCTCAATGCACTTTTCTAGTGTTGACATTTTCTAGCTTTTGAAAATAATTATTTCTGGACGATTAATTCCCTTTGAAAAATTTCTGTAATACAATTTTTGGTTACGTCCCTTTATTATCTCAATTATATCAATAATACAAATATACAACAATAGCAAACAAAATTTACATTTGAAAAACAAAATGAGTATCGTTTAGAGATACAATTTATAGTAAATTTTTGGGACTTAGCTGATTTAGATGATGCTTCCTCAGTATCATCAAACATCATTTACATCAACCAAAATGCATCATGGAACAACCTGTTATTAGAGAGAAATACATTAGTATTTTTGTCACGTCACGTCAATGTCATGTTTATGGTGAGAGTAAGCTTTGTGATCGTATACATTGAGAGAGGAGTGGATAGCACAGTTCAATAGAACAGTATTTAATGTATAGTGTTTAGGCTTTGTCGATGTCGTGTAAGATTTTTGTTTTTTACTTGGCAAGGCCAAGAACCGTCAATGTATTTATTTTCTAACTGTTACTTGACACTGTCTTGGGGCTGCAAAACAGACAGGATCCCCCATGCATTTTACCTGTCAACGTGTCAGAAATAGGGATAGCAAACTCGGGTTCAAACAGGTAGAACAGTGCGAGCACAGATAAGACAGAACTCTAAGTTCGATTATCGTCGTTACTATTTTATTACGATGTCTGTCATTTGACGAATAATCTTCTCGCACAGTATTTATAATATGATATACAGATTCATCATACAAAGCATTCAAGTATCTATACACAACATCTCAGCTATGTCTATCACTAATATCTTAAGGATCTAAGTTATGTCTATCCATGTGTCTCCCTCTAGAAGCTACACCCTCTTCCGTCAATGTCCAGTTGCCGTCTGACCTCTCTTCTCTCGCGAGGTGGACACGGGTTGCTCGCCCCTTCATGCGCCTCATGGGGTTTCACCCTTCACGCTTCTGCCGGGTTGTGGCTGGGCGTACTGCGTAGTTTGACAACTAACTCGTCTTTCTCGAATGTTCGAGTCCCTTCTCTTCTCTCCCTTATTAATCCCATGTTTCTATGTTTCTTCTCTATCTATATTATGCCCCCTGTCTACTCAAGTGGGACCTTGACAGGCACGCATGCATACAGTACAAGTGGGCAGACATTTGTGCATACACACAGGACATATATTCATTAAAACAGACGTTTGTGCATAAAGACAGACATGTGTGCATAAAGGCAGAAATTATTGCATGCAGAATGAGTTAATACCACAAACATTAATGCGTGCAGACATATTTTACCACACACAAACATACATTAGTTCAACAGACACATATTGTTTCACACGGTCTACACGGACTGTAATGCATACGGGCAGATATGAATGAATACGTGTAGATTGTGCTTCCAGGCCAATATTAATGAGTACATAATTACACACATGCATCTAGATATAGATACGTGCATCCAGACACAGATAAGTTCATCCAGACATAGAGTGCATCTAGATATAGATAAGTGCATTCAGACATAGATAAGTTCATCCAGGCAGGGATACGTGCATCCAGACACAGATAAGTTCATCCAGACATAGAGTGCATCTAGATATAGATAAGTGCATTAAGACATAGATAAGTTCATCCAGGCAGGGATACGTGCATCCAGACATAGATAATTTCATCCAGACATAGTTAAGTGCATCTAGATATAGATAAGTGCATCCAGACATAGATAAGTGCATCCAGACATAGATAAGTGCATCCAGACATACATAATTTCATCCAGACATAGATAAGTGCATCTAGATATAGATAAGTGCATCCAGACATAGATAAGTGCATTCAGTATAGATAAGTGCATCCAGACATAGATAAGTGCATCCAGACATAGATAATTTCATCCAGACATAGATAAGTGCATCTAGATATAGATAAGTGTATCCAGACATAAATAAGTTCATCCAGACATAGATAAGTGCATCCAGACATAGATAAATTCATCCAGACATAGATAAGTGCATCTATATATACATAAGTGCATCCAGACATAAATAAGGTAATCCAGGCATATATAAATGCATCCAGACATAGATACGTACATCTGTGGTATAATAAAACGTCCTTACCCTTTCCTATTTATGGACTCCCTTAAAAATAAACAAACCCTTACAATTACTGTTTAAGTAACTTACTTAATGTAGGAGAAAATAAAACAGTGATAGACTGACCGTGGCACAGCTAAATTTATTTTGGCTTGTTTTCTCTCCCTTATCTGGCCAATCCTGGCGAGGGGGAAAACAAAGACTGAAGCGGCCATTTCTAGTAAAGACACCACGCAAGAAAGTCGACCTTTCCCTTCGGGGAGAAGGTATTTTGCCTTAAAAACATGATTCTCTTCAAGCTATTGGTATGTTATCTACATTATTAAGATATATTTATGTATTACATTGACCAGTATGTTTAATTAAGAATTAGTTACAATTCTCTTAAACCAGGCTGGATGATGTTTACCAAGGAAACACAGGTGGGCGCCACGCTGTAATTTTTCCTATGTCTTCAAATCCCTATGTTAATATCTTTTATAGGCATTATGAACTTATATCTAACTAAATAGTGTTTATAACCTATGAATAGTATGTGTACTGTAGTACATAGAGTATCAACTCTCATGTCAGAAACTCTTTTCAATTTAGGAAAGACTCCTGATTCATACTTCAGAGAAGAAAACTCGTTTCTGCCAATTTCATAGTCCTATGAAAAATAACTTCTATGCAATGGAACTATATATCCCTATCAATGCTTAGAAATCTGCAAATAATTTATGTACTGTAGAGATTGGACTTTAAAGAAACATTTTCTCAATGTAGGAGCAGACTCTTGATTTCATACTGCACAAGTAGAGAACTGGTGTCTGCCACCTTCAAATATCCTATGTAGTGTAAATGCACTGGTAAGGATGTCTCTGAACTTGTTTTATCCATGCGGGGACATACAAATGATTACGCATATTCCTGACTCTTACTTAGTCAGGGGATAAAATATTTTGCCACATTATAATCTGTAACTTGGAAATATAGTGCTAAATTTTAGTACCATTCTTTTGTTAACAGATTAGTAACCACTCCATATGAGGGTGAACATATAATCATTTCATAAAATAGTGTTAGGGACAGGCCATGGTTGAATATAAATTCATGAACAATTAAACGCGTGATGTAAGTGCATGTTCGGATAGGATTCACTCCGCATCGCCTCACCGTAGTAGAAACAGAAGCGAAGATTGATGTGAATAAATTGCTTGCAATATTCAGAAGACTGGACCATGCGGCATAAGTTATTCTTATAAATACCCTCCGAATAATAGCAGTCTTTGGCAAAACATATCACAGCGATTACTATCCTCATGTGCTGTACGCAGTGGGGGAAAACAATGGATGTTTTAGTTCATGAAGATAATTCAAAAACCTAGGCTCCCTGCATCATCATTATGATTATTATGTATGATTATCATGTACTTAATATCAGAGAAATGTACATGTATGTTTTTTTTGGTATGAGAATTTTCTCTGTTCTGATTGTTACTTTTTACTGTGGGAAGATACATTTTAATGTTGCACCTTGGGATTAGAGGATGTTGATGTAAGAATCCATGTGTTTGTCAGTACTTTAAGAAGCCAAGATTGAATAGTCTTGACCTAATGATGATTATAGTGCCGAAAGGAAGACGCGGCATTAGAAACCACAGGGATTCTGTATAGGCTATTCTCTTCAAGTAATGAGAGAGACAATATCAACATGTTGGATGGACAGAATGACTTCACCCATCTAATAGTCACAGTAACAACAGAACAAAATATAAGTGAGAAAATATCTTACTCACTATGAAGAGTCAGAATGGCTCAACTCAGCAATGAGGGACAGTGGAACATGGACACCCACTCCTTTCCCCTTCTCCCCTTGTTGTTTTGTATTTGTGTTTGTAATTGTGTTGTAAACCTTTTATCATAACACAGTAGGTTAATGCTAGTGTTGTATTCTTTGTCATCCCTTTTCTATAGAAGAGAAGCAGGTGGTGGTTGAATTTGGTGGGACTATATCACTAACACTGGATCCTGGGTCAACAGCCATAAAGTGAATGTCCAAACCATAGTCTGGATCTAGCAATACCTCAATGTTTACTGCGGCACTCAATAGCTCCATAGCGAGCAACAGATAAATTAGAAGACAACTGACTGGGTGAGTGATTAAGTCCTATTTTAGTAGGAATATCCAGGATGGACTTCAAGATCTAATAATCTACAAAGATGAAGATCATCGGAGTACTGACAACCGTGTATCGTTTGCGTTACTTCTGAGAAGTATCACCAATGGCCTCATCATTCAACCAAGTCAGTGAAACTGGGACAATCCTTCTTCAAGTTACTAAAACTAACAACAGTGAGTAACCTTCAACTGTTGGTTGGATTACCAAGTTAATATCCACAATGGATAAGTCTTCGAAAGAACATCTCACAGCTGCAACAGTCAAAAATAAGGTTCCAGTCATGCAACACCAAAGTCTAGAATACTAGACACCAACTCAACCAAATGGGAAGAGACACTGAAACAACATTATAGCCAATACAAACAGATGTACCAACTTCAGAACATCTGAACCATAACTACACCAGATTACCTCAAGGTCCAAAACCTGAACACCATCAAAGAACCATATGAAAGCAGCTAGATGAGTAAATGCCTTTACGCCTGCAACCAAAGGAATCACCTGATGGCTTGCAAACCTGGATATGTGGTGGAGTAATATTCTTCAGTTACATGCCTGCAGCAGAATCTTCAGATGAAACCAAATGAATGATTCACCACTGTATGTTCTACACAGAAATGGAATGAATGAGAACTCTATGCTGGTCCCATGTCAGCCTAACTGCCCATCATCAAGTGTGGGATGGCCTATCAACATGAACCGGGTGTGTGACAAAGCCTTTTGAACTAAATTGGGAAACGGTTAACATAAACCGAGCTGTTGGACAGTCGTCATCTTTTCATCGATAAGATGATATAGGGAAGAACCTTCTGCAGAGCTTAAGTTGCATCTCCTGAAAGTATGACAGACCTAGGCATCAATTTCAATTGGAACACAACCCAAATGGCAACCGAGTATTTTTAAATTCAGTCTCATGGAGAGAATATGTGCTTATGTATAATTCTATTCTTGGATTATGGATTAGAAACATTCGCCAGCCAACTTCGGTGGACATACTGTGAGTAGAAAATGACTGTGAGTATAATTCTGCACGGATAATTATGGACATTAACTGCTTTGCACTGGAGAAGAATGCCCATCCGCAACGCCTAAATGAACACTATAATTAATTAATTTAATTATTAGTATCAACTGTTTTCATGAGTGTGGTTTTCTTCAATGACAGGAAAAGGGTAAAGATTGTTTTACATGGTAATGGTGTACACCTAAAGGGTTATGTTATGACATATATGTATAATATTTTGACACCCACTCATTATTTTTAAATATGAGAATTGTACATGGTGTCAGAAATAAATGTATGTATGTTGGGTTTCTGCACCTAGACCAATGTGATTTTATCTAGGTACAATGAGTCAAGTTAGCAGAACCAATTTGTGGTTGTTGTGTTGTTTGTAATAACCTTGTTTTTTTCTGGGGTCACTGGGTACTATGTTGTAATACTGCATATCATTCCCATGCCTGTCTGAAAATGCATAGTGTTTATTACACATCTATATATGTAATTGCAGATCTTGAGTTAATACCTGAACTGTTTGTCCAAAAGTGTTGTGTACATCAAGTAAATGTGGTGTCCAATAAGTGGTTTATATATTGTGAGCAATCAATATCCTTCTAGCATCTATAGTTAATTTAAAGGGTGATGAAGTGGGAAGGGAAACCTACACACAGATGCCATTGTTTCAAGGATGGAACTCTTTCCTCCTGGGATTTGTGGTAAATATCCCTGATCACCCTGCATTCTTACCAGTGACAGAGAATCAATAATACCCCCTAGACATTTTAACGAATTATTCTCAGGAATTAAAATCCACATCCCACATGTGTGGGCAACGTCCGTGAATTTAAAACTCATGGTAAACATCACAAATGGTGTATTATTGTGGGTAGATGAATTCAGGGAAAACCTCTCGCAGGTAAACCAAGTCACTTCAGAATGTTATAGTGTTAGTAACAGACCTAATCACTCATTAGTATGAGCTGAGTCAAGTGTTATATGGACCCATAATGGCTCAGATAAATATAGGTTTTTTTTTGGTACAAAACTGTTCACAGGTAATATCTTGATTCTGGCAGATGCATCAGGTAGTTGGTTGTTGGGTATGAGATTTTGTTTTAAAAACTCATATTTTATATCTTATTGATGGTAAACTCACATAAGATAGGTAATTCAGTGAATGTTTAGAATTCATAGTCATTCCCATTTGATGTTTGAGGTATGGTTCTGCTACTCTGGTATTCTCTTTAAATGGTTTAAAAGTGGTGTACTCATGAACACACTACTATATTATGTATCCATAAGGTTTATGTTCCTACATATGAATCATGTGTTAATTAATTATTTTGTCATTGATTATCATTGTATTTTCATGCTTGATCTGCTTGTAATATGTAATATTGAAAAGTTACCAAGGCAGCAGAGAGTGATAGACAATTTTATAGATAATTAGGACAGTAAGTTAAAAATCCAATAAATTTTTTTTTAAGGGAAAAATTTAATCAACAAATGATGATTCAGTAGGAAAGTAAATAATACCTGAGAGATGAATTAAACCAGGGGAAAATAGCAGTAACTAAAGTAAATGAACTAATGGTAAGGCCAAAACCACCACTTGCAAAAATGTAGACATAGTTAATGGAAGGGAAGGAATATTGTAAGAATTTGCAGTATTTAGGGGCACCCTAATTTAATCCTTTTTTTCATATGACATAACATGTTCTACAACACCGGTAGTAAAGTAAAGTGAATAAATGATGGATACTTAGGAAGAAAAGCCATACCGACACTTATTCTACTCCACCGGTGATATGAGTAGTTATTAATAACTAACTCAGATGGCCCATATGTTAATGAGGGTCAAAACCAAAATATTCACCTGGTGATGTAAGTGAAACTGATCAACTCACTTACTGACCCAACAGAATATAAGGTATTTCTTTAAATTATCCACCCCGATTCCATTATTAATGGTAGAGGAAACAGACCGTATAGGTATGTAAAAGGTATAATTAAAGAATTAACTATATAAATTGGAATTTCAAATGAACTTCAGGAGATACCGGAAAAAATCTGTGCTAGTCTCTAGTAAGAGACTAAACATTTCAGAAAATTGGCTCCTTAGCTTTGAAATTTACAGTTTAATCTCATTAAGTGAAATGTTCACTATGAGTAGTCCTCATCAAAAAGAGGAGTGAAACAGCTTTTAGTTAGCGATTAGCTTACGTAAAGTTATTTCAATAATTGCCTAACTAACATTAATATTCTCATAAGGGAAGAATTAAGAAGGGCAAAAATAAGTGGTACAATAGAGGCGCGCGACTCAATTGTATTTTCTTTAAAACTAACCGAGTAACTAAATTCTAGATAATGCTCGAAGCCTACTAAAAGGTAGATTAATCAGAAATCAGTCGCAAGACAAAACAGATTTCTACATCTCAGTTCTGACTAGGATTATATGCCAGCATTAAATATGTGAAAGCAGATCCAGACTAACAGAGATTAGCTTAAATAACTGATACGAATCAGTAAAAGCAACAATTAAATAAACAACTCTTAAAATAGATGCTGTTTATAGATAGGACGAACCCTTTGACGTAAAGACAGAGGAAACGCCTAAAACTTATACAGTGAACCCATGCTAGAAAAATGGAATATAGCTGTGTAAAAACCAAGCAAATTGGAGCATATAGCCGAAGAATTGCTTGATATGTACTAGATTAGGAATTTCAATCAGGAATCCAGCTAGTAAATTATATAACAGTTCAAAGATAGACCTTAGTCAATCTAAATAAATCCAGAGTTTCCACGTATTAAACGGATGAAAACAAAACTGGAGAGAAACATTAAGAGTACCTTACCTGTTATCTTGAGGACACAACTCAGGAGACGCCAGTATGAGAGGGATATACAGATGTAATAGTAATTTTACAAAAACTAGTAACCCACATCCATAACTGGAAAGTGAACCAGCAACTTGATTGTCTGGAAGACTATCAAAGGAATCACAAAAAAGGGGCTTTTAACTTCTCACTGAACTGATTATATATGGTAGGAGACAATACGTCTGAACCTACATAACAATGTATGTTGCTAAGTTGAAAATAGTCTAAAACCTGGAGGGAGGCAGACGACGATCAATGTACGCCAAGCGATGCAAAATTGCTCGTAATTCAACACCAAAGCAACAAATACAGAGTGAAACTCAAACACATCAGTTAGAATTACTAATAAGGATTCTAGCGTAAAATAGATCTAGGTTAGAAGGAAAAGCAGAGAAAGTAAGCTAAGAATTACTTCATTTCTGATATATTCAGGTTCGCCGGGGAATAGTCGGTTCAGAACGGAAATCTAGAAAAGTTGGACCTTGTTTACATGTTAGACGAGATTCTCCGGGAAAACCCACAAGAGAAAGGGACACCACTCTAATCAGTAGTTATCAAAACTGATCGGAAAATCCCATAACTCGACTTATAACCCAAACACATGATGTGTTGGATGAAAATGTATTTCAACAGGAACCATCTTTAGCTTCCTTTAAATATCAGATCTATAGTTAAAACAAACGTCTAACTTACAGGGAGACGGGCGAGTTTAATATGCTATCAGTAGACGCAGAATTAACCGTCGGATTTAACATAATCTCAAGATTGATAATCTAATGAGAGAGAAATCAAGCTTAATGATGATATCTCAATTGCTTCAAAAAGTCGGTTTGATGCAGACAAACCAGTACTGGAAAGTAACAAATTATCAGATAAACACTCATATTTCAAACAATAGCTGACAACAGTGGAGAGGGTGCTACACTCTTTCACTAAAAGAGAAATAATCCTTTAAGGTTATGCCAGTTGTCGTGACTAAAAGAAAATGGACGTGGCTCTGATTATATAACATAGGGAAGTAATGCAAGAAATTAATAAGGAATGGATACTAGGGGAGTCAATGTAAAGACGGAAATTGTAGAGTACTACTCGACCATTTAATTTCTGAAAGAAATAAATGTCTTAAATTGGGGAGGCGTGTGGTATAATAAAACGTCCTTACCCTTTCCTATTTATGGACTCCCTTAAAAATAAACAAACCCTTACAATTACTGTTTAAGTAACTTACTTAATGTAGGAGAAAATAAAACAGTGATAGACTGACCGTGGCACAGCTAAATTTATTTTGGCTTGTTTTCTCTCCCTTATCTGGCCAATCCTGGCGAGGGGGAAAACAAAGACTGAAGCGGCCATTTCTAGTAAAGACACCACGCAAGAAAGTCGACCTTTCCCTTCGGGGAGAAGGTATTTTGCCTTAAAAACATGATTCTCTTCAAGCTATTGGTATGTTATCTACATTATTAAGATATATTTATGTATTACATTGACCAGTATGTTTAATTAAGAATTAGTTACAATTCTCTTAAACCAGGCTGGATGATGTTTACTAAGGAAACACAGGTGGGCGCCACGCTGTAATTTTTCCTATGTCTTCAAATCCCTATGTTAATATCTTTTATAGGCATTATGAACTTATATCTAACTAAATAGTGTTTATAACCTATGAATAGTATGTGTACTGTAGTACATAGAGTATCAACTCTCATGTCAGAAACTCTTTTCAATTTAGGAAAGACTCCTGATTCATACTTCAGAGAAGAAAACTCGTTTCTGCCAATTTCATAGTCCTATGAAAAATAACTTCTATGCAATGGAACTATATATCCCTATCAATGCTTAGAAATCTGCAAATAATTTATGTACTGTAGAGATTGGACTTTAAAGAAACATTTTCTCAATGTAGGAGCAGACTCTTGATTTCATACTGCACAAGTAGAGAACTGGTGTCTGCCACCTTCAAATATCCTATGTAGTGTAAATGCACTGGTAAGGATGTCTCTGAACTTGTTTTATCCATGCGGGGACATACAAATGATTACGCATATTCCTGACTCTTACTTAGTCAGGGGATAAAATATTTTGCCACATTATAATCTGTAACTTGGAAATATAGTGCTAAATTTTAGTACCATTCTTTTGTTAACAGATTAGTAACCACTCCATATGAGGGTGAACATATAATCATTTCATAAAATAGTGTTAGGGACAGGCCATGGTTGAATATAAATTCATGAACAATTAAACGCGTGATGTAAGTGCATGTTTGGATAGGATTCACTCCGCATCGCCTCACCGTAGTAGAAACAGAAGCGAAGATTGATGTGAATAAATTGCTTGCAATATTCAGAAGACTGGACCATGCGGCATAAGTTATTCTTATAAATACCCTCCGAATAATAGCAGTCTTTGGCAAAACATATCACAGCGATTACTATCCTCAGGTGCTGTACGCAGTGGGGGAAAACAATGGATGTTTTAGTTCATGAAGATAATTCAAAAACCTAGGCTCCCTGCATCATCATTATGATTATTATGTATGATTATCATGTACTTAATATCAGAGAAATGTACATGTATGTTTTTTTTGGTATGAGAATTTTCTCTGTTCTGATTGTTACTTTTTACTGTGGGAAGATACATTTTAATGTTGCACCTTGGGATTAGAGGATGTTGATGTAAGAATCCATGTGTTTGTCAGTACTTTAAGAAGCCAAGATTGAATAGTCTTGACCTAATGATGATTATAGTGCCGAAAGGAAGACGCGGCATTAGAAACCACAGGGATTCTGTATAGGCTATTCTCTTCAAGTAATGAGAGAGACAATATCAACATGTTGGATGGACAGAATGACTTCACCCATCTAATAGTCACAGTAACAACAGAACAAAATATAAGTGAGAAAATATCTTACTCACTATGAAGAGTCAGAATGGCTCAACTCAGCAATGAGGGACAGTGGAACATGGACACCCACTCCTTTCCCCTTCTCCCCTTGTTGTTTTGTATTTGTGTTTGTAATTGTGTTGTAAACCTTTTATCATAACACAGTAGGTTAATGCTAGTGTTGTATTCTTTGTCATCCCTTTTCTATAGAAGAGAAGCAGGTGGTGGTTGAATTTGGTGGGACTATATCACTAACACTGGATCCTGGGTCAACAGCCATAAAGTGAATGTCCAAACCATAGTCTGGATCTAGCAATACCTCAATGTTTACTGCGGCACTCAATAGCTCCATAGCGAGCAACAGATAAATTAGAAGACAACTGACTGGGTGAGTGATTAAGTCCTATTTTAGTAGGAATATCCAGGATGGACTTCAAGATCTAATAATCTACAAAGATGAAGATCATCGGAGTACTGACAACCGTGTATCGTTTGCGTTACTTCTGAGAAGTATCACCAATGGCCTCATCATTCAACCAAGTCAGTGAAACTGGGACAATCCTTCTTCAAGTTACTAAAACTAACAACAGTGAGTAACCTTCAACTGTTGGTTGGATTACCAAGTTAATATCCACAATGGATAAGTCTTCGAAAGAACATCTCACAGCTGCAACAGTCAAAAATAAGGTTCCAGCCATGCAACACCAAAGTCTAGAATACTAGACACCAACTCAACCAAATGGGAAGAGACACTGAAACAACATTATAGCCAATACAAACAGATGTACCAACTTCAGAACATCTGAACCATAACTACACCAGATTACCTCAAGGTCCAAAACCTGAACACCATCAAAGAACCATATGAAAGCAGCTAGATGAGTAAATGCCTTTACGCCTGCAACCAAAGGAATCACCTGATGGCTTGCAAACCTGGATATGTGGTGGAGTAATATTCTTCAGTTACATGCCTGCAGCAGAATCTTCAGATGAAACCAAATGAATGATTCACCACTGTATGTTCTACACAGAAATGGAATGAATGAGAACTCTATGCTGGTCCCATGTCAGCCTAACTGCCCATCATCAAGTGTGGGATGGCCTATCAACATGAACCGGGTGTGTGACAAAGCCTTTTGAACTAAATTGGGAAACGGTTAACATAAACCGAGCTGTTGGACAGTCGTCATCTTTTCATCGATAAGATGATATAGGGAAGAACCTTCTGCAGAGCTTAAGTTGCATCTCCTGAAAGTATGACAGACCTAGGCATCAATTTCAATTGGAACACAACCCAAATGGCAACCGAGTATTTTTAAATTCAGTCTCATGGAGAGAATATGTGCTTATGTATAATTCTATTCTTGGATTATGGATTAGAAACATTCGCCAGCCAACTTCGGTGGACATACTGTGAGTAGAAAATGACTGTGAGTATAATTCTGCACGGATAATTATGGACATTAACTGCTTTGCACTGGAGAAGAATGCCCATCCGCAACGCCTAAATGAACACTATAATTAATTAATTTAATTATTAGTATCAACTGTTTTCATGAGTGTGGTTTTCTTCAATGACAGGAAAAAGGTAAAGATTGTTTTACATGGTAATGGTGTACACCTAAAGGGTTATGTTATGACATATATGTATAATATTTTGACACCCACTCATTATTTTTAAATATGAGAATTGTACATGGTGTCAGAAATACATGTATGTATGTTGGGTTTCTGCACCTAGACCAATGTGATTTTATCTAGGTACAATGAGTCAAGTTAGCAGAACCAATTTGTGGTTGTTGTGTTGTTTGTAATAACCTTGTTTTTTTCTGGGGTCACTGGGTACTATGTTGTAATACTGCATATCATTCCCATGCCTGTCTGAAAATGCATAGTGTTTATTACACATCTATATATGTAATTGCAGATCTTGAGTTAATACCTGAACTGTTTGTCCAAAAGTGTTGTGTACATCAAGTAAATGTGGTGTCCAATAAGTGGTTTATATATTGTGAGCAATCAATATCCTTCTAGCATCTATAGTTAATTTAAAGGGTGATGAAGTGGGAAGGGAAACCTACACACAGATGCCATTGTTTCAAGGATGGAACTCTTTCCTCCTGGGATTTGTGGTAAATATCCCTGATCACCCTGCATTCTTACCAGTGACAGAGAATCAATAATACCCCCTAGACATTTTAACGAATTATTCTCAGGAATTAAAATCCACATCCCACAACATCCAGACATAGATAAATTCATCCAGACATAGATAAGTGCATCTATATATACATAAGTGCATCCAGACATAAATAAGGTAATCCAGGCATATATAAATGCATCCAGACATAGATACGTACATCCAGACATAGATAAGTTCATTTAGACATAGATAAGTGCATCCAGACATAGATAAATTCATCCAGACATAGATAAGTGCATCTATATATACATAAGTGCATCCAGACATAAATAAGGTAATCCAGGCATATATAAATGCATCCAGACATAGATACGTACATCCAGACATAGATACGTACATCCAGACATAGATACGTACATCCAGACATAGATAAGTGCATCTATATATACATAAGTGCATCCAGACATAAATAAGGTAATCCAGGCATATATAAATGCATCCAGACATAGATACGTACATCCAGACATAGATACGTACATCCAGACATAGATACGTACATCCAGACATAGATACGTACATCCAGACATAGATAAGTTCATCCAGACATAGATAAGTTCATTTAGACATAGATAAGTTCATTTAGACATAGATAAGTTCATTTAGACATAGATAAGTTCATTTAGACATAGATAAGTTCATTTAGACATAGATAAGTTCATTTAGACATAGATAAGTTCATTTAGACATAGATAAGTTCATTTAGACATAGATAAGTTCATTTAGACATAGATAAGTTCATTTAGACATAGATAAGTTCATTTAGACATAGATAAGTTCATTTAGACATAGATAAGTTCATTTAGACATAGATAAGTTCATTTAGACATAGATAAGTTCATTTAGACATAGATAAGTTCATTTAGACATAGATAAGTTCATTTAGACATAGATAAGTTCATTCTGGTGGGCATTAGTACGATCAGACAGACACCAGAGAGATGATAATGCACATGAACATACGTTAATTGACAGTCATGATCAAGTGCCCAGCCAGCTGGCGTAGGTATTCATGTCTCTCCACATATCTTGGCCTTTAATGTTGTGGATCAACTCTATTGATGATATTCCGCCATGCCACTGTCTTTGTCTATCCAGCATCATTTCTATTGTCTGCCTCTGCCGCTTTATTAATTGATCTTTCCAGTTGTCACGATATTCTACAATGCCTCTTTTCTCATCACATGATCAAAGAATGTTGTTTGCCTCATTCTTATTGTTGTATATAGTGTTCTAGTTTCATTAGCCTCTTTCAGGCAATCGTTGCTAGCTACTTTGGCAGTCCAAGGAATTCGCAACATTCGTCTCAGGAACCACATCTCTGTTGCTTCCATGTTCTTCCCAATTTGTTCATTTACATTCCAAGATTCACTACCACACATCTTAACATGCTTTATATAGCATTTCAGCACTCTCTTATATCCAATGATAGTGATTTACTGCATAAGATCATCATCATCATCATCATCATCATGTGACATGCCGGTAAGCCTGGGCGGTCATGTTTTGCCATCTCACTCGATCACCACATCCGTGGATCAGCTCTGTGTTCCTGTCTCGACTATGCCACGTTGCCAAGCTATCCAGGTAGGGACAGGCACAGATAAAGACAATGTACTCAGACAGACAGGCACAGATACAGACAATGTACACAGACAAACAGGCACAGATACAGACAATGTATACAGACAGACAGGCACAGATACAGACAATGTGCACAGACAGACACAGATACAAATAATGTACACAGACAGGTACAGATACAGACAATTTACACAGACACATAGGCACAGATACAGACAATGTACACAGACAGACATGCACAGATACAGACAATGTACACAGACAGACAGGCACAGATACAGACAATGTACACAGACAGACAGCCACAGATACAGACAATGTACACAGACAGACAGGCACAGATACAGACAATGTACACAGACAGACAGGCACAGATACAGACAATGTACACAGACAGGCACAGATACAAATAATGTACACAGACAGGTACAGATACAGACAATTTACACAGACACATAGGCACAGATACAGACAATGTACATAGACAGACAGGCACATATATACACAATGTACATAGGCAGACATGTTCAGATACGGACAATGTACACAGACAGACATGCTCAGATACAGACAATGTACACAGACAGGCAGGCACAAATGCAGACAATGTATACAGACATGCAAAGATATAATGTATACAGACAGGCACAGTTACAGACAATATACACAGACAGGCAGGTTTTACTATCCTAAATAAAATGTATACTGAAATAACACTTAGCAAGTGCATATTGTTAACCCCCCCCCCCCCCCCGACCCCCTACCCCATAACGTTATTATATTGTTAAATATCGTCCATATCGCTTTATTATATTGTGACATATTTCCCGTATCACGTTATTATATTAAGACAAATTGACCTACCCCGTTATTATTTTGTGACATATTACATGTATCACAGTATTATATTGTGACATATTACCCGTAGCACATTATTATATTGTGGCATATTTACCGTACCACATTATTATATTATGACACATTGACCGAACCACCTTATTAATTTGTGACACATTACCCTATCATGTGACTAGATCAGTCCAACTTCCTGCTCGACTTCCTGGCCCTCAACGTCGGCTTCTTCGACAACCTGAGGCAGACGCAGACAGGCGGCAGCGACAACCTGCGCATCACGATGAAGCGAGTCAACGTTGATGTACCCGTACTACGTCCGGTACGTGTGTGTCCCCACATTATTGAACACCGGTGTTTCCATGTGAAGATGTCATACATTGTATAATATTCACTTCATCTCTGACGCGTGAATTAAATTTCGCATATAACAAACATTGAAAATTGCTGTACAATAACCAGAAGAACAATAATAGTTGGGTGTGCATAATGAATGATTATATGCTACTTCTCATCATTTTCTCTCAGTTGCTTACTGAAGTATGGATTTTTTATACGTAGGCGAACTTTTGTGAACGCATTATAGTATGTGACAGGACGCTATTAATTGTAGTCCACACTATATGTGCGTGTACAAGAGGGCTCTAATTCACATTACATGTAGCATATCTTCACATCTATTAGTTGTTCCCCACATTACATGTAGCATATCTTCACATCTATTAGTTGTACCTGACATTACATGTAGAATATCTTCACATCTATTAGTTGTACCTCACATTACATGTAGCATATCTTCACATCTATTAGTTGTACCTGACATTACATGTAGAATATCTTCACATCTATTAGTTGTACCTCACATTACATGTAGAATATCTTCACATCTATTAGTTGTACCTGACATTACATGTAGCATATCTTCACATCTATTAGTTGTACCTGACATTACATGTAACATATCTTCACATCTATTAGTTGTACCTGACATTACATGTAGCATATCTTCACATCTATTAGTTGTACCTTACATTAAATGTAGCATATATTTCCATCTATTAGTTGTACCTTACATTATATGTAGCATATCTTCACATCTATTAGTTGTACCTCAGATTACATGTAGCATATCTTCACATCTATTAGTTCCACCTCACATTACATGTAGCATATCTTCACATCTATTAGTTGTACCTGACATTACATGTAGCATATATTCACATCTATTAGTTGTACCACACATTACATGTACAATATCTTCACATCTATTAGTTGTACCACACATTACATGTAACATATCTTCACATCTATTAGTTATACCTGACATTACATGTAGCATATCTTCACATCTTTTAGTTGTACCTTACATTAAATGTAGCATATATTCCCATCTATTAGTTGTACCTTACATTATATATAGCATATCTTCACATCTATTAGTTGTACCTCACATTACATGCAACATATCTTCACATCTATTAGTTGTACCTCACATTACATGTAACATATCTTCACATCTATTAGTTGTACCTCACATTACAGGTAACATATCTTCACATCTATTAGTTGTACCTTACATTATATGTAGCATATCTTCACATCTATTAGTTGTACCTCACATTACATGTAAAATATCTTCACATCTATTAGTTGTACCTCACATTACATATAGTATATCTTCACATCTATTAGTTGTACCTGACATTACATGTAGCATATCTTCACATCTATTAGTTATACCTGACATTACATGTAACATATCTCCACATCTATTAGTTGTACCACACATTACATGTACAATATCTTCACATCTATTAGTTGTACCTTACATTAAATGTAGCATATATTCCCATCTATTAGTTGTACCTTACATTAAATGTAGCATATATTCCCATCTATTAGTTGTACCTTACATAATTCGAGAATTCGCTAGACAGTGACGCGGTCATCTACACAGATGGGTCGGTCGTCCGACATGTGAGAAGCTCATGGGCCTTTACAGCTCGGGCCGGAGGGAGAATTGTGAAGGAGGACGCTGGTGCTTTCACTGAAACCACAAGTAGCCTGACCATGGAAGTCATGGCAGTAAGTAAAGCAATAACATGGCTCGAGACACAGACATTCACTAGGGCTTGTTTCCTTAGCGACTCAATGAACATGATCAAGAGGATAGAGGAGGGGTCGATCCGAAGAGAATGGTTGCTGCCTCTGAAGCGGTCTCGGCTGGCAAAGATTAGTTTCATCTTCGTGCCAGGGCATGCGGGAGTACAAGGAAATGAGCGGGCTGACAAGCTCGCAGGTGAGGCTACTGTGGAGGGCGGACGCGCCATGGACCAGGCTGACATTCTGAATGCTCTACGAGAAGTGAGACTTTTGCAAGAACCAAGTTATGACTGTGAATCTACAACAATGGCCAGACTGCGAGAGCAGCAAATTAAAAGAGGGGTGGCCAAACAAGAACACTACGCAGGAAGCCAAAGAAGATTGATAAACCAACACAGAACTGGCGTCGTTAGCCGCTACACGCTGCGGGATTTGCTGAGGAGGGGATCCGAGCACTTATGGACTGAATGGTCCGATGTGCAACGAGGATGATCTGTCGACTAACTAACTAACTAACTAACCTTACATTAATTGTACAATATCTTCACATCTATTAGTTGTACTTCACATTACATGTAGCATATCTTCACATCTATTAGTTGTACTTCACATTACATGTACAATATCTTCACATCTATTAGTTGTACCACACATTACATGTAGCATATCTCCACATCTATTAGTTGTACCTCACATTACATGTAGCATATCTCCACATCTATTAGTTGTACCTTACATTACATGTAGCGTATCTTCACATCTATTAGTTGTACCTGACATTACATGTAGAATAGCTCCACATCTATTAGTTGTACCACACATTACATGTACAGTATCTTCACATCTATTAGTTGTACCTGACATTACATGTTTCATATCTTCACATCTATTAGTTGTACCCCACATTACATGTACAATATCTTCACATCTATTAGTTGTACCTTACATTAAATGTAGCATATATTCCCATCTATTAATTGTACCTTACATTATATGTAGCATATCTTCACATCTAATCGTTGTACCTCACATTACATGTAACATATCTTCACATCTATTAGTTGTACCTCACATTACATGTAACATATCTTCACATCTATTAGTTGTACCTTACATTACATGTAGCATATCTTCACAACCTATTAGTTGTTCCTTACATTACATGAAGCATATCTTCACATCTATTAGTTGTACCTGACATTACATGTAGCATATCTCCACATCTATTAGTTGTACCACACATTACATGTACAATATCTTCACATCTATTAGTTGTACCACACATTACATGTAACATATCTTCACATCTATTAGTTATACCTGACATTACATGTAGCGTATCTTCACATCTTTTAGTTGTACCTTACATTAAATGTAGCATATATTCCCATCTATTAGTTGTACCTTACATTATATATAGCATATCTTCACATCTATTAGTTGTACCTCACATTACATGTAACATATCTTCACATCTATTAGTTGTACCTCACATTACATGTAACATATCTTCACATCTATTAGTTGTACCTCACATTACAGGTAACATATCTTCACATCTATTAGTTGTACCTTACATTATATGTAGCATATCTTCACATCTATTAGTTGTACCTCACATTACATGTAAAATATCTTCACATCTATTAGTTGTACCTCACATTACATATAGCATATCTTCACATCTATTAGTTGTACCTGACATTACATGTAGCATATCTTCACATCTATTAGTTATACCTGACATTACATGTAACATATCTCCACATCTATTAGTTGTACAACACATTACATGTACAATATCTTCACATCTATTAGTTGTACCTTACATTAAATGTAGCATATATTCCCATTTATTAGTTGTACCTTACATTAAATGTAGCATATATTCTAATCTATTAGTTGTACCTTACATTAATTGTACAATATCTTCACATCTTTTAGTTGTACTTCACATTACATGTAGCATATCTTCACATCTATTAGTTGTACTTCACATTACATGTACAATATCTTCACATCTATTAGTTGTACCACACATTACATGTAGCATATCTCCACATCTATTAGTTGTACCTCACATTACATGTAGCATATCTCCACATCTATTAGTTGTACCTTACATTACATGTAGCGTATCTTCACATCTATTAGTTGTACCTGACATTACATGTAGAATAGCTCCACATCTATTAGTTGTACCACACATTACATGTACAGTATCTTCACATCTATTAATTGTACCTTACATTATATGTAGCATATCTTCACATCTAATCGTTGTACCTCACATTACATGTAACATATCTTCACATCTATTAGTTTTACCTCACATTACATGTAACATATCTTCACATCTATTAGTTGTACCTCACATTACATGTAGCATATCTTCACATCTATTAGTTATACCTGACATTACATGTAGCATATCTCCACATCTATTAGTTGTACCACACATTACATGTACAATATCTTCACATCTATTAGTTGTACCTTTCATTAAATGTAGCATATATTCCCATCTATTAGTTGTACCTTACATTAAATGTAGCATATATTCCCATCTATTATTTGTACCTTACATTACTTTTACAATATCTTCACATCTATTAGTTGTACTTCACAATACATGTAGCATATCTTCACATCTATTAGTTGTACTTCACATTACATGTACAATATCTTCACATCTATTAGTTGTACCACACATTACATGTAGCATATCTCCACATCTATTAGTTGTACCTCACATTACATGTAGCATATCTCCACATCTATTAGTTGTACCTCACATTACATGTAGCGTATCTTCACATCTATTAGTTGTACCTGACATTACGTGTAGCATATCTCCACATCTATTAGTTGTACCACACATTACATGTAAAATATCTTCACATCTATTAGTTGTACCTGACATTACATGTAGCATATCTTCACATCTATTAGTTGTACCCCACATTACATGTACAATATCTTCACATCTATTAGTTGTACCTTACATTAAATGTAGCATATATTCCCATCTATTAGTTGTACCTTACATTAAATGTAGCATATATTCCCATCTTTTGGTTGTACCTTACATTACATGTAGCATATCTTCACATCTATTAGTTGTACTTCCCATTACATGTACAATATCTTCACATCTAGTAGTTGTACCACACATTACATGTAGCATATTTCCACATCTATTAGTTCTACCTCACATTACATGTAGCATATCTCCACATCTATTAGCTGTACCTCACATTACATGTAGCATATCTCCACATCTATTAGTTGTATCTCACATTACATGTAACATTACTTCACATCTATTAGTTGTAGCTCACATTACATGTAGAAATATCTTCACATCTGTTAGTTGTACCTTACATTAAATGTAGCATATCTTTACATCTATTAGTTGTACCTTACATTACATGTAACATAACTTCACATCTATTAATTGTACCTCACATTACATGTCGTATTGATTGAAAATGGTTAGGTGAACCACAAAATATATAACTCTACCCACATATGTACATATTTAAATGTATTAGTATGTGTGAATTTGTGCATGACTGTCTGTCTGTCTGCCTGCCTGCCTGCTTGCCGGCCCGTGCGCCCGTCCGTCCGTCCGTCCGTCCGTCTGTCCGTCCGTCCGTCCGTCTGTCTGTCTGTCTGTCTGTCTGTCTGTCTGTCTGTCTGTCTGTCTGTCTGTCTGTCTGTCTGTCTGTCTGTCTGTACGTCTAGCTCATTTTCTCTATGACTGTCTGTATATTTACATCTTTCTCTATTTCTGGTTTCTACCTTTGTGTCTGTGTATATATCTGTCTGTCTGACTGTATGTCTTTCGTCTGTTTATCTATCTATCTGTTTGTCTGTCTGTCCTCCACCTATGCGTTCGTCTGTCTGTCTGTCTGACTGTATGTCTTTCGTCTGTTTATCTATCTATCTGTTTGTCTGTCTGTCCTCCGCCTATGCGTTCGTCTGTCTGTCTGCATGTCTCTTTGTGTCTGGCTTCAATCTGTCTGTACATCAGTAGATCTGTTTGGCTGCCTGTAATTTTCATGTTGGTTCCTACAGATTGTAACTCTACATCAGCCTGTACATATGTGTCTGCATTCATACATGTATGTGTGTTCATGTCAGTCAATCTGTCTGTATTTGTGTCGACAACTCACATTATGGCTCCGACAGACTGTGAGCTACAATACTCTGTACATGTGGGACTATATTTATACATGTCTGTGTGTGCGTGTTTCTATATCCAGTTGTCTGTCTGTGACCCTATCTGTCTGTCACCCTGTCTATCTGTCACACTGTCTATCTGTCACCCTGTCTGTCTGTCACCCTGTTTTGTCTGCCACCCTGTCATCAAACCTGAAGAGGAGCATCAGTGTACTTGTGACAGTCTGTGCATGTTCGTATCATTGTACCCATGACTATGTGTTTGGTTAGTCAGTTACCTCATGTTTGTGTGTGTTTGTGCGTGTGTGTTTGTGTGTGTGTATGTGTGTGTGCGAGTGTTTTTGTGAGTTTATGTGTATGTGTGCGTGTGATCGTACCATTGTACCCATGACTAGGCGATTGGTTCGTCATTTAACGTGTGTGTGTATGTGTGTGTGTGTGTGTGTGTGTGTGTATATGTGTGTGTATGTCTGTGCATGTGTACACGTCTGTCTTATGCCAGTACTCCATGTCTGTTAGTTTACTTACCTGTCTATTAGTCTGTCAGGCGTGGGTACATTGTGTCTTTCTGTGTGCTTAAGAGGCCACACCTTGTGTTTCTGTCCGTCTGTCTGTCTCTCTGTGTGACTGTATGTTCTGTCTGTCTTTAAAGGTAGATATTATGTAAGTTTACGATTTCATTAAAAGAGAATAAATGAGACTGTTTTGCGTACAGAGATTCGAGTAAATGCACAAGTACCCTCATAAACCCCTATGTTACTGTTATTGCTGCTGTCATCACCAGGCGCCCGTGTATTACACCGAGCTTGCGGTCGAGGGCGAAGTACAGACCATGCTTCTGGGTGCAGTGTACGAGCGACCCGGTCCCACCATCGAAGTCAAGCTCTACAACTTCACCAACCCGAGTTTATTCAAGTGAGTGATTGCTTGCCAGTACAGATATTCCGGTAATTAGGCACAAGGATAGCATCAGGCGGAAGATGTACTACAGAGATAAAGAACAGAATAAGACACGCAAAAACTGCACTCTATCAAAAGAAAAAACAAAAAATATTGTATGCAATACGTCATTGCCCATGACAGTTAGAAAATAGTTCTTGCATATTACATGGATTCAGTTTCAGCTGCTATACCTGGACAATTAGTAAACAGGCGAAAAAATCCCTGGACGCCTATAAAATGTGGTTTTATAGAAGAATGCTGAACATTCATTGGATAGCCAAGATGTGCAATAAGGACATTCTGAGGGAAGCAAAGTCGTGAAAACAACTTATCACAACCATCAGAAAGAAGCAGTCATCATTTATTGGCCACGCTATGAGAAAACAAAAACTGGAACACGTTGTGACAAACGGAAAGATTTGTGGAAAGAGAGAAAGATGAAGAGAGCAAGACACTACTTCTGGACAATCTAGTATCATGGCATGGAAGGGAGTCAACACGCGAACATATGCCGTTCGAAATCGTAATTTGAGGAGAAGCTTAATCGCCCACAGCAGCCGGCATCTGACTTGATAATGATCAATTTGTCCAATGACATCTTAAATATGTATTTAAAACTGACAGATTTGAATCCTGAAAAAGTGATTGAAGTTATGTAGCCACACTACGAAGTGAGAGCCTTATATGTGCTCATGATCATCTTTAAGTATGTGTTTTACACTGTTTCACCTACACATACTTACGGCGTAGGTGAAACAGTGTAAAACACATACTTACGGCGTCGGTGAAACAGTGTAAAACACATACTTACGGCGTCGGTGAAACAGTGTAAAACACGTACGTACGGCGTAGGTGAAACAGTGTAAAACACATACTTACGGCGTAGGTGAAACAGTGTAAAACACGTACTTACTGCGTAGGTGAAACAGTGTAAAACACGTACTTACGGCGTAGGTGAAACAGTGTAAAACACATACTTACTGCGTAGGTGAAACAGTGTAAAACACGTACTTACGGCGTAGGTGAAACAGTGTAAAACACATGCTTACGGCATAGGTGAAACAGTGTAAAACACATACTTACTGCGTAGGTGAAACAGTGTAAAACACGTACTTACGGCGTAGGTGAAACAGTGTAAAACACATGCTTACGGCGTAGGTGAAACAGTGTAAAACACATACTTACTGCGTAGGTGAAACAGTGTAAAACACATACTTACGACGTAAGTGAAAAAGTGTAAAACACATACTTACGGCGTAGGTTTTACAATTTCACCTACGCCGTAAGTATGTGTTTTACACTGTTTCACCCAGTGGCGTCACTGGGGTTGGTGTCACCCAGTGCGGTAAACTCTTGGTGTCACCCCTCTAGACTTTCACCATGGTCTTCTTCCGAGTGTTCCTGTACCATATATAATCGCATATAGTAATGTTTGTAAAATAAGTCAAAAAGTTAATAAGGACATAAGAAAGAAAACAAATTGAACAATATAACTTCAATACTTCAGGTAAAACATAAATAAAGAACTTCGACAAACTCGGACAAAGTTAAATTTTTGTTATTTTGCTATGTCTGCTTTGTCAAATTTGCAATTTTTTTTATTTTGGTGTCACCCCTTGATGGTGTCACCCGGTGCGGCCCGCACCCCCCTAGTGACGCCCCTGGTTTCACCGACGCCGTAAGTATCTGTTTTACACTGTTTCGCCTAAGTCGCGCGAGCTCTTTGGCGAAGGCTTAACTGACGCGGTTCGTGATCCCGCATACCCGCATTCGAACACATCTACGCGCGATTTGGCAGCAGGCCATGTTGCGTTGGTTTTTTACGAAATTGTATGGGTGCTGGTCGTTCAGAAAGCAATAGCAAACTACTTAACGTATACTTGCCAAGATATCAACAACAGCAAATAATGCTGGTGTTGACTGAAACGTCCTGTAAAGGATATGCAAGTAACTGTTTAACCAACCTCGTAAGAATGCGAGTGTGAAGTGTCTGACTAACATCTCGTTTATGTTTTAAATTGTTTCATTTGATTGTTTAAATTGTTTCATTTGACTGTATAAATTGTTTCATAAACACCTTTAATATGTCTCTTTAAATCGTTTCATTTAAAATATAAGGATGTTGAGAGAGAGAGAGAGAGAGAGAGAGAGAGAGAGAGAGAGAGAGAGAGAGAGAGAGAGGGAGAGAGAGAGAGAGAGAGAGAGAGAGAGAGAGTTGTATACCAACTGTTGAATGAGAGATATGTGTCATGTGTGAGTGAATGGTGTATGTCAACTATAGAGTGAGAGGTGTATGTCAACTGTTTAGTGGGAGGTTATGTCAACTATTGAGTGAGAGGTGTATGTCAACTGTTTAGTGGGAGGTGTATGTCAACTATTGAGTGAGAGGTGTATGTCAACTGTTTAGTGGGAGGTGTATGTCAACTATTGAGTGAGAGGTGTATGTCAACTGTTTAGTGAGAGGTGTGGTGTCAACTGTTGAGTGAGAGGTGTGGTGTCAACTGTTGAGTGAGAGGTGTATGTCAACTATTAAGTGAGAGGTGTATGTCAACTATTGAGTGAGATGTGTGTGTGTGTCAACTGTTGAGTGAGAGGTGTGGTGTCAACTGTTGAGTGAGAGGCGTATGTCAACTGTTAAGTGAGAGGTGTATGTCAACTGTTGAGTGGGAGGTGTATGTCAACTGTTGAGTGAGAGGTGTATGTCAACTGTTTAGTTGGAGGTGTATGTCAACTATTGAGTGAGAGGTGTGTGTCAACTGTTGAGTGAGAGGTGTGGTGTCAACTGTTGAGTGAGAGGTGTATGTCAACTGTTAAGTGAGAGGTGTGTGTCAACTGTTGAGTGAGAGGTGTGTGTCAACTGTTGAGTGAGAGGTGTATGTCAACTATTGAGTGAGAGGTGTATGTCAACTGTTTAGTGGGAGGTGTATGTCAACTATTGAGTGAGAGGTGTATGTCAACTGTTTAGTGAGAGGTGTGGTGTCAACTGTTGAGTGAGAGGTGTGGTGTCAACTGTTGAGTGAGAGGTGTATGTCAACTATTAAGTGAGAGGTGTATGTCAACTATTGAGTGAGATGTGTGTGTGTCAACTGTTGAGTGAGAGGTGTGGTGTCAACTGTTGAGTGAGAGGCGTATGTCAACTGTTAAGTGAGAGGTGTATGTCAACTGTTGAGTGGGAGGTGTATGTCAACTGTTGAGTGAGAGGTGTATGTCAACTGTTTAGTTGGAGGTGTATGTCAACTATTGAGTGAGAGGTGTGTGTCAAATGTTGAGTGAGAGGTGTGGTGTCAACTGTTGAGTGAGAGGTGTATGTCAACTGTTAAGTGAGAGGTGTGTGTCAACTGTTGAGTGAGAGGTTTGTGTCAACTGTTGAGTGAGAGGTGTATGTCAACTATTGAGTGAGAGGTGTATGTCAACTATTGAGTGAGAGGTGTGTGTCAACTGTTGAGTGAGAGGTGTATGTCAAATGTTGAGTGAGAGGTGTATGTCAACTGTTGAGTGAGACGTGTATGTCAACTGTTGAGTGAGAGGTGTATGTCAACTGTTAAGTGAGAGGTGTATGTCAGCTGTTGAGTGAGAGGTGTATGTGAACTGTTGAGTGAGAGGTGTATGTCAACTGATAAGTGAGAGGTGTATGTGAACTGTTGAGTGAGAGGTGTATGTCAACTGTTGAGTGAGAGGTATATGTTAACTGTGGAGTGAGAGGTTTATGTCAACTGTTGAGTGAGAGGTGTATGTCAACTGTTGAGTGAGAGGTGTATGTCAACTGTTGAGTGAGAGGTGTATGTCAACTGTTGAGTGAGAGGTGTATGTCAACTGTTGAGTGAGCGGTTTATGTCAACAGTTAAGTGAGAGGTGTATGTCAACTGTTGAGTGAGAGGTGTATGTCAACTGTTAAGTGAGAGGTGTATGTCAACTGTTGAGTGGGAGGTGTATGTCAACTGTTGAGTGAGAGGTGTATGTCAACTGTTTAGTTGGAGGTATATGTCAACTATTGAGTGAGAGGTGTATGACAACTCTTTAGTGGGAGGTGTATGTCAACTATTGAGTGAGAGGTGTATGTCAACTGTTTAGTGAGAGGTGTATGTCAACTATTGAGTGAGAGGACTGTGTCAACTGTTGAGTGAGAGGTGTGGTGTCAACTGTTGAGTGAGAGGTGTATGTCAACTGTTAAGTGAGAGGTGTGTGTCAACTGTTGAGTGAGAGGTGTGTGTCAACTGTTGAGTGAGAGGTGTATGTCAACTGTTGAGTGAAATGTGTATGTCAACTGTTGAGTGAGACGTGTATGTCAACTGCTGAGTGAGAGGTGTATGTCAACTGTTGAGTGAGAGGTGTATGTCAACTGTTGAGTGAGAGGTGTATGTCAACTGTTGAGTGAGAGGTGTATGTCAACTGTTGAGTGAGAGGTGTATGTCAACTGTTAAGTGAGAGGCGTATGTCAACTGTTAAGTGAGAAGTGCATGTCAACTGTTGAGTGAGAGGTGTACGTCAACTGTTAAGTGAGAGGTGTATGTCAACTGTTAAGTGAGAGGTGTATGTCAACTGTTAAGTGAGAGGTGTATGTCAGCTGTTGAGTGAGAGGTGTATGTTAACTGTTGAGTGAGAGGTGTATGTCAACTGTTAAGTGAGAGGTGTATGTAAACTGTTGAGTGAGAGGTGTATGTCAACTGTTGAGTGAGAGGTATATGTCAACTGTTGAGTGAGAGGTGTATGTGAACTGTTGAGTGAGAGGTGTATGTCAACTGTTAAGTGAGAGGTGTATGTGAACTGTTGAGTGAGAGGTGTATGTCAACTGTTGAGTGAGAGGTATATGTCAACTGTGGAGTGAGAGGTTTATGTCAACTGTTGAGTGAGAGGTGTATGTCAACTGTTGAGTTAGAGGTGTATGTCAACTGTTGAGTGAGAGGTGTATGTCAACTGTTGAGTGAGAGGTGTATGTCAACTGTTGAGTGAGCGGTTTATGTCAACAGTTAAGTGAGAGGTGTATGTCAACTGTTGAGTGAGAGGTGTATGTCAACTGTTGCCTGAGAGATGTATGTCAACTGTTGAGTGATAGGTGTATGTCAACTGTTGAGTGAGAGGTGTATGTCAACTGTTGAGTGAGAGGTGTATGTCAACTGTTGAGTTAGAGGTGTATGTCAACTGTTGAGTGAGAGGTGTATGTCAACTGTTGAGTGATAGGTGTATGTCAACTGTTGAGTGAGAGGTGTATGTCAACTGTTGAGTGAGAGGTGTCTGTCAACTGTTGAGTGAGAGGTGTATGTCAACTGTTCAGTGAGAGGTGTATGTCAACTGTTGAGTGAGCGGTTTATATCAACAGTTAAGTGAGAGGTGTATGCCAATTGTTGAGTGAGAGGTGTATGCCAACTGATAAGTGAGAGGTGTATGTGAACTGTTGAGTGAGAGATGTATGTCAACTGTTGAGTGAGAGGTATATGTTAACTGTGGAGTGAGAGGTTTATGTCAACTGTTGAGTGAGAGGTGTATGTCAACTGTTGAGTGAGAGGTGTATGTCAACTGTTGAGTGAGAGGTGTATGTCAACTGTTGAGTGAGAGGTGTATGTCAACTGTTGAGTGAGCGGTTTATGTCAACAGTTAAGTGAGAGGTGTATGTCAACTGTTGAGTGAGAGGTGTATGTCAACTGTTAAGTGAGATGTGTATGTCAACTGTTGAGTGGGAGGTGTATGTCAACTGTTGAGTGAGAGGTGTATGTCAACTGTTTAGTTGGAGGTATATGTCAACTATTGAGTGAGAGGTGTATGTCAACTCTTTAGTGGGAGGTGTATGTCAACTATTGAGTGAGAGGTGTATGTCAACTGTTTAGTGGGAGGTGTATGTCAACTATTGAGTGAGAGGTGTATGTTAACTGTTTAGTGAGAGGTGTATGTCAACTATTGAGTGAGAGGTGTGTGTCAACTGTTGAGTGAGAGGTGTGGTGTCAACTGTTGAGTGAGAGGTGTATGTCAACTGTTAAGTGAGAGGTGTGTGTCAACTGTTGAGTGAGAGGTGTGTGTCAACTGTTGAGTGAGAGGTGTATGTCAACTATTGCGTGAGAGGTGTATGTCAACTATTGAGTGAGAGGTGTGTGTCAACTGTTGAGTGAGAGGTGTATGTCAAATGTTGAGTGAGAGGTGTATGTCAACTGTTGAGTGAGACGTGTATGTCAACTGTTGAGTGAGAGGTGTATGTCAACTGTTAAGTGAGAGGTGTATGTCAGCTGTTGAGTGAGAGGTGTATGTGAACTGTTGAGTGAGAGGTGTATGTCAACTGATAAGTGAGAGGTGTATGTGAACTGTTGAGTGAGAGGTGTATGTCAACTGTTGAGTGAGAGGTATATGTTAACTGTGGAGTGAGAGGTTTATGTCAACTGTTGAGTGAGAGGTGTATGTCAACTGTTGAGTGAGAGGTGTATGTCAACTGTTGAGTGAGAGGTGTATGTCAACTGTTGAGTGAGAGGTGTATGTCAACTGTTGAGTGAGCGGTTTATGTCAACAGTTAAGTGAGAGGTGTATGTCAACTGTTGAGTGAGAGGTGTATGTCAACTGTTAAGTGAGAGGTGTATGTCAACTGTTGAGTGGGAGGTGTATGTCAACTGTTGAGTGAGAGGTGTATGTCAACTGTTTAGTTGGAGGTATATGTCAACTATTGAGTGAGAGGTGTATGTCAACTCTTTAGTGGGAGGTGTATGTCAACTATTGAGTGAGAGGTGTATGTCAACTGTTTAGTGAGAGGTGTATGTCAACTATTGAGTGAGAGGTCTGTGTCAACTGTTGAGTGAGAGGTGTGGTGTCAACTGTTGAGTGAGAGGTGTATGTCAACTGTTAAGTGAGAGGTGTGTGTCAACTGTTGAGTGAGAGGTGTGTGTCAACTTTTGAGTGAGAGGTGTATGTCAACTGTTGAGTGAGACGTGTATGTCAACTGTTGAGTGAGACGTGTATGTCAACTGCTGAGTGAGAGGTGTATGTCAACTGTTGAGTGAGAGGTGTATGTCAACTGTTTAGTGAGAGGTGTATGTCAACTGTTGAGTGAGAGGTGTATGTCAACTGTTGAGTGAGAGGTGTATGTCAACTGTTAAGTGAGAGGCGTATGTCAACTGTTAAGTGAGAAGTGCATGTCAACTGTTAAGTGAGAGGTGTACGTCAACTGTTAAGTGAGAGGTGTATGTCAACTGTTAAGTGAGAGGTGTATGTCAACTGTTAAGTGAGAGGTGTATGTCAGCTGTTGAGTGAGAGGTGTATGTTAACTGTTGAGTGAGAGGTGTATGTCAACTGTTAAGTGAGAGGTGTATGTAAACTGTTGAGTGAGAGGTGTATGTCAACTGTTGAGTGAGAGGTATATGTCAACTGTTGAGTGAGAGGTGTATGTGAACTGTTGAGTGAGAGGTGTATGTCAACTGTTAAGTGAGAGGTGTATGTGAACTGTTGAGTGAGAGGTGTATGTCAACTGTTGAGTGAGAGGTATATGTCAACTGTGGAGTGAGAGGTTTATGTCAACTGTTGAGTGAGAGGTGTATGTCAACTGTTGAGTTAGAGTTGTATGTCAACTGTTGAGTGAGAGGTGTATGTCAACTGTTGAGTGAGAGGTGTATGTCAACAGTTGAGTGAGCGGTTTATGTCAACAGTTAAGTGAGAGGTGTATGTCAACTGTTGAGTGAGAGGTGTATGTCAACTGTTGCCTGAGAGATGTATGTCAACTGTTGAGTGATAGGTGTATGTCAACTGTTGAGTGAGAGGTGTATGTCAACTGTTGAGTGAGAGGTGTATGTCAACTGTTGAGTTAGAGGTGTATGTCAACTGTTGAGTGAGAGGTGTATGTCAACTGTTGAGTGAGAGGTGTATGTCAACTGTTGAGTGAGCGGTTTATGTCAACAGTTAAGTGAGAGGTGTATGTCAACTGTTCAGTGAGAGGTGTATGTCAACTGTTGAGTGGGAGGTGTATGTCAACTGTTGAGTGAGAGGTGTATGTCAACTGTTTAGTTGGAGGTATATGTCAACTATTGAGTGAGAGGTGTATGTCAACTCTTTAGTGGGAGGTGTATGTCAACTATTGAGTGAGAGGTGTATGTCAACTGTTTAGTGAGAGGTGTATGTCAACTATTGAGTGAGAGGTCTGTGTCAACTGTTGAGTGAGAGGTGTGGTGTCAACTGTTGAGTGAGAGGTGTATGTCAACTGTTAAGTGAGAAGTGTGTGTCAACTGTTGAGTGAGAGGTGTGTGTCAACTGTTGAGTGAGAGGTGTATGTCAACTGTTGAGTGAGACGTGTATGTCAACTGTTGAGTGAGACGTGTATGTCAACTGCTGAGTGAGAGGTGTATGTCAACTGTTGAGTGAGAGGTGTATGTCAACTGTTGAGTGAGAGGTGTATGTCAACTTTTGAGTGAGAGGTGTATGTCAACTGTTGAGTGAGAGGTGTATGTCAACTGTTAAGTGAGAGGCGTATGTCAACTGTTAAGTGAGAAGTGCATGTCAACTGTTGAGTGAGAGGTGTACGTCAACTGTTAAGTGAGAGGTGTATGTCAAATGTTAAGTGAGAGGTGTATGTCAACTGTTAAGTGAGAGGTGTATGTCAGCTGTTGAGTGAGAGGTGTATGTTAACTGTTGAGTGAGAGGTGTATGTCAACTGTTAAGTGAGAGGTGTATGTAAACTGTTGAGTGAGAGGTGTATGTCAACTGTTGAGTGAGAGGTATATGTCAACTGTTGAGTGAGAGGTGTATGTGAACTGTTGAGTGAGAGGTGTATGTCAACTGTTAAGTGAGAGGTGTATGTGAACTGTTGAGTGAGAGGTGTATGTCAACTGTTGAGTGAGAGGTATATGTCAACTGTGGAGTGAGAGGTTTATGTCAACTGTTGAGTGAGAGGTGTATGTCAACTGTTGAGTTAGAGGTGTATGTCAACTGTTGAGTGAGAGGTGTATGTCAACTGTTGAGTGAGAGGTGTATGTCAACTGTTGAGTGAGCGGTTTATGTCAACAGTTAAGTGAGAGGTGTATGTCAACTGTTGAGTGAGAGGTGTATGTCAACTGTTGCCTGAGAGATGTATGTCAACTGTTGAGTGATAGGTGTATGTCAACTGTTGAGTGAGAGGTGTATGTCAACTGTTGAGTGAGAGGTGTATGTCAACTGTTGAGTTAGAGGTGTATGTCAACTGTTGAGTGAGAGGTGTATGTCAACTGTTGAGTGATAGGTGTATGTCAACTGTTGAGTGAGAGGTGTATGTCAACTGTTGAGTGAGAGGTGTCTGTCAACTGTTGAGTGAGAGGTGTATGTCAACTGTTCAGTGAGAGGTGTATGTCAACTGTTGAGTGAGCGGTTTATATCAACAGTTAAGTGAGAGGTGTATGCCAATTGTTGAGTGAGAGGTGTATGCCAACTGTTGAGCGAGAGGTGTATGTCAACTATTGAGAGAGAGGTGTATGTCAACTGTTGAGTGAGAGATGTATGTCAACTGTTGAGTGAGAGAGGTGTATGTCAACTGTTGAGTGAGAGGTGTATGTCAACTGTTGAGTGAGAGGTGTATGTCAACTGTTGAGTGAGCGGTTTATGTCAACAGTTAAGTGAGAGGTGTTTGTCATCTGTTGAGTGAGAGGTGTATGCCAACTATTGAGTGAGAGGTGTATGTCAACTGTTGAGTGAGAGGTGTCTGTCAACTGTTGAGTGAGAGGTGTATGTCAACTGTTGAGTGAGAGGTGTATGTCAACTGTTGAGTGAGCGGTTTATATCAACAGTTAAGTGAGAGGTGTATGCCAACTGTTGAGTGAGAGGTGTATGCCAACTGTTGAGCGAGAGGTGTATGTCAACTATTGAGAGAGAGGTGTATGTCAACTGTTGAGTGAGAGGTGTATGTCAACTGTTGAGTGAGAGAGGTGTATGTCAACTGTTGAGTGAGAGGTGTATGTCAACTGTTGAGTGAGAGGTGTATGTCAACTGTTGAGTGAGCGGTTTATGTCAACAGTTAAGTGAGAGGTGTTTGTCAACTGTTGAGTGAGAGGTGTATGCCAACTATTGAGTGAGAGGTGTATGTCAACTCTTGAGTGAGAGGTGTATGTCAACTGGTGAGTGAGAGGTGTATGTCAACTGTTGAGTGAGAGGTATATGTCAACTGTTGAGTGAGAGGTGTATGTGAACTGTTGAGTGAGAGGTGTATGTCAACTGTTAAGTGAGAGGTGTATATGAACTGTTGAGTGAGAGGTGTATGTCAACTGTTGAGTGAGAGGTATATGTCAACTGTGGAGTGAGAGGTGTATATCAACTGTTGAGTGAGAGGTGTATGTCAACTGTTGAGTGAGAGGTGTATGTCAACCGTTGAGTGAGAGGTGTATGTCCACTATTGAGAGAGAGGTGTATTTCAACTGTTGAGTGAGAGGTGTATGTCAACTGTTGAGTGATAGAGGTGTATGTCAACTGTTGAGTGAGAGGTGTATGTCAACTGTTGAGTGAGAGGTGTATGTCAACTGTTGAGTGAGCGGTTTATGTCAACAGTTAAGTGAGAGGTGTTTGTCAACTGTTGAGTGAGAGGTGTATGCCAACTATTGAGTGAGAGTTGTATGTCAACTATTGAGTGAGAGGTGTATGTCAACTGTTGAGTGAGAGGTGTATGTCAACTGTTGAGTGAGAGGTTTATGTCAACTGTTGAGTGAGAGGTGTATGTCAACTGTAGAGTGATAGGTATATGTCAAGTGTTGAGTGAGCGGTTTATGTCAACAATGAAGTGAGAGGTGCATGTCAACTGTTGAGTGAGAGGTGTATGTCAACTGTTGAGTGAGAGGTGTATGTCACCTGTTGAGTAAGAGGTGTATGTCAACTGTAGAATGAGAGGTGTATGTCAACTGTTGAGTGAGAGGTGTATGTCAACTGTTGAGTAAGAGGTGTATGTCAACTATGAGTGAGAGGTGTCTGTCAACTATTGAGTGAGAAGTGTATGTCAACTGTTGAGTGAGAGGTGTATGTCAACTATTGAGTAAGAGGTGTATGTCAACTGTAGAGTGAGAAGTATATATTAACTGTTGAGTGAGAGGTGTATGTCAACTGTTGAGTGAGAGGTGTATGTTAACTGTTTAGTGGGAGGTGTATGTCAACTATTGAGTGAGAGGTGTATGTGAACTGTTGAGTGAGAGGTGTATGTCAACTGTTGAGTGAGAGGTGTATGTCAACTATTGAGTGAGAGGTGTATGTCAACTGTTGAGTGAGAGGTGTATGTCAACTGTTGAGTGAGAGGTGTATGTCAACTGTTGAGTGAGAGGTGTATGTCAACTGTTGAGTGAGAGGTGTATGTCAACTGTTGAGTGAGAGGTGTATGTCAACTGTTGAGTGAGAGGTGTATGTCAACTGTTGAATGAGAGGTGTATGTCAACTGTTGAGTGAGAGGTGTATGTCAACTGTTGAGTGAGAGGTATATCTCAACTGTTGAGTGAGAGGTGTATGTCAACTGTTGAGTGAGAGGTGTATGTCAACTATTGAGTGAGAGGTGTATGTCAACTGTTGAGTGAGAGGTGTATGTCAACTGTTCAGTGAGAGGTGTATGTCAACTGTTGAGTGAGAGGTGTATGTCAACTATTGAGTGAGAGGTGTATGTCATCTGTTTAGTGAGAGGTGTATGTCAACTATTGAGTGAGAGGTGTGTGTCAACTGTTGAGTGAGAGGTGTGGTGTCAACGATTGAGTGAGAGGTGTATGTCAACTGTTAAGTGAGAGGTGTGCGTCAACTGTTGAGTGAGAGGTGTGTGTCAACTGTTGAGTGAGAGGTGTATGTCAACTATTGAGTGAGAGGTGTATGTCAACTATTGAGTGAGAGGTGTGTGTCAACTGTTGAGTGAGAGGTGTATGTCAACTATTGAGTGAGAGGTGTATGTCAACTATTGAGTGAGAGGTGTGTGTCAACTGTTGAGTGAGAGGTGTATGTCAAATGTTGAGTGAGAGGTGTATGTCAACTGTTGAGTGAGACGTGTATGTCAACTGTTGAGTGAGAGGTGTATGTCAACTGCTGAGTGAGAGGTGTATGTCAACTGTTGAGTGAGAGGTGTATGTCAACTGTTGAGTGAGAGGTGTATGTCAACTGTTGAGTGAGAGGTGTATGTCAACTGTTAAGTGAGAGGCGTATGTCAACTGTTAAGTGAGAAGTTCATGTCAACTGTTGAGTGAGAGGTGTACGTCAACTGTTAAGTGAGAGGTGTATGTCAACTGTTAAGTGAGAGGTGTATTTCAACTGTTAAGTGAGAGGTGTATGTCAGCTGTTGAGTGAGAGGTGTATGTGAACTGTTGAGTGAGAGGTGTATGTCAACTGATAAGTGAGAGGTGTATGTGAACTGTTGAGTGAGAGGTGTATGTCAACTGTTGAGTGAGAGGTATATGTTAACTGTGGAGTGATAGGTTTATGTCAACTGTTGAGTGAGAGGTGTATGTCAACTGTTGAGTGAGAGGTGTATGTCAACTGTTGAGTGAGAGGTGTATGTCAACTGTTGAGTGAGAGGTGTATGTCAACTGTTGAGTGAGCGGTTTATGTTAACAGTTAAGTGAGAGGTGTATGTCAACTGTTGAGTGAGAGGTGTATGTCAACTGTTAAGTGAGAGGTGTATGTCAACTGTTGAGTGGGAGGTGTATGTCAACTGTTGAGTGAGAGGTGTATATCAACTGTTTAGTTGGAGGTGTATGTCAACTATTGAGTGAGAGGTGTATGTCAACTCTTTAGTGGGAGGTGTATGTCAACTATTGAGTGAGAGGTGTATGTCAACTGTTTAGTGAGAGGTGTATGTCAACTATTGAGTGAGAGGTCTGTGTCAACTGTTGAGTGAGAGGTGTGGTGTCAACTGTTGAGTGAGAGGTGTATGTCAACTGTTAAGTGAGAGGTGTGTGTCAACTGTTGAGTGAGAGGTGTGTGTCAACTGTTGAGTGAGAGGTGTATGTCAACTGTTGAGTGAGACGTGTATGTCAACTGTTGAGTGAGACGTGTATGTCAACTGCTGAGTGAGAGGTGTATGTCAACTGTTGAGTGAGAGATTTATGTCAACTGTTGAGTGAGAGGTGTATGTCAACTGTTGAGTGAGAGGTGTATGTCAACTGTTGAGTGAGAGGTGTATGTCAACTGTTAAGTGAGAGGCGTATGTCAACTGTTAAGTGAGAAGTGCATGTCAACTGTTGAGTGAGAGGTGTACGTCAACTGTTAAGTGAGAGGTGTATGTCAACTGTTAAGTGAGAGGTGTATGTCAACTGTTAAGTGAGAGGTGTATGTCAGCTGTTGAGTGAGAGGTGTATGTTAACTGTTGAGTGAGAGGTGTATGTCAACTGTTAAGTGAGAGGTGTATGTAAACTGTTGAGTGAGAGGTGTATGTCAACTGTTGAGTGAGAGGTATATGTCAACTGTTGAGTGAGAGGTGTATGTGAACTGTTGAGTGAGAGGTGTATGTCAACTGTTAAGTGAGAGGTGTATGTGAACTGTTGAGTGAGAGGTGTATGTCAACTGTTGAGTGAGAGGTATATGTCAACTGTGGAGTGAGAGGTTTATGTCAACTGTTGAGTGAGAGGTGTATGTCAACTGTTGAGTTAGAGGTGTATGTCAACTGTTGAGTGAGAGGTGTATGTCAACTGTTGAGTGAGAGGTGTATGTCAACTGTTGAGTGAGCGGTTTATGTCAACAGTTAAGTGAGAGGTGTATGTCAACTGTTGAGTGAGAGGTGTATGTCAACTGTTGCCTGAGAGATGTATGTCAACTGTTGAGTGATAGGTGTATGTCAACTGTTGAGTGAGAGGTGTATGTCAACTGTTGAGTGAGAGGTGTATGTCAACTGTTGAGTTAGAGGTGTATGTCAACTGTTGAGTGAGAGGTGTATGTCAACTGTTGAGTGATAGGTGTATGTCAACTGTTGAGTGAGAGGTGTATGTCAACTGTTGAGTGAGAGGTGTCTGTCAACTGTTGAGTGAGAGGTGTATGTCAACTGTTCAGTGAGAAGTGTATGTCAACTGTTGAGTGAGCGGTTTATATCAACAGTTAAGTGAGAGGTGTATGCCAATTGTTGAGTGAGAGGTGTATGCCAACTGTTGAGCGAGAGGTGTATGTCAACTATTGAGAGAGAGGTGTATGTCAACTGTTGAGTGAGAGGTGTATGTCAACTGTTGAGTGAGAGAGGTGTATGTCAACTGTTGAGTGAGAGGTGTATGTCAACTGTTGAGTGAGCGGTTTATGTCAACAGTTAAGTGAGAGGTGTTTGTCATCTGTTGAGTGAGCGGTGTATGCCAACTATTGAGTGAGAGGTGTATGTCAACTGTTGAGTGAGAGGTGTCTGTCAACTGTTGAGTGAGAGGTGTATGTCAACTGTTGAGTGAGAGGTGTATGTCAACTGTTGAGTGAGCGGTTTATATCAACAGTTAAGTGAGAGGTGTATGCCAACTGTTGAGTGAGAGGTGTATGCCAACTGTTTAGCGAGAGGTGTATGTCAACTATTGAGAGAGAGGTGTATGTCAAGTGTTGAGTGAGAGGTGTATGTCAACTGTTGAGTGAGAGAGGTGTATGTCAACTGTTGAGTGAGAGGTGTATGTCAACTGTTGAGTGAGAGGTGTATGTCAACTGTTGAGTGAGCGGTTTATGTCAACAGTTAAGTGAGAGGTGTTTGTCAACTGTTGAGTGAGAGGTGTATGCCAACTATTGAGTGAGAGGTGTATGTCAACTATTGAGTGAGAGGTGTATGTCAACTGTTGAGTGAGAGGTGTATGTCAACTGTTGAGTGAGAGGTATATGTCAACTGTTGAGTGAGAGGTGTATGTGAACTGTTGAGTGAGAGGTGTATGTCAACTGTTAAGTGAGAGGTGTATATGAACTGTTGAGTGAGAGGTGTATGTCAACTGTTGAGTGAGAGGTATATGTCAACTGTGGAGTGAGAGGTGTATATCAACTGTTGAATGAGAGGTGTATGTCAACTGTTGAGTGAGAGGTGTATGTCAACCGTTGAGTGAGAGGTGTATGTCCACTATTGAGAGAGAGGTGTATGTCAACTGTTGAGTGAGAGGTGTATGTCAACTGTTGAGTGATAGAGGTGTATGTCAACTGTTGAGTGAGAGGTGTATGTCAACTGTTGAGTGAGAGGTGTATGTCAACTGTTGAGTGAGCGGTTTATGTCAACAGTTAAGTGAGAGGTGTTTGTCAACTGTTGAGTGAGAGGTGTATGCCAACTATTGGGTGAGAGGTGTATGTCAACTATTGAGTGAGAGGTGTATGTCAACTGTTGAGTGAAAGGTGTATGTCAACTGTTGAGTGAGAGGTTTATGTCAACTGTTGAGTGAGAGGTGTATGTCAACTGTAGAGTGATAGGTATATGTCAACTGTTGAGTGAGCGGTTTATGTCAACAGTGAAGTGAGAGGTGCATGTCAACTGTTGAGTGAGAGGTGTATGTCAACTGTTGAGTGAGAGGTGTATGTCACCTGTTGAGTGAGAGGTGTATGTCAACTGTAGAATGAGAGGTGTATGTCAACTGTTGAGTGAGAGGTGTATGTCAACTGTTGAGTGAAAGGTGTATGTCAACTGTTGAGTAAGAGGTGTATGTCAACTATGAGTGAGAGGTGTCTGTCAACTATTGAGTGAGAAGTGTATGTCAACTGTTGAGTGAGAGGTGTATGTCAACTATTGAGTGAGAGGTGTATGTCAACTGTAGAGTGAGAAGTATATGTTAACTGTTGAGTGAGAGGTGTATGTCAACTGTTGAGTGAGAGGTGTATGTTAACTGTTTAGTGGGAGGTGTATGTCAACTATTGAGTGAGAGGTGTATGTCAACTGTTGAGTGAGAGGTGTATGTCAACTGTTGAGTGAGAGGTGTATGTCAACTATTGAGTGAGAGGTGTATGTCAACTGTTGAGTGAGAGGTGTATGTCAACTGTTGAGTGAGAGGTGTATGTCAACTGTTGAGTGAGAGGTGTATGTCAACTGTTGAGTGAGAGGTGTATGTCAACTGTTGAGTGAGAGGTGTATGTCAACTGTTGAGTGAGAGGTGTATGTCAACTGTTGAATGAGAGGTGTATTTCAACTGTTGAGTGAGAGGTGTATGTCAACTGTTGAGTGAGAGGTGTATCTCAACTGTTGAGTGAGAGGTGTATGTCAACTGTTGAGTGAGAGGTGTATGTCAACTGTTGAGTGAGAGGTGTATGTCAACTGTTGAGTGAGCGGTTTATATCAACAGTTAAGTGAGAGGTGTATGCCAATTGTTGAGTGAGAGGTGTATGCCAACTGTTGAGCGAGAGGTGTATGTCAACTATTGAGAGAGAGGTGTATGTCAACTGTTGAGTGAGAGGTGTATGTCAACTGTTGAGTGAGAGAGGTGTATGTCAACTGTTGAGTGAGAGGTGTATGTCAACTGTTGAGTGAGAGGTGTATGTCAACTGTTGAGTGAGCGGTTTATGTCAACAGTTAAGTGAGAGGTGTTTGTCATCTGTTGAGTGAGAGGTGTATGCCAACTATTGAGTGAGAGGTGTATGTCAACTGTTGAGTGAGAGGTGTCTGTCAACTGTTGAGTGAGAGGTGTATGTCAACTGTTGAGTGAGAGGTGTATGTCAACTGTTGAGTGAGCGGTTTATATCAACAGTTAAGTGAGAGGTGTATGCCAACTGTTGAGTGAGAGGTGTATGCCAACTGTTGAGCGAGAGGTGTATGTCAACTATTGAGAGAGAGGTGTATGTCAACTGTTGAGTGAGAGGTGTATGTCAACTGTTGAGTGATAGAGGTGTATGTCAAATGTTGAGTGAGAGGTGTATGTCAACTGTTGAGTGAGAGGTGTATGTCAACTGTTGAGTGAGCGGTTTATGTCAACAGTTAAGTGAGAGGTGTTTGTCAACTGTTGAGTGAGGGGTGTATGCCAACTATTGAGTGAGAGGTGTATGTCAACTATTGAGTGAGAGGTGTATGTCAACTGTTGAGTGAGAGGTGTATGTCAACTGTTGAGTGAGAGGTATATGTCAACTGTTGAGTGAGAGGTGTATGTGAACTGTTGAGTGAGAGGTGTATGTCAACTGTTAAGTGAGAGGTGTATATGAACTGTTGAGTGAGAGGTGTATGTCAACTGTTGAGTGAGAGGTATATGTCAACTGTGGAGTGAGAGGTGTATATCAACTGTTGAGTGAGAGGTGTATGTCAACTGTTGAGTGAGAGGTGTATGTCAACCGTTGAGTGAGAGGTGTATGTCCACTATTGAGAGAGAGGTGTATGTCAACTGTTGAGTGAGAGGTGTATGTCAACTGTTGAGTGATAGAGGTGTATGTCAACTGTTGAGTGAGAGGTGTATGTCAACTGTTGAGTGAGAGGTGTATGTCAACTGTTTAGTGAGCGGTTTATGTCAACAGTTAAGTGAGAGGTGTTTGTCAACTGTTGAGTGAGAGGTGTATGCCAACTATTGAGTGAGAGCTGTATGTCAACTATTGAGTGAGAGGTGTATGTCAACTGTTGAGTGAGAGGTGTATGTCCACTATTGAGAGAGAGGTGTATGTCAACTGTTGAGTGAGAGGTGTATGTCAACTGTTGAGTGATAGAGGTGTATGTCAACTGTTGAGTGAGAGGTGTATGTCAACTGTTGAGTGAGAGGTGTATGTCAACTGTTTAGTTGGAGGTATATGTCAACTATTGAGTGAGAGGTGTATGTCAACTCTTTAGTGGGAGGTGTATGTCAACTATTGAGTGAGAGGTGTATGTCAACTGTTTAGTGAGAGGTGTATGTCAACTATTGAGTGAGAGGTCTGTGTCAACTGTTGAGTGAGAGGTGTGGTGTCAACTGTTGAGTGAGAGGTGTATGTCAACTGTTAAGTGAGAGGTGTGTGTCAACTGTTGAGTGAGAGGTGTGTGTCAACTGTTGAGTGAGAGGTGTATGTCAACTGTTGAGTGAGACGTGTATGTCAACTGTTGAGTGAGACGTGTATGTCAACTGCTGAGTGAGAGGTGTATGTCAACTGTTGAGTGAGAGGTGTATGTCAACTGTTTAGTGAGAGGTGTATGTCAACTGTTGAGTGAGAGGTGTATGTCAACTGTTGAGTGAGAGGTGTATGTCAACTGTTAAGTGAGAGGCGTATGTCAACTGTTAAGTGAGAAGTGCATGTCAACTGTTAAGTGAGAGGTGTACGTCAACTGTTAAGTGAGAGGTGTATGTCAACTGTTAAGTGAGAGGTGTATGTCAACTGTTAAGTGAGAGGTGTATGTCAGCTGTTGAGTGAGAGGTGTATGTTAACTGTTGAGTGAGAGGTGTATGTCAACTGTTAAGTGAGAGGTGTATGTAAACTGTTGAGTGAGAGGTGTATGTCAACTGTTGAGTGAGAGGTATATGTCAACTGTTGAGTGAGAGGTGTATGTGAACTGTTGAGTGAGAGGTGTATGTCAACTGTTAAGTGAGAGGTGTATGTGAACTGTTGAGTGAGAGGTGTATGTCAACTGTTGAGTGAGAGGTATATGTCAACTGTGGAGTGAGAGGTTTATGTCAACTGTTGAGTGAGAGGTGTATGTCAACTGTTGAGTTAGAGGTGTATGTCAACTGTTGAGTGAGAGGTGTATGTCAACTGTTGAGTGAGAGGTGTATGTCAACAGTTGAGTGAGCGGTTTATGTCAACAGTTAAGTGAGAGGTGTATGTCAACTGTTGAGTGAGAGGTGTATGTCAACTGTTGCCTGAGAGATGTATGTCAACTGTTGAGTGATAGGTGTATGTCAACTGTTGAGTGAGAGGTGTATGTCAACTGTTGAGTGAGAGGTGTATGTCAACTGTTGAGTTAGAGGTGTATGTCAACTGTTGAGTGAGAGGTGTATGTCAACTGTTGAGTGAGAGGTGTATGTCAACTGTTAAGTGAGCGGTTTATGTCAACAGTTAAGTGAGAGGTGTATGTCAACTGTTGAGTGAGAGGTGTATGTCAACTGTTGAGTGAGAGGTGTATGTCAACTGTTAAGTGAGAGGTGTGTGTCAACTGTTGAGTGAGAGGTGTGTGTCAACTGTTGAGTGAGAGGTGTATGTCAACTGTTGAGTGAGACGTGTATGTCAACTGTTGAGTGAGACGTGTATGTCAACTGCTGAGTGAGAGGTGTATGTCAACTGTTGAGTGAGAGGTGTATGTCAACTGTTTAGTGAGAGGTGTATGTCAACTGTTGAGTGAGAGGTGTATGTCAACTGTTGAGTGAGAGGTGTATGTCAACTGTTAAGTGAGAGGCGTATGTCAACTGTTAAGTGAGAAGTGCATGTCAACTGTTAAGTGAGAGGTGTACGTCAACTGTTAAGTGAGAGGTGTATGTCAACTGTTAAGTGAGAGGTGTATGTCAACTGTTAAGTGAGAGGTGTATGTCAGCTGTTGAGTGAGAGGTGTATGTTAACTGTTGAGTGAGAGGTGTATGTCAACTGTTAAGTGAGAGGTGTATGTAAACTGTTGAGTGAGAGGTGTATGTCAACTGTTGAGTGAGAGGTATATGTCAACTGTTGAGTGAGAGGTGTATGTGAACTGTTGAGTGAGAGGTGTATGTCAACTGTTAAGTGAGAGGTGTATGTGAACTGTTGAGTGAGAGGTGTATGTCAACTGTTGAGTGAGAGGTATATGTCAACTGTGGAGTGAGAGGTTTATGTCAACTGTTGAGTGAGAGGTGTATGTCAACTGTTGAGTTAGAGGTGTATGTCAACTGTTGAGTGAGAGGTGTATGTCAACTGTTGAGTGAGAGGTGTATGTCAACAGTTGAGTGAGCGGTTTATGTCAACAGTTAAGTGAGAGGTGTATGTCAACTGTTGAGTGAGAGGTGTATGTCAACTGTTGCCTGAGAGATGTATGTCAACTGTTGAGTGATAGGTGTATGTCAACTGTTGAGTGAGAGGTGTATGTCAACTGTTGAGTGAGAGGTGTATGTCAACTGTTGAGTTAGAGGTGTATGTCAACTGTTGAGTGAGAGGTGTATGTCAACTGTTGAGTGAGAGGTGTATGTCAACTGTTGAGTGAGCGGTTTATGTCAACAGTTAAGTGAGAGGTGTATGTCAACTGTTCAGTGAGAGGTGTATGTCAACTGTTGAGTGGGAGGTGTATGTCAACTGTTGAGTGAGAGGTGTATGTCAACTGTTTAGTTGGAGGTATATGTCAACTATTGAGTGAGAGGTGTATGTCAACTCTTTAGTGGGAGGTGTATGTCAACTATCGAGTGAGAGGTGTATGTCAACTGTTTAGTGAGAGGTGTATGTCAACTATTGAGTGAGAGGTCTGTGTCAACTGTTGAGTGAGAGGTGTGGTGTCAACTGTTGAGTGAGAGGTGTATGTCAACTGTTAAGTGAGAAGTGTGTGTCAACTGTTGAGTGAGAGGTGTGTGTCAACTGTTGAGTGAGAGGTGTATGTCAACTGTTGAGTGAGACGTGTATGTCAACTGTTGAGTGAGACGTGTATGTCAACTGCTGAGTGAGAGGTGTATGTCAACTGTTGAGTGAGAGGTGTATGTCAACTGTTGAGTGAGAGGTGTATGTCAACTTTTGAGTGAGAGGTGTATGTCAACTGTTGAGTGAGAGGTGTATGTCAACTGTTAAGTGAGAGGCGTATGTCAACTGTTAAGTGAGAAGTGCATGTCAACTGTTGAGTGAGAGGTGTACGTCAACTGTTGAATGAGAGGTGTATGTCAAATGTTAAGTGAGAGGTGTATGTCAACTGTTAAGTGAGAGGTGTATGTCAGCTGTTGAGTGAGAGGTGTATGTTAACTGTTGAGTGAGAGGTGTATGTCAACTGTTAAGTGAGAGGTGTATGTAAACTGTTGAGTGAGAGGTGTATGTCAACTGTTGAGTGAGAGGTATATGTCAACTGTTGAGTGAGAGGTGTATGTGAACTGTTGAGTGAGAGGTGTATGTCAACTGTTAAGTGAGAGGTGTATGTGAACTGTTGAGTGAGAGGTGTATGTCAACTGTTGAGTGAGAGGTATATGTCAACTGTGGAGTGAGAGGTTTATGTCAACTGTTGAGTGAGAGGTGTATGTCAACTGTTGAGTTAGAGGTGTATGTCAACTGTTGAGTGAGAGGTGTATGTTAACTGTTGAGTGAGAGGTGTATGTCAACTGTTGAGTGAGCGGTTTATGTCAACAGTTAAGTGAGAGGTGTATGTCAACTGTTGAGTGAGAGGTGTATGTCAACTGTTGCCTGAGAGATGTATGTCAACTGTTGAGTGATAGGTGTATGTCAACTGTTGAGTGAGAGGTGTATGTCGACTGTTGAGTGAGAGGTGTATGTCAACTGTTGAGTTAGAGGTGTATGTCAACTGTTGAGTGAGAGGTGTATGTCAACTGTTGAGTGATAGGTGTATGTCAACTGTTGAGTGAGAGGTGTATGTCAACTGTTGAGTGAGAGGTGTCTGTCAACTGTTGAGTGAGAGGTGTATGTCAACTGTTCAGTGAGAGGTGTATGTCAACTGTTGAGTGAGCGGTTTATATCAACAGTTAAGTGAGAGGTGTATGCCAATTGTTGAGTGAGAGGTGTATGCCAACTGTTGAGCGAGAGGTGTATGTCAACTATTGAGAGAGAGGTGTATGTCAACTGTTGAGTGAGAGATGTATGTCAACTGTTGAGTGAGAGAGGTGTATGTCAACTGTTGAGTGAGAGGTGTATGTCAACTGTTGAGTGAGAGGTGTATGTCAACTGTTGAGTGAGCGGTTTATGTCAACAGTTAAGTGAGAGGTGTTTGTCATCTGTTGAGTGAGAGGTGTATGCCAACTATTGAGTGAGAGGTGTATGTCAACTGTTGAGTGAGAGGTGTCTGTCAACTGTTGAGTGAGAGGTGTATGTCAACTGTTGAGTGAGAGGTGTATGTCAACTGTTGAGTGAGCGGTTTATATCAACAGTTAAGTGAGAGGTGTATGCCAACTGTTGAGTGAGAGGTGTATGCCAACTGTTGAGCGAGAGGTGTATGTCAACTATTGAGAGAGAGGTGTATGTCAACTGTTGAGTGAGAGGTGTATGTCAACTGTTGAGTGAGAGAGGTGTATGTCAACTGTTGAGTGAGAGGTGTATGTCAACTGTTGAGTGAGAGGTGTATGTCAACTGTTGAGTGAGCGGTTTATGTCAACAGTTAAGTGAGAGGTGTTTGTCAACTGTTGAGTGAGAGGTGTATGCCAACTATTGAGTGAGAGGTGTATGTCAACTCTTGAGTGAGAGGTGTATGTCAACTGGTGAGTGAGAGGTGTATGTCAACTGTTGAGTGAGAGGTATATGTCAACTGTTGAGTGAGAGGTGTATGTGAACTGTTGAGTGAGAGGTGTATGTCAACTGTTAAGTGAGAGGTGTATATGAACTGTTGAGTGAGAGGTGTATGTCAACTGTTGAGTGAGAGGTATATGTCAACTGTGGAGTGAGAGGTGTATATCAACTGTTGAGTGAGAGGTGTATGTCAACTGTTGAGTGAGAGGTGTATGTCAACCGTTGAGTGAGAGGTGTATGTCCACTATTGAGAGAGAGGTGTATGTCAACTGTTGAGTGAGAGGTGTATGTCAACTGTTGAGTGATAGAGGTGTATGTCAACTGTTGAGTGAGAGGTGTATGTCAACTGTTGAGTGAGAGGTGTATGTCAACTGTTGAGTGAGCGGTTTATGTCAACAGTTAAGTGAGAGGTGTTTGTCAACTGTTGAGTGAGAGGTGTATGCCAACTATTGAGTGAGAGTTGTATGTCAACTATTGAGTGAGAGGTGTATGTCAACTGTTGAGTGAGAGGTGTATGTCAACTGTTGAGTGAGAGGTTTATGTCAACTGTTGAGTGAGAGGTGTATGTCAACTGTAGAGTGATAGGTATATGTCAAGTGTTGAGTGAGCGGTTTATGTCAACAATGAAGTGAGAGGTGCATGTCAACTGTTGAGTGAGAGGTGTATGTCAACTGTTGAGTGAGAGGTGTATGTCACCTGTTGAGTAAGAGGTGTATGTCAACTGTAGAATGAGAGGTGTATGTCAACTGTTGAGTGAGAGGTGTATGTCAACTGTTGAGTAAGAGGTGTATGTCAACTATGAGTGAGAGGTGTCTGTCAACTATTGAGTGAGAAGTGTATGTCAACTGTTGAGTGAGAGGTGTATGTCAACTATTGAGTAAGAGGTGTATGTCAACTGTAGAGTGAGAAGTATATATTAACTGTTGAGTGAGAGGTGTATGTCAACTGTTGAGTGAGAGGTGTATGTTAACTGTTTAGTGGGAGGTGTATGTCAACTATTGAGTGAGAGGTGTATGTGAACTGTTGAGTGAGAGGTGTATGTCAACTGTTGAGTGAGAGGTGTATGTCAACTATTGAGTGAGAGGTGTATGTCAACTGTTGAGTGAGAGGTGTATGTCAACTGTTGAGTGAGAGGTGTATGTCAACTGTTGAGTGAGAGGTGTATGTCAACTGTTGAGTGAGAGGTGTATGTCAACTGTTGAGTGAGAGGTGTATGTCAACTGTTGAGTGAGAGGTGTATGTCAACTGTTGAATGAGAGGTGTATGTCAACTGTTGAGTGAGAGGTGTATGTCAACTGTTGAGTGAGAGGTATATCTCAACTGTTGAGTGAGAGGTGTATGTCAACTGTTGAGTGAGAGGTGTATGTCAACTATTGAGTGAGAGGTGTATGTCAACTGTTGAGTGAGAGGTGTATGTCAACTGTTCAGTGAGAGGTGTATGTCAACTGTTGAGTGAGAGGTGTATGTCAACTATTGAGTGAGAGGTGTATGTCATCTGTTTAGTGAGAGGTGTATGTCAACTATTGAGTGAGAGGTGTGTGTCAACTGTTGAGTGAGAGGTGTGGTGTCAACGATTGAGTGAGAGGTGTATGTCAACTGTTAAGTGAGAGGTGTGCGTCAACTGTTGAGTGAGAGGTGTGTGTCAACTGTTGAGTGAGAGGTGTATGTCAACTATTGAGTGAGAGGTGTATGTCAACTATTGAGTGAGAGGTGTGTGTCAACTGTTGAGTGAGAGGTGTATGTCAACTATTGAGTGAGAGGTGTATGTCAACTATTGAGTGAGAGGTGTGTGTCAACTGTTGAGTGAGAGGTGTATGTCAAATGTTGAGTGAGAGGTGTATGTCAACTGTTGAGTGAGACGTGTATGTCAACTGTTGAGTGAGAGGTGTATGTCAACTGCTGAGTGAGAGGTGTATGTCAACTGTTGAGTGAGAGGTGTATGTCAACTGTTGAGTGAGAGGTGTATGTCAACTGTTGAGTGAGAGGTGTATGTCAACTGTTAAGTGAGAGGCGTATGTCAACTGTTAAGTGAGAAGTTCATGTCAACTGTTGAGTGAGAGGTGTACGTCAACTGTTAAGTGAGAGGTGTATGTCAACTGTTAAGTGAGAGGTGTATTTCAACTGTTAAGTGAGAGGTGTATGTCAGCTGTTGAGTGAGAGGTGTATGTGAACTGTTGAGTGAGAGGTGTATGTCAACTGATAAGTGAGAGGTGTATGTGAACTGTTGAGTGAGAGGTGTATGTCAACTGTTGAGTGAGAGGTATATGTTAACTGTGGAGTGATAGGTTTATGTCAACTGTTGAGTGAGAGGTGTATGTCAACTGTTGAGTGAGAGGTGTATGTCAACTGTTGAGTGAGAGGTGTATGTCAACTGTTGAGTGAGAGGTGTATGTCAACTGTTAAGTGAGAGGCGTATGTCAACTGTTAAGTGAGAAGTGCATGTCAACTGTTAAGTGAGAGGTGTACGTCAACTGTTAAGTGAGAGGTGTATGTCAACTGTTAAGTGAGAGGTGTATGTCAACTGTTAAGTGAGAGGTGTATGTCAGCTGTTGAGTGAGAGGTGTATGTTAACTGTTGAGTGAGAGGTGTATGTCAACTGTTAAGTGAGAGGTGTATGTAAACTGTTGAGTGAGAGGTGTATGTCAACTGTTGAGTGAGAGGTATATGTCAACTGTTGAGTGAGAGGTGTATGTGAACTGTTGAGTGAGAGGTGTATGTCAACTGTTAAGTGAGAGGTGTATGTGAACTGTTGAGTGAGAGGTGTATGTCAACTGTTGAGTGAGAGGTATATGTCAACTGTGGAGTGAGAGGTTTATGTCAACTGTTGAGTGAGAGGTGTATGTCAACTGTTGAGTTAGAGGTGTATGTCAACTGTTGAGTGAGAGGTGTATGTCAACTGTTGAGTGAGAGGTGTATGTCAACAGTTGAGTGAGCGGTTTATGTCAACAGTTAAGTGAGAGGTGTATGTCAACTGTTGAGTGAGAGGTGTATGTCAACTGTTGCCTGAGAGATGTATGTCAACTGTTGAGTGATAGGTGTATGTCAACTGTTGAGTGAGAGGTGTATGTCAACTGTTGAGTGAGAGGTGTATGTCAACTGTTGAGTTAGAGGTGTATGTCAACTGTTGAGTGAGAGGTGTATGTCAACTGTTGAGTGAGAGGTGTATGTCAACTGTTGAGTGAGCGGTTTATGTCAACAGTTAAGTGAGAGGTGTATGTCAACTGTTCAGTGAGAGGTGTATGTCAACTGTTGAGTGGGAGGTGTATGTCAACTGTTGAGTGAGAGGTGTATGTCAACTGTTTAGTTGGAGGTATATGTCAACTATTGAGTGAGAGGTGTATGTCAACTCTTTAGTGGGAGGTGTATGTCAACTATTGAGTGAGAGGTGTATGTCAACTGTTTAGTGAGAGGTGTATGTCAACTATTGAGTGAGAGGTCTGTGTCAACTGTTGAGTGAGAGGTGTGGTGTCAACTGTTGAGTGAGAGGTGTATGTCAACTGTTAAGTGAGAAGTGTGTGTCAACTGTTGAGTGAGAGGTGTGTGTCAACTGTTGAGTGAGAGGTGTATGTCAACTGTTGAGTGAGACGTGTATGTCAACTGTTGAGTGAGACGTGTATGTCAACTGCTGAGTGAGAGGTGTATGTCAACTGTTGAGTGAGAGGTGTATGTCAACTGTTGAGTGAGAGGTGTATGTCAACTTTTGAGTGAGAGGTGTATGTCAACTGTTGAGTGAGAGGTGTATGTCAACTGTTAAGTGAGAGGCGTATGTCAACTGTTAAGTGAGAAGTGCATGTCAACTGTTGAGTGAGAGGTGTACGTCAACTGTTAAGTGAGAGGTGTATGTCAAATGTTAAGTGAGAGGTGTATGTCAACTGTTAAGTGAGAGGTGTATGTCAGCTGTTGAGTGAGAGGTGTATGTTAACTGTTGAGTGAGAGGTGTATGTCAACTGTTAAGTGAGAGGTGTATGTAAACTGTTGAGTGAGAGGTGTATGTCAACTGTTGAGTGAGAGGTATATGTCAACTGTTGAGTGAGAGGTGTATGTGAACTGTTGAGTGAGAGGTGTATGTCAACTGTTAAGTGAGAGGTGTATGTGAACTGTTGAGTGAGAGGTGTATGTCAACTGTTGAGTGAGAGGTATATGTCAACTGTGGAGTGAGAGGTTTATGTCAACTGTTGAGTGAGAGGTGTATGTCAACTGTTGAGTTAGAGGTGTATGTCAACTGTTGAGTGAGAGGTGTATGTCAACTGTTGAGTGAGAGGTGTATGTCAACTGTTGAGTGAGCGGTTTATGTCAACAGTTAAGTGAGAGGTGTATGTCAACTGTTGAGTGAGAGGTGTATGTCAACTGTTGCCTGAGAGATGTATGTCAACTGTTGAGTGATAGGTGTATGTCAACTGTTGAGTGAGAGGTGTATGTCAACTGTTGAGTGAGAGGTGTATGTCAACTGTTGAGTTAGAGGTGTATGTCAACTGTTGAGTGAGAGGTGTATGTCAACTGTTGAGTGATAGGTGTATGTCAACTGTTGAGTGAGAGGTGTATGTCAACTGTTGAGTGAGAGGTGTCTGTCAACTGTTGAGTGAGAGGTGTATGTCAACTGTTCAGTGAGAGGTGTATGTCAACTGTTGAGTGAGCGGTTTATATCAACAGTTAAGTGAGAGGTGTATGCCAATTGTTGAGTGAGAGGTGTATGCCAACTGTTGAGCGAGAGGTGTATGTCAACTATTGAGAGAGAGGTGTATGTCAACTGTTGAGTGAGAGATGTATGTCAACTGTTGAGTGAGAGAGGTGTATGTCAACTGTTGAGTGAGAGGTGTATGTCAACTGTTGAGTGAGAGGTGTATGTCAACTGTTGAGTGAGCGGTTTATGTCAACAGTTAAGTGAGAGGTGTTTGTCATCTGTTGAGTGAGAGGTGTATGCCAACTATTGAGTGAGAGGTGTATGTCAACTGTTGAGTGAGAGGTGTCTGTCAACTGTTGAGTGAGAGGTGTATGTCAACTGTTGAGTGAGAGGTGTATGTCAACTGTTGAGTGAGCGGTTTATATCAACAGTTAAGTGAGAGGTGTATGCCAACTGTTGAGTGAGAGGTGTATGCCAACTGTTGAGCGAGAGGTGTATGTCAACTATTGAGAGAGAGGTGTATGTCAACTGTTGAGTGAGAGGTGTATGTCAACTGTTGAGTGAGAGAGGTGTATGTCAACTGTTGAGTGAGAGGTGTATGTCAACTGTTGAGTGAGAGGTGTATGTCAACTGTTGAGTGAGCGGTTTATGTCAACAGTTAAGTGAGAGGTGTTTGTCAACTGTTGAGTGAGAGGTGTATGCCAACTATTGAGTGAGAGGTGTATGTCAACTCTTGAGTGAGAGGTGTATGTCAACTGGTGAGTGAGAGGTGTATGTCAACTGTTGAGTGAGAGGTATATGTCAACTGTTGAGTGAGAGGTGTATGTGAACTGTTGAGTGAGAGGTGTATGTCAACTGTTAAGTGAGAGGTGTATATGAACTGTTGAGTGAGAGGTGTATGTCAACTGTTGAGTGAGAGGTATATGTCAACTGTGGAGTGAGAGGTGTATATCAACTGTTGAGTGAGAGGTGTATGTCAACTGTTGAGTGAGAGGTGTATGTCAACCGTTGAGTGAGAGGTGTATGTCCACTATTGAGAGAGAGGTGTATGTCAACTGTTGAGTGAGAGGTGTATGTCAACTGTTGAGTGATAGAGGTGTATGTCAACTGTTGAGTGAGAGGTGTATGTCAACTGTTGAGTGAGAGGTGTATGTCAACTGTTGAGTGAGCGGTTTATGTCAACAGTTAAGTGAGAGGTGTTTGTCAACTGTTGAGTGAGAGGTGTATGCCAACTATTGAGTGAGAGTTGTATGTCAACTATTGAGTGAGAGGTGTATGTCAACTGTTGAGTGAGAGGTGTATGTCAACTGTTGAGTGAGAGGTTTATGTCAACTGTTGAGTGAGAGGTGTATGTCAACTGTAGAGTGATAGGTATATGTCAAGTGTTGAGTGAGCGGTTTATGTCAACAATGAAGTGAGAGGTGCATGTCAACTGTTGAGTGAGAGGTGTATGTCAACTGTTGAGTGAGAGGTGTATGTCACCTGTTGAGTAAGAGGTGTATGTCAACTGTAGAATGAGAGGTGTATGTCAACTGTTGAGTGAGAGGTGTATGTCAACTGTTGAGTAAGAGGTGTATGTCAACTATGAGTGAGAGGTGTCTGTCAACTATTGAGTGAGAAGTGTATGTCAACTGTTGAGTGAGAGGTGTATGTCAACTATTGAGTAAGAGGTGTATGTCAACTGTAGAGTGAGAAGTATATATTAACTGTTGAGTGAGAGGTGTATGTCAACTGTTGAGTGAGAGGTGTATGTTAACTGTTTAGTGGGAGGTGTATGTCAACTATTGAGTGAGAGGTGTATGTGAACTGTTGAGTGAGAGGTGTATGTCAACTGTTGAGTGAGAGGTGTATGTCAACTATTGAGTGAGAGGTGTATGTCAACTGTTGAGTGAGAGGTGTATGTCAACTGTTGAGTGAGAGGTGTATGTCAACTGTTGAGTGAGAGGTGTATGTCAACTGTTGAGTGAGAGGTGTATGTCAACTGTTGAGTGAGAGGTGTATGTCAACTGTTGAGTGAGAGGTGTATGTCAACTGTTGAATGAGAGGTGTATGTCAACTGTTGAATGAGAGGTGTATGTCAACTGTTGAGTGAGAGGTATATCTCAACTGTTGAGTGAGAGGTGTATGTCAACTGTTGAGTGAGAGGTGTATGTCAACTATTGAGTGAGAGGTGTATGTCAACTGTTGAGTGAGAGGTGTATGTCAACTGTTCAGTGAGAGGTGTATGTCAACTGTTGAGTGAGAGGTGTATGTCAACTATTGAGTGAGAGGTGTATGTCATCTGTTTAGTGAGAGGTGTATGTCAACTATTGAGTGAGAGGTGTGTGTCAACTGTTGAGTGAGAGGTGTGGTGTCAACGATTGAGTGAGAGGTGTATGTCAACTGTTAAGTGAGAGGTGTGCGTCAACTGTTGAGTGAGAGGTGTGTGTCAACTGTTGAGTGAGAGGTGTATGTCAACTATTGAGTGAGAGGTGTATGTCAACTATTGAGTGAGAGGTGTGTGTCAACTGTTGAGTGAGAGGTGTATGTCAACTATTGAGTGAGAGGTGTATGTCAACTATTGAGTGAGAGGTGTGTGTCAACTGTTGAGTGAGAGGTGTATGTCAAATGTTGAGTGAGAGGTGTATGTCAACTGTTGAGTGAGACGTGTATGTCAACTGTTGAGTGAGAGGTGTATGTCAACTGCTGAGTGAGAGGTGTATGTCAACTGTTGAGTGAGAGGTGTATGTCAACTGTTGAGTGAGAGGTGTATGTCAACTGTTGAGTGAGAGGTGTATGTCAACTGTTAAGTGAGAGGCGTATGTCAACTGTTAAGTGAGAAGTTCATGTCAACTGTTGAGTGAGAGGTGTACGTCAACTGTTAAGTGAGAGGTGTATGTCAACTGTTAAGTGAGAGGTGTATTTCAACTGTTAAGTGAGAGGTGTATGTCAGCTGTTGAGTGAGAGGTGTATGTGAACTGTTGAGTGAGAGGTGTATGTCAACTGATAAGTGAGAGGTGTATGTGAACTGTTGAGTGAGAGGTGTATGTCAACTGTTGAGTGAGAGGTATATGTTAACTGTGGAGTGATAGGTTTATGTCAACTGTTGAGTGAGAGGTGTATGTCAACTGTTGAGTGAGAGGTGTATGTCAACTGTTGAGTGAGAGGTGTATGTCAACTGTTGAGTGAGAGGTGTATGTCAACTGTTGAGTGAGCGGTTTATGTTAACAGTTAAGTGAGAGGTGTATGTCAACTGTTGAGTGAGAGGTGTATGTCAACTGTTAAGTGAGAGGTGTATGTCAACTGTTGAGTGGGAGGTGTATGTCAACTGTTGAGTGAGAGGTGTATATCAACTGTTTAGTTGGAGGTGTATGTCAACTATTGAGTGAGAGGTGTATGTCAACTCTTTAGTGGGAGGTGTATGTCAACTATTGAGTGAGAGGTGTATGTCAACTGTTTAGTGAGAGGTGTATGTCAACTATTGAGTGAGAGGTCTGTGTCAACTGTTGAGTGAGAGGTGTGGTGTCAACTGTTGAGTGAGAGGTGTATGTCAACTGTTAAGTGAGAGGTGTGTGTCAACTGTTGAGTGAGAGGTGTGTGTCAACTGTTGAGTGAGAGGTGTATGTCAACTGTTGAGTGAGACGTGTATGTCAACTGTTGAGTGAGACGTGTATGTCAACTGCTGAGTGAGAGGTGTATGTCAACTGTTGAGTGAGAGATTTATGTCAACTGTTGAGTGAGAGGTGTATGTCAACTGTTGAGTGAGAGGTGTATGTCAACTGTTGAGTGAGAGGTGTATGTCAACTGTTAAGTGAGAGGCGTATGTCAACTGTTAAGTGAGAAGTGCATGTCAACTGTTGAGTGAGAGGTGTACGTCAACTGTTAAGTGAGAGGTGTATGTCAACTGTTAAGTGAGAGGTGTATGTCAACTGTTAAGTGAGAGGTGTATGTCAGCTGTTGAGTGAGAGGTGTATGTTAACTGTTGAGTGAGAGGTGTATGTCAACTGTTAAGTGAGAGGTGTATGTAAACTGTTGAGTGAGAGGTGTATGTCAACTGTTGAGTGAGAGGTATATGTCAACTGTTGAGTGAGAGGTGTATGTGAACTGTTGAGTGAGAGGTGTATGTCAACTGTTAAGTGAGAGGTGTATGTGAACTGTTGAGTGAGAGGTGTATGTCAACTGTTGAGTGAGAGGTATATGTCAACTGTGGAGTGAGAGGTTTATGTCAACTGTTGAGTGAGAGGTGTATGTCAACTGTTGAGTTAGAGGTGTATGTCAACTGTTGAGTGAGAGGTGTATGTCAACTGTTGAGTGAGAGGTGTATGTCAACTGTTGAGTGAGCGGTTTATGTCAACAGTTAAGTGAGAGGTGTATGTCAACTGTTGAGTGAGAGGTGTATGTCAACTGTTGCCTGAGAGATGTATGTCAACTGTTGAGTGATAGGTGTATGTCAACTGTTGAGTGAGAGGTGTATGTCAACTGTTGAGTGAGAGGTGTATGTCAACTGTTGAGTTAGAGGTGTATGTCAACTGTTGAGTGAGAGGTGTATGTCAACTGTTGAGTGATAGGTGTATGTCAACTGTTGAGTGAGAGGTGTATGTCAACTGTTGAGTGAGAGGTGTCTGTCAACTGTTGAGTGAGAGGTGTATGTCAACTGTTCAGTGAGAAGTGTATGTCAACTGTTGAGTGAGCGGTTTATATCAACAGTTAAGTGAGAGGTGTATGCCAATTGTTGAGTGAGAGGTGTATGCCAACTGTTGAGCGAGAGGTGTATGTCAACTATTGAGAGAGAGGTGTATGTCAACTGTTGAGTGAGAGGTGTATGTCAACTGTTGAGTGAGAGAGGTGTATGTCAACTGTTGAGTGAGAGGTGTATGTCAACTGTTGAGTGAGCGGTTTATGTCAACAGTTAAGTGAGAGGTGTTTGTCATCTGTTGAGTGAGCGGTGTATGCCAACTATTGAGTGAGAGGTGTATGTCAACTGTTGAGTGAGAGGTGTCTGTCAACTGTTGAGTGAGAGGTGTATGTCAACTGTTGAGTGAGAGGTGTATGTCAACTGTTGAGTGAGCGGTTTATATCAACAGTTAAGTGAGAGGTGTATGCCAACTGTTGAGTGAGAGGTGTATGCCAACTGTTTAGCGAGAGGTGTATGTCAACTATTGAGAGAGAGGTGTATGTCAAGTGTTGAGTGAGAGGTGTATGTCAACTGTTGAGTGAGAGAGGTGTATGTCAACTGTTGAGTGAGAGGTGTATGTCAACTGTTGAGTGAGAGGTGTATGTCAACTGTTGAGTGAGCGGTTTATGTCAACAGTTAAGTGAGAGGTGTTTGTCAACTGTTGAGTGAGAGGTGTATGCCAACTATTGAGTGAGAGGTGTATGTCAACTATTGAGTGAGAGGTGTATGTCAACTGTTGAGTGAGAGGTATATGTCAACTGTTGAGTGAGAGGTGTATGTGAACTGTTGAGTGAGAGGTGTATGTCAACTGTTAAGTGAGAGGTGTATGTGAACTGTTGAGTGAGAGGTGTATGTCAACTGTTGAGTGAGAGGTATATGTCAACTGTGGAGTGAGAGGTGTATATCAACTGTTGAATGAGAGGTGTATGTCAACTGTTGAGTGAGAGGTGTATGTCAACCGTTGAGTGAGAGGTGTATGTCCACTATTGAGAGAGAGGTGTATGTCAACTGTTGAGTGAGAGGTGTATGTCAACTGTTGAGTGATAGAGGTGTATGTCAACTGTTGAGTGAGAGGTGTATGTCAACTGTTGAGTGAGAGGTGTATGTCAACTGTTGAGTGAGCGGTTTATGTCAACAGTTAAGTGAGAGGTGTTTGTCAACTGTTGAGTGAGAGGTGTATGCCAACTATTGGGTGAGAGGTGTATGTCAACTATTGAGTGAGAGGTGTATGTCAACTGTTGAGTGAAAGGTGTATGTCAACTGTTGAGTGAGAGGTTTATGTCAACTGTTGAGTGAGAGGTGTATGTCAACTGTAGAGTGATAGGTATATGTCAACTGTTGAGTGAGCGGTTTATGTCAACAGTGAAGTGAGAGGTGCATGTCAACTGTTGAGTGAGAGGTGTATGTCAACTGTTGAGTGAGAGGTGTATGTCACCTGTTGAGTGAGAGGTGTATGTCAACTGTAGAATGAGAGGTGTATGTCAACTGTTGAGTGAGAGGTGTATGTCAACTGTTGAGTGAAAGGTGTATGTCAACTGTTGAGTAAGAGGTGTATGTCAACTATGAGTGAGAGGTGTCTGTCAACTATTGAGTGAGAAGTGTATGTCAACTGTTGAGTGAGAGGTGTATGTCAACTATTGAGTGAGAGGTGTATGTCAACTGTAGAGTGAGAAGTATATGTTAACTGTTGAGTGAGAGGTGTATGTCAACTGTTGAGTGAGAGGTGTATGTTAACTGTTTAGTGGGAGGTGTATGTCAACTATTGAGTGAGAGGTGTATGTCAACTGTTGAGTGAGAGGTGTATGTCAACTGTTGAGTGAGAGGTGTATGTCAACTATTGAGTGAGAGGTGTATGTCAACTGTTGAGTGAGAGGTGTATGTCAACTGTTGAGTGAGAGGTGTATGTCAACTGTTGAGTGAGAGGTGTATGTCAACTGTTGAGTGAGAGGTGTATGTCAACTGTTGAGTGAGAGGTGTATGTCAACTGTTGAGTGAGAGGTGTATGTCAACTGTTGAATGAGAGGTGTATTTCAACTGTTGAGTGAGAGGTGTATGTCAACTGTTGAGTGAGAGGTGTATCTCAACTGTTGAGTGAGAGGTGTATGTCAACTGTTGAGTGAGAGGTGTATGTCAACTGTTGAGTGAGAGGTGTATGTCAACTGTTGAGTGAGCGGTTTATATCAACAGTTAAGTGAGAGGTGTATGCCAATTGTTGAGTGAGAGGTGTATGCCAACTGTTGAGCGAGAGGTGTATGTCAACTATTGAGAGAGAGGTGTATGTCAACTGTTGAGTGAGAGGTGTATGTCAACTGTTGAGTGAGAGAGGTGTATGTCAACTGTTGAGTGAGAGGTGTATGTCAACTGTTGAGTGAGAGGTGTATGTCAACTGTTGAGTGAGCGGTTTATGTCAACAGTTAAGTGAGAGGTGTTTGTCATCTGTTGAGTGAGAGGTGTATGCCAACTATTGAGTGAGAGGTGTATGTCAACTGTTGAGTGAGAGGTGTCTGTCAACTGTTGAGTGAGAGGTGTATGTCAACTGTTGAGTGAGAGGTGTATGTCAACTGTTGAGTGAGCGGTTTATATCAACAGTTAAGTGAGAGGTGTATGCCAACTGTTGAGTGAGAGGTGTATGCCAACTGTTGAGCGAGAGGTGTATGTCAACTATTGAGAGAGAGGTGTATGTCAACTGTTGAGTGAGAGGTGTATGTCAACTGTTGAGTGATAGAGGTGTATGTCAAATGTTGAGTGAGAGGTGTATGTCAACTGTTGAGTGAGAGGTGTATGTCAACTGTTGAGTGAGCGGTTTATGTCAACAGTTAAGTGAGAGGTGTTTGTCAACTGTTGAGTGAGGGGTGTATGCCAACTATTGAGTGAGAGGTGTATGTCAACTATTGAGTGAGAGGTGTATGTCAACTGTTGAGTGAGAGGTGTATGTCAACTGTTGAGTGAGAGGTATATGTCAACTGTTGAGTGAGAGGTGTATGTGAACTGTTGAGTGAGAGGTGTATGTCAACTGTTAAGTGAGAGGTGTATATGAACTGTTGAGTGAGAGGTGTATGTCAACTGTTGAGTGAGAGGTATATGTCAACTGTGGAGTGAGAGGTGTATATCAACTGTTGAGTGAGAGGTGTATGTCAACTGTTGAGTGAGAGGTGTATGTCAACCGTTGAGTGAGAGGTGTATGTCCACTATTGAGAGAGAGGTGTATGTCAACTATTGAGTGAGAGGTGTATGTCAACTGTTGAGTGATAGAGGTGTATGTCAACTGTTGAGTGAGAGGTGTATGTCAACTGTTGAGTGAGAGGTGTATGTCAACTGTTTAGTGAGCGGTTTATGTCAACAGTTAAGTGAGAGGTGTTTGTCAACTGTTGAGTGAGAGGTGTATGCCAACTATTGAGTGAGAGCTGTATGTCAACTATTGAGTGAGAGGTGTATGTCAACTGTTGAGTGAGAGGTGTATGTCCACTATTGAGAGAGAGGTGTATGTCAACTGTTGAGTGAGAGGTGTATGTCAACTGTTGAGTGATAGAGGTGTATGTCAACTGTTGAGTGAGAGGTGTATGTCAACTGTTGAGTGAGAGGTGTATGTCAACTGTTTAGCGAGCGGTTTATGTCAACAGTTAAGTGAGAGGTGTTTGTTAACTGTTGAGTGAGAGGTGTATGCCAACTATTGAGTGAGAGCTGTATGTCAACTATTGAGTGAGAGGTGTATGTCAACTGTTGAGTGAGAGGTGTATGTCAACTGTTGAGTGAGAGGTTTATGTCAACTGTTGAGTGAGAGGTGTATGTCAACTGTAGAGTGATAGGTATATGTCAACTGTTGAGTGAGCGGTTTATGTCAACAGTGAAGTGAGAGGTGCATGTCAACTGTTGAGTGAGAGGTGTATGTCAACTGTTGAGTGAGAGGTGTATGTCACCTGTTGAGTGAGAGGTGTATGTCAACTGTAGAATGAGAGGTGTATGTCAACTGTTGAGTGAGAGGTGTATGTCAACTGTTGAGTGAGAGGTGTATGTCAACTGTTGAGTAAGAGGTGTATGTCAACTATGAGTGAGAGGTGTCTGTCAACTATTGAGTGAGAAGTGTATGTCAACTGTTGAGTGAGAGGTGGATGTCAACTATTGAGTGAGAGGTGTATGTCAACTGTAGAGTGAGAAGTATATGTTAACTGTTGAGTGAGAGGTGTATGTCAACTGTTGAGTGAGAGGTGTATGTTAACTGTTTAGTGGGAGGTGTATGTCAACTATTGAGTGAGAGGTGTATGTCAATTGTTGAGTGAGAGGTGTATGTCAACTGTTGAGTGAGAGGTGTATGTCAACTATTGAGTGAGAGGTGTATGTCAACTGTTGAGTGAGAGGTGTATGTCAACTGTTGAGTGAGAGGTGTATGTCAACTGTTGAGTGAGAGATGTATGTCAACTGTTGAGTGAGAGGTGTATGTCAACTGTTGAGTGAGAGGTGTATGTCAACTGTTGAGTGAGAGGTGTATGTCAACTGTTGAATGAGAGGTGTATGTCAACTGTTGAGTGAGAGGTGTATGTCAACTGTTGAGTGAGAGGTGTATCTCAACTGTTGAGTGAGAGGTGTATGTCAACTGTTGAGTGAGAGGTGTATGTCAACTATTGAGTGAGAGGTGTATGTCAACTGTTGAGTGAGAGGTGTATGTCAACTGTTCAGTGAGAGGTGTATGTCAACTGTTGAGTGAGAGGTGTATGTCAACTATTGAGTGAGAGGTGTATGTCATCTGTTTAGTGAGAGGTGTATGTCAACTATTGAGTGAGAGGTGTGTGTCAACTGTTGAGTGAGAGGTGTGGTGTCAACTGTTGAGTGAGAGGTGTATGTCAACTGTTAAGTGAGAGGTGTGTGTCAACTGTTGAGTGAGAGGTGTGTGTCAACTGTTGAGTGAGAGGTGTATGTCAACTATTGAGTGAGAGGTGTGTGTCAACTGTTGAGTGAGAGGTGTATGTCAAATGTTGAGTGAGAGGTGTATGTCAACTGTTGAGTGAGACGTGTATGTCAACTGTTGAGTGAGAGGTGTATGTCAACTGCTGAGTGAGAGGTGTATGTCAACTGTTGAGTGAGAGGTGTATGTCAACTGTTGAGTGAGAGGTGTATGTCAACTGTTGAGTGAGAGGTGTATGTCAACTGTTAAGTGAGAGGCGTATGTCAACTGTTAAGTGAGAAGTGCATGTCAACTGTTGATTGAGAGGTGTACGTCAACTGTTAAGTGAGAGGTGTATGTCAACTGTTAAGTGAGAGGTGTATGTCAACTGTTAAGTGAGAGGTGTATGTCAGCTGTTGAGTGAGAGGTGTATGTGAACTGTTGAGTGAGAGGTGTATGTCAACTGTTGAGTGAGAGGTATATGTTAACTGTGGAGTGAGAGGTTTATGTCAACTGTTGAGTGAGAGGTGTATGTCAACTGTTGAGTGAGAGGTGTATGTCAACTGTTGAGTGAGAGGTGTATGTCAAATGTTGAGTGAGAGGTGTATGTCAACTGTTGAGTGAGCAGTTTATGTCAACAGTTAAGTGAGAGGTGTATGTCAACTGTTGAGTGAGAGGTGTATGTCAACTGTTAAGTGAGAGGTGTATGTCAACTGTTGAGTGGGAGGTGTATGTCAACTGTTGAGTGAGAGGTGTATGTCAACTGTTTAGTTGGAGGTGTATGTCAACTATTGAGTGAGAGGTGTATGTCAACTCTTTAGTGGGAGGTGTATGTCAACTATTGAGTGAGAGGTGTATGTCAACTGTTTAGTGAGAGGTGTATGTCAACTATTGAGTGAGAGGTCTGTGTCAACTGTTGAGTGAGAGGTGTGGTGTCAACTGTTGAGTGAGAGGTGTATGTCAACTGTTAAGTGAGAGGTGTGTGTCAACTGTTGAGTGAGAGGTGTGTGTTAACTGTTGAGTGAGAGGTGTATGTCAACTGTTGAGTGAGACGTGTATGTCAACTGTTGAGTGAGACGTGTATGTCAACTGCTGAGTGAGAGGTGTATGTCAACTGTTGAGTGAGAGGTGTATGTCAAATGTTGAGTGAGAGGTGTATGTCAACTGTTGAGTGAGAGGTGTATGTCAACTGTTGAGTGAGAGGTGTATGTCAACTGTTGAGTGAGAGGTGTATGTCAACTATTGAGTGAGAGGTGTATGTCAACTGTTGAGTGAGAGGTGTATGTCAACTGTTCAGTGAGAGGTGTATGTCAACTGTTGAGTGAGAGGTGTATGTCAACTATTGAGTGAGAGGTGTATGTCATCTGTTTAGTGAGAGGTGTATGTCAACTATTGAGTGAGTGGTGTGTGTCAACTGTTGAGTGAGAGGTGTGGTGTCAACTGTTGAGTGAGAGGTGTATGTCAACTGTTAAGTGAGAGGTGTGTGTCAACTGTTGAGTGAGAGGTGTGTGTCAACTGTTGAGTGAGAGGTGTATGTCAACTATTGAGTGAGAGGTGTGTGTCAACTGTTGAGTGAGAGGTGTATGTCAAATGTTGAGTGAGAGGTGTATGTCAACTGTTGAGTGAGACGTGCATGTCAACTGTTGAGTGAGAGGTGTATGTCAACTGCTGAGTGAGAGGTGTATGTCAACTGTTGAGTGAGAGGTGTATGTCAACTGTTGAGTGAGAGGTGTATGTCAACTGTTGAGTGAGAGGTGTATGTCAACTGTTAAGTGAGAGGCGTATGTCAACTGTTAAGTGAGAAGTGCATGTCAACTGTTGAGTGAGAGGTGTACGTCAACTGTTAAGTGAGAGGAGTATGTCAACTGTTAAGTGAGAGGTGTATGTCAACTGTTAAGTGAGAGGTGTATGTCAGCTGTTGAGTGAGAGGTGTATGTGAACTGTTGAGTGAGAGGTGTATGTCAACTGTTGAGTGAGAGGTATATGTTAACTGTGGAGTGAGAGGTTTATGTCAACTGTTGAGTGAGAGGTTTATGTCAACTGTTGAGTGAGAGGTGTTTGTCAACTGTTGAGTGAGAGGTGTATGTCAAATGTTGAGTGAGAGGTGTATGTCAACTGTTGAGTGAGCAGTTTATGTCAACAGTTAAGTGAGAGGTGTATGTCAACTGTTGAGTGAGAGGTGTATGTCAACTGTTAAGTGAGAGGTGTATGTCAACTGTTGAGTGGGAGGTGTATGTCAACTGTTGAGTGAGAGGTGTATGTCAACTGTTTAGTTGGAGGTGTATGTCAACTATTGAGTGAGAGGTGTATGTCAACTCTTTAGTGGGAGGTGTATGTCAACTATTGAGTGAGAGGTGTATGTCAACTGTTTAGTGAGAGGTGTATGTCAACTATTGAGTGAGAGGTCTGTGTCAACTGTTGAGTGAGAGGTGTGGTGTCAACTGTTGAGTGAGAGGTGTATGTCAACTGTTAAGTGAGAGGTGTGTGTCAACTGTTGAGTGAGAGGTGTGTGTCAACTGTTGAGTGAGAGGTGTATGTCAACTGTTGAGTGAGACGTGTATGTCAACTGTTGAGTGAGACGTGTATGTCAACTGCTGAGTGAGAGTTTTATGTCAACTGTTGAGTGAGAGGTGTATGTCAAATGTTGAGTGAGAGGTGTATGTCAACTGTTGAGTGAGAGGTGTATGTCAACTGTTGAGTGAGAGGTGTATGTCAACTGTTAAGTGAGAGGCGTATGTCAACTGTTAAGTGAGAAGTGCATGTCAACTGTTGAGTGAGGGGTGTACGTCAACTGTTAAGTGAGAGGTGTATGTCAACTGTTAAGTGAGAGGTGTATGTCAACTGTTAAGTGAGAGGTGTATGTCAGCTGTTGAGTGAGAGGTGTATGTTAACTGTTGAGTGAGAGGTGTATGTCAACTGTTAAGTGAGAGGTGTATGTAAACTGTTGAGTTAGAGGTGTATGTCAACTGTTGAGTGAGAGGTATATGTCAACTGGTTAGTGAGAGGTGTATGTCAACTGTTAAGTGAGAGGTGTATGTGAACTGTTGAGTGAGAGGTGTATGTCAACTGTTGAGTGAGAAGTATATGTCAACTGTGGAGTGAGAGGTTTATGTCAACTGTTGAGTGAGAGGTGTATGTACACTGTTGAGTTAGAGGTGTATGTCAACTGTTGAGTGAGAGGTGTATGTCAACTGTTCAGTGAGAGGTGTATGTCAACTGTTGAGTGAGCGGTTTATGTCAACAGTTAAGTGAGAGGTGTATGTCAACTGTTGAGTGAGAGGTGTATATCAAATGTTGCCTGAGAGATGTATGTCAACTGTTGAGTGATAGGTGTATGTCAACTGTTGAGTGAGAGGTGTATGTTAACTGTTAAGTGAGAGGCGTATGTCAACTGTTAAGTGAGAAGTGCATGTCAACTGTTGAGTGAGAGGTGTACGTCAACTGTTAAGTGAGAGGTGTATGTCAACTGTTAAGTGAGAGGTGTATGTCAACTGTTAAGTGAGAGGTGTATGTCAGCTGTTGAGTGAGAGGTGTATGTGAACTGTTGAGTGAGAGGTGTATGTCAACTGTTGAGTGAGAGGTATATGTTAACTGTGGAGTGAAAGGTTTATGTCAACTGTTGAGTGAGAGGTGTATGTCAACTGTTGAGTGAGAGGTGTATGTCAACTGTTGAGTGAGAGGTGTATGTCAAATGTTGAGTGAGAGGTGTATGTCAACTGTTGAGTGAGCAGTTTATGTCAACAGTTAAGTGAGAGGTGTATGTCAACTGTTGAGTGAGAGGTGTATGTCAACTGTTAAGTGAGAGGTGTATGTCAACTGTTGAGTGGGAGGTGTATGTCAACTGTTGAGTGAGAGGTGTATGTCAACTGTTTAGTTGGAGGTGTATGTCAACTATTGAGTGAGAGGTGTATGTCAACTCTTTAGTGGGAGGTGTATGTCAACTATTGAGTGAGAGGTGTATGTCAACTGTTTAGTGAGAGGTGTATGTCAACTATTGAGTGAGAGGTCTGTGTCAACTGTTGAGTGAGAGGTGTGGTGTCAACTGTTGAGTGAGAGGTGTATGTCAACTGTTAAGTGAGAGGTGTGTGTCAACTGTTGAGTGAGAGGTGTGTGTCAACTGTTGAGTGAGAGGTGTATGTCAACTGTTGAGTGAGACGTGTATGTCAACTGTTGAGTGAGACGTGTATGTCAACTGCTGAGTGAGAGGTGTATGTCAACTGTTGAGTGAGAGGTGTATGTCAACTGTTGAGTGAGAGGTGTATGTCAACTGTTGAGTGAGAGGTGTATGTCAACTGTTGAGTGAGAGGTGTATGTCAACTGTTAAGTGAGAGGCGTATGTCAACTGTTAAGTGAGAAATGCATGTCAACTGTTGAGTGAGGGGTGTACGTCAACTGTTAAGTGAGAGGTGTATGTCAACTGTTAAGTGAGAGGTGTATGTCAACTGTTAAGTGAGAGGTGTATGTCAGCTGTTGAGTGAGAGGTGTATGTTAACTGTTGAGTGAGAGGTGTATGTCAACTGTTAAGTGAGAGGTGTATGTAAACTGTTGAGTGAGAGGTGTATGTCAACTGTTGAGTGAGAGGTATATGTCAACTGGTTAGTGAGAGGTGTATGTGAACTGTTGAGTGAGAGGTGTATGTCAACTGTTAAGTGAGAGGTGTATGTGAACTGTTGAGTGAGAGGTGTATGTCAACTGTTGAGTGAGAAGTATATGTCAACTGTGGAGTGAGAGGTTTATGTCAACTGTTGAGTGAGAGATGTATGTACACTGTTGAGTTAGAGGTGTATGTCAACTGTTGAGTGAGAGGTGTATGTCAACTGTTGAGTGAGAGGTGTATGTCAACTGTTGAGTGAGCGGTTTATGTCAACAGTTAAGTGAGAGGTGTATGTCAACTGTTGAGTGAGAGGTGTATGTCAAATGTTGCCTGAGAGATGTATGTCAACTGTTGAGTGATAGGTGTATGTCAACTGTTGAGTGAGAGGTGTATGTCAACTGTTGAGTGAGAGGTGTATGTCAACTGTTGCCTGAGAGGTTTATGCCAATTGTTGAGTGAGAGGTGAATGCCAACTGTTGAGCGAGAGGTGTATGTCAACTATTGAGAGAGAGGTGTATGTCAACTGTTGAGTGAGAGGTGTATGTCAACTGTTGAGTGAGAGAGGTGTATGTCAACTGTTGAGTGAGAGGTGTATGTCAACTGTTGAGTGAGAGGTGTATGTCAACTGTTGAGTGAGCGGTTTATGTCAACAGTTAAGTGAGAGGTGTTTGTCATCTGTTGAGTGAGAGGTGTATGCCAACTATTGAGTGAGAGGTGTATGTCAACTGTTGAGTGAGAGGTGTCTGTCAACTGTTGAGTGAGAGGTGTATGTCAACTGTTGAGTGAGAGGTGTATGTCAACTGTTGAGTGAGCGGTTTATATCAACAGTTAAGTGAGAGGTGTATGCCAACTGTTGAGTGAGAGGTGTATGCCAACTGTTGAGCGAGAGGTGTATGTCAACTATTGAGAGAGAGGTGTATGTCAAGTGTTGAGTGAGAGGTGTATGTCAACTGTTGAGTGAGAGAGGTGTATGTCAACTGTTGAGTGAGAGGTGTATGTCAACTGTTGAGTGAGAGGTGTATGTCAACTGTTGAGTGAGCGGTTTATGTCAACAGTTAAGTGAGAGGTGTTTGTCAACTGTTGAGTGAGAGGTGTATGCCAACTATTGAGTGAGAGGTGTATGTCAACTATTGAGTGAGAGGTGTATGTCAACTGTTGAGTGAGAGGTGTATGTCAACTGTTGAGTGAGAGGTATATGTCAACTGTTGAGTGAGAGGTGTATGTGAACTGTTGAGTGAGAGGTGTATGTCAACTGTAAAGTGAGAGGTGTATATGAACTGTTGAGTGAGAGGTGTATGTCAACTGTTGAGTGAGAGGTATATGTCAACTGTGGAGTGAGAGGTGTATATCAACTGTTGAGTGAGAGGTGTATGTCAACTGTTGAGTGAGAGGTGTATGTCAACCGTTGGGTGAGAGGTGTATGTCCACTATTGATAGAGAGGTGTATGTCAACTGTTGAGTGAGAGGTGTATGTCAACTGTTGAGTGATAGAGGTGTATGTCAACTGTTGAGTGAGAGGTGTATGTCAACTGTTGAGTGAGAGGTGTATGTCAACTGTTGAGTGAGAGGTGTACGTCAACTGTTAAGTGAGAGGTGTATGTCAACTGTTAAGTGAGAGGTGTATGTCAACTGTTAAGTGAGAGGTGTATGTCAGCTGTTGAGTGAGAGGTGTATGTGAACTGTTGAGTGAGAGGTGTATGTCAACTGTTAAGTGAGAGGTGTATGTGAACTGTTGAGTGAGAGGTGTATGTCAACTGTTGAGTGAGAGGTATATGTCAGCTGTGGAGTGAGAGGTTTATGTCAACTGTTGAGTGAAAGGTGTATGTCAACTGTTGAGTGAGGGGTGTATGTCAACTGTTGAGTGAGAGGTGTATGTCAACTGTTGAGTGAGAGGTGTATGTCAACTGTTGAGTGAGCGGTTTATGTCAACAGTTAAGTGAGAGGTGTATGTCAACTGTTGAGTGAGAGGTGTATGTCAACTGTTAAGTGAGAGGTGTATGTCAACTGTTGAGTGGGAGGTGTATGTCAACTGTTGAGTGAGAGGTGTATGTCAACTGTTTAGTTGGAGGTGTATGTCAACTATTGAGTGAGAGGTGTATGTCAACTGTTTAGTGGGAGGTGTATGTCAACTTTTGAGTGAGAGGTGTATGTTAACTGTTTAGTGAGAGGTGTATGTCAACTATTGAGTGAGAGGTGTGTGTCAACTGTTGAGTGAGAGGTGTGGTGTCAACTGTTGAGTGAGAGGTGTATGTCAACTGTTAAGTGAGAGGTATGTGTCAACTGTTGAGTGAGAGGTGTGTGTCAACTGTTGAGTGAGAGGTGTATGTCAACTGTTGAGTGAGACGTGTATGTCAACTGTTGAGTGAGAGGTGTATGTCAACTGCTGAGTGAGAGGTGTATGTCAACTATTGAGTGAGAGGTGTATGTCAACTGTTGAGTGAGAGGTGTATGTCAACTGTTGAGTGAGAGGTGTATGTCAACTGTTGAGTGAGAGGTGTATGTGAACTGTTGAGTGAGAGGCGTATGTCAACTGTTAAGTGAGAAGTGCATGTCAACTGTTGAGTGAGAGGTGTACGTAAACTGTTAAGTGAGAGGTATATGTCAACTGTTGAGTGAGAGGTTTATTTCAACTGTTGAGTGAGAGGTTTATTTCAACTGTTGAGTTAGAGGTGTATGTCAACTGTTGAGTGAGAGGTGTATGTCAACTGTTGCCTGAGTGATGTATGTCAACTGTTGAGTGATAGGTGTATGTGAACTGTTGAGTGAGAGGTGTATGTCAACTGTTGAGTGAGAGGTGTATGTCAACTGTTGCCTGAGAGGTGTATGTCAACTGTTGAGTGATAGGTGTATGTCAACTGTTGAGTGAGAGGTGTATGTCAACTGTTGAGTGAGAGGTGTATGTCAAATGTTCAGTGAGAGGTGTATGTCAACTGTTGAGTGAGCGGTTTATATCAACAGTTGAGTGAGAGGTGTATGTCAACTGTAGAGTGATAGGTATATGTCAACTGTTGAGTGAGCGGTTTATGTCAACAGTGAAGTGAGAGGTGCATGTCAACTGTTGAGTGAGAGGTGTATGTCACCTGTTGAGTGAGAGGTGTATGTCAACTGTTGAGTGAGAGGTGTATGTCAACTGTTGAGTAAGAGGTGTATGTCAACTGTTGAGTGAGAGGTGCCTGTCAACTGTTGAGTGAGAGGTGTATGTCAACTGTTCAGTGAGAGGTGTATGTCAACTGTTGAGTGAGAGGTGTATGTCAAATGTTGAGTGAGCGGTTTATGTCAAAAGTTAAGTGAGAGGTGTATGTCAACTGTTGAGTGAGAGGTCTATGTCAACTGTTAAGTGAGAGGTGTATGTCAACTGTTGAGTGGGAGGTGTATGTCAACTGTTGAGTGAGAGGTGTATGTCAACTGTTTAGTTGGAGGTGTATGTCAACTATTGAGTGAGAGGTGTATGTCAACTCTTTAGTGGGAGGTGTATGTCAACTTTTGAGTGAGAGGTGTATGTCAACTGTTTAGTGAGAGGTGTATGTCAACTATTGAGTGAGAGGTGTGTGTCAACTGTTGAGTGAGAGGTGTGGTGTCAACTGTTGAGTGAGAGGTGTATGTCAACTGTTAAGTGAGAGGTGTGTGTCAACTGTTGAGTGAGAGGTGTGTGTCAACTGTTGAGTGAGAGGTGTATGTCAACAGTTGAGTGAGACGTGTATGTCAACTGTTGAGTGAGAGGTGTATGTCAACTGCTGAGTGAGAGGTGTATGTCAACTGTTGAGTGAGAGGTGTATGTCAACTGTTGAGTGAGAGGTGTATGTCAACTGTTGAGTGAGAGGTGTATGTCAACTGTTGAGTGAGAGGTGTATGTCAACTGTTAAGTGAGAGGCGTATGTCAACTGTTAAGTGAGAAGTGCATGTCGACTGTTGAGTGAGAGGTGTACGTCAACTGTTAAGTGAGAGGTGTATGTCAACTGTTAAGTGAGAGGTGTATGTCAACTGTTAAGTGAAAGGTGTATGTCAGCTGTTGAGTGAGAGGTGTATGTTAACTGTTGAGTGAGAGGTGTATGTCAACTGTTAAGTGAGAGGTGTATGTTAACTGTTGAGTGAGAGGTGTATGTCAACTGTTGACAGAGAGGTATATGTCAACTGTTGAGTGAGAGGTGTATGTGAACTGTTGAGTGAGAGGTGTATGTCAACTGTTAAGTGAGAGGTGTATGTGAACTGTTGAGTGAGAGGTGTATGTCAACTGTTGAGTGAGAGGTATATGTCAACTGTGGAGTGAGAGGTTTATGTCAACTGTTGAGTGAGAGGTGTATGTCAACTGTTGAGTGAGAGGTGTATGTCAACTGTTGAGTGAGCGGTGTATGTCAACTGTTAAGTGAGAGGTGTTTGTCAACTGTTGAGTGAGCGGTTTATGTCAACAGTTAATTTAGAGGTGTATGTCAACTGTTGAGTGAGAGGTGTATGTCAACTGTTGCCTGAGAGATGTATGTCAACTGTTGAGTGATAGGTGTATGTCAACTGTTGAGTGAGGGGTGTATGTCAACTGTTGAGTGAGAGGTGTATGTCAACTGTTGCCTGAGAGGTGTATGTCAACTGTTGAGTGATAGGTGTATGTCAACTGTTGAGTCAGAGGTGTATGTCAACTGTTGAGTGAGAGGTGCCTGTCAACTGTTGAGTGAGAGGTGTATGTCAACTGTTCAGTGAGAGTTGTATGTCAACTGTTGAGTGAGCGGTTTATATCAACAGTTAAGTGAGAGGTGTATGTCAACTGTTCAGTGAGAGGTGTATGTCAACTGTTGAGTGAGAGGTGTATGCCAACTGTTGAGTGAGAGGTGTATGCCAACTGTTGAGCGAGAGGTGTATGTCAACTATTGAGAAAGAGGTGTATGTCAACTGTTGAGTTAGAGGTGTATGTCAACTGTTGAGTGAGAGAGGTGTATGTCAACTGTTGAGTGAGAGGTGTATGTCAACTGTTGAGTGAGAGGTGTATGTCAACTGTTGAGTGAGCGATTTATGTCAACAGTTAAGTGAGAGGTGTTTGTCATCTGTTGAGTGAGAGGTGTATGCCAACTATTGAGTGAGAGGTGTATGTCAACTGTTGAGTGAGAGGTGTCTGTCAACTGTTGAGTGAGAGGTGTATGTCAACTGTTGAGTGAGAGGTGTATGTCAACTGTTGAGTGTGCGGTTTATATCAACAGTTAAGTGAGAGGTTTATGCCAACTGTTGAGTGAGAGGTGTATGCCAACTGTTGAGCGAGAGGTGTATGTCAACTATTGAGAGATAGGTGTGTGTCAACTGTTGAGTGAGAGGTGTATGTCAACTGTTGAGTGAGAGAGGTGTATGTCAACTGTTGAGTGAGAGGTGTATGTCAACTGTTGAGTGAGAGGTGTATGTCAACTGTTGAGTGAGCGGTTTATGTCAACAGTTAATTGAGAGGTGTTTGTCAACTGTTGAGTGAGAGGTGTATGCCAACTATTGAGTGAGAGGTGTATGTCAACTATTGAGTGAGAGGTGTATGTCAACTGTTGAGTTATAGGTATATGTCAACTGTTGAGTGAGCGGTTTATGTCAACAGTGAAGTGAGAGGTGCATGTCAACTGTTGAGTGAGAGGTGTATGTCAACTGTTGAGTGAGAGGTGTATGTCACCTGTTGAGTGAGAGGTGTATGTCAACTGTAGAATGAGAGGTGTATGTCAACTGTTGAGTGAGAGGTGTATGTCAACTGTTGAGTGAGAGGTGTATGTCAACTGTTGAGTAAGAGGTGTATGTCAACTATGAGTGAGAGGTGTCTGTCAACTATTGAGTGAGAGGTGTATGTCAACTGTTGAGTGAGAGGTGTATGTCAACTATTAAGTGAGAGGTGTATGTCAACTGTAGAGTGAGAGGTATATGTCAACTGTTGAGTGAGAGGTGTATGTCAACTGTTGAGTGAGAGGTGTATGTCAACTATTTAGTGGGAGGTGTATGTCAACTATTGAGTGAGATGTGTATGTCAACTGTTGAGTGAGAGGTGTATGTCAACTGTTGAGTGAGAGGTGTATGTCAACTATTGAGTGAGAGGTGTATGTCAACTGTTGAGTGAGAGGTGTATGTCAACTGTTGAGTGAGAGGTGTATGTCAACTGTTAAGTGAGAGGTGTATGTCAACTGTTGAGTGAGAGGTGTATGTCAACTGTTGAGTGAGAGGTGTATGTCAACTGTTGAGTGAGAGGTGTATGTCAACTGTTCAGTGAGAGGTGTATGTCAACTGTTGATTGAGAGGTGTATGTCAACTGTTGAGTGAGAGGTGTATTTCAACTGTTGAGTGAGAGGTGTATGTCAACTATTGAGTGAGACGTGTATGTCAACTGTTGAGTGAGAGGTGTATGTCAACTGTTTATTGGGAGGTGTATGTCAACTGTTGAGTGAGAGGTTTTGTCAACTGTTTAGTGGGAGGTGTATGTCAACTGTTGAGTGAGAGGTGTATATCAACTGTTGAGTGAGAGGTGTATGTCAACTGTTGAGTGAGAGTGTATGTCAACTGTTGAGTGAGAAGTGTATGTCAACTGTTGAGTGAGAAGTGTATGTCAACTGTTGAGTGAGAAGTTTATGTCAACTGTTGAGTGAGAGGTCTATGTCAACTGTTGAGTTAGAGAAGTGACACGGTTGTGTGACTTGGCTCTCCATAATTGTTGTGACATGTCGCTTGATGACTGCCCCAGTCATGTGACCTGGTCTCGTCTCCACAGACCTGGAGAGTTTGATGTATCGACGCTGTACGACCTAAAGAAGGAGCAGCTCAGTGGAGGCAACTGTACCGCCATCTTTAAGAGATTAACTAGGACAACCTATGTTGGCAGTTTCCCAGACTGTAAAAACAATATTGAAGGAGTAGGTAACTCCAGGTTGTAGAGATGATCTAGGGAAGAGGACACACACAGTATGTGGCACTATTGTTTGTAGGGCATATTAGCTGCACGTCGTCAGGTGCATAAAGCAGAGTTTCATGAATTAAACTTTACCTGAGATACTTTACACACATAATTACTGATGATGCTGGAATTTGGAGCATTAATTATCGCCACGGTAATCACAGATTTAAAATGAAATCTTTCTTTAAATAAAACATTGACTGGAACGGCCTAATCGCTAATGCATCGACATATGTGAGCAATATTTTTAGCAATATCTGTTCTCAACAAGTTTGTTGCAGGAACAACAACATAGAGCAAGTTACCCCCCTGACCTATCCCCACCCCCTCCCCTACCTCCCTATATGATTATTACGAATGGCCTGTTCCTTGGCATAAGGATGTGTTTCTTTCTCAAATGGAATTTTGAAGCCTAGTATCCTCAGTCTAGACGAGACAACGCTTCATGTTCGGTAATGTCATATTTGCCCTCGGCTGGCTATGTGTTCTTAATGCTAACAGAACAGAAAAGAAACTATCTTTATGAAACCGAGGGGAAGATGATGATGGAAGATAGAGAGCAAAGCGCTGACTGCGTTCAGGCGAAATAGAATAGGATTAGGGGAGACAGAAAAATACAATAGAAATGAGTTGAGGAAACTTCGCACCGTCCCCCGAACTCACTAGAAAAGGGACATTACACAGAAATAAGACATTTCAGAGGCTTGAGACAAAGGTTGAGAACGGGGTTCTTCCAATACAGTCAGTGTTTTAAACAACAAGGCTGCAACAACAACAGTGAGTGTGCAAATTAACATAGAAACAAACACGAATGATATGCATTAACCTCCAAAAACAAAATCTGCAGTAGAACAAGAATTTATGGTGCAGCAATAAGTGTAAGCGACAGAAAAAATGTACAGTACAGAACACAACAAAATGTACGGTACCACACGAGTTTAGATCGTCAGCTAGAATGAGAGACTTGATGCCGAATTGACAGACGGAGTAAAGATACCACTGGTTCGCACTTGATAATGAACTGATATGGCTCATAATTGAATATGTTACTTGTGTGAAATAAAGTTACTAATGCACTACGAGCAGGCCTGATGGACACAAAATACTCATTTAAGGAAAACTGTATTGCTGGACACGAGATATTGGGACCAATGGTTCTACAGGAAATGGAGTTGCAAGAAATCCAGGCCGGATTCGGCATTTGGAGAGTTAAAGTTCTGACGATGTGCCAGAAGATGATGGCGTGACAGTATCTGAATAAATGTAGAATTTTGTAAACGAATAAATGTAGATTTTTGTATCTGAAAAACAAATATACAACCCCGAAAATAAGCCCTAGTGCATTTTTCAAATCCTAAATATAATATAAGACCCGGTCTTTTGTCGGGGAAACACGGTATGTTCAAAACAGCTATCCCATGCTGGACATTGTGGTGACCTGACCATAAGTGCACAATTCTCTTCTCTTTCTACCTGACGCACTTAATACGTTAGCCACGTAAGTAACATTTCCTGAATTGCTTTTAAATTATGAAACCTGATAGTTGGATACCCCCTTGAAAAACAAACAAATCCAACGGTACCTCATTCAAGTCTGTAAGTCAATTACAAGCGAAGCTATTAATGTTTGTTTGGCAGTTTATTATTTACGAGGGTAAGTTAATGAGTAAGTCACAAATAACACTAGAAAAATACCTGAATATAATAACAAGTTGAAACCAGTTTATTTTTATAATACATTGTCCGTTTATTTCACAACATAATTTCCACCAACATTGATGCACTTATCCCATCGTATTATCAATCCTCCCAAACCGTCTGCATAGAACTGCGTGCTTTGTTTTCATTTACAGGCCATCCCACAGAACTGTGTGACTTCCTTATTGACTCGCCCTCGTAACTTGTTCTACCCAGCTATGAACCGCTTTACGGGACAAACATTTGTCAGCATAAACACTGACAACTCGCCTTGGTGGGAGACATTTCGCGAATGACGCCGAAGTTGGATGTGAAGTGAAAACGTCGTTTAGAAAACAGAACAAACAGAGCAGCCAACTGTCCATGCTGGCGTTCTTCCACTCCGGCTCTCCGGTACAGTAACCAAATTCTTCATATAATACTTACCCCGTCTTGGTGAGTCAGCACATTTTGGCAACTTAATGAAGGAAGGTTGCAAGGTAGCATCCTGGCTTTGAGCAGCTCGTAACTCCCCAGGCAAGGGATTCACGATCAAGGCCGGCGTCTGCTCATCTCCCGATTGAGATCTGGTTTGCATCGCCCCTACGTACATAGGTTCTGTTGGGATCCCTAAAAAGACATAGCTACGACCCAAGATCATGGGGAAGATAGGATCGAGCAGAACGGCTGCCTGGATAGTGCCGGTAACATATTTAGATTTGATGTCCACCTTCGCAATCGGAAGAGACATCGCTACTGCAATCTTGGTCGCCGTTTGGATCTCAATAGACTCCCCGGTTAGCTGCTCTGAGCTCACTAAGTGTGCTGAAATTACGGCCTCGAACTGCAGACCTGTGTCATAGAGACACTCGACTGGTTGTCCGTTCACTTGTATCGTCTCTACTACTGGTGGTTTCTCTGAATCTGTGTTCTCAATAACCCTCCCTTCTACCTCCTCGTTAGACCCCTCCCTGGTTTCTACAAGACAGGCAGCATAGTGAGAGTCTTTCTGATTGCGCCTGCAATCGGCCGTATTGTGTGTAGGAGATTTGCAGTAGGCGGACCATTTTTCACTCCACTTTCTTTAGGAGATCCAGGTGGACTCTTACAAGAGGGTTTCCTGGAACTTTATCGAAAGGATCCTCCTTCTTGGTGTGGGCTGGTTTAAGCTACTTCTTCTTTCCAGACCATGTGTCTGGCGATTGGGGACTGGGTTGTGACAGTTCCCCAGTATCCCCATGAGCTAGCACATACCTTTCCGCAAATGTGTTGACTAAGTCTAACCTCTCTGCCCCATTTTCGAACAAGAAGGTTTGCAATGGCTTAGACTTCATCCTCTTCATTTGGTACACGACCACTAATTCTTCTAAATTGTCATAGTCGTTAGCAAATCCAGCTAATGACATCCATTTCAATAGGTAAGACTTAAGTCTAACGCTGTAGGCTGCGAACATCTCTCCTGGCTCTCTCTTCGACTTTCTGAACTGCTGCCGGTATGTATGGGCTGTCATCTGGAACCTTTCCAATAATGCTTTTTCCAGGGCCTCATAGTCATTCTCCATACGAGGTGGCAACCTTAAGTATACCTCGTAAGCTGTTCCCCTCAGGCCCTGTGAGAGTTTCAAGTTCCATTTCCCCCGTTCCAATCCCATAGCCAGAGCCATCGACTGACATCTTTGAAGATATTGGTCAATCTTCTCTTTGTGTTCATCGAACGGGAGCAATGGGAACTTCATTGCCTTGTATGGACCGCTACTAGAAGTTTGTGAACCAGGGAGAACTGCGCACCCACTGCACCCTCACTTTCCTTGGCAGTTTCAGCTTTCAGCTCCAACTCCCTCATACGGAACTCATGGTCTCTGGTTGCCTGCTCTGCTTCCAGCTTCTTAGCTTCGCGCTCTGTCTCGAGTTTCTTAGATTCGCGCTCTGCCTCGAATTTCTTAGCTTCAGCCGCGGGTTTCTTGGCTTCGCGCTCGGCTTGTCTGAAGTCTCTTTTAACTTCTTGAACATATTTCTGTAACTCCCCCCCCCCCTCATAGCCCATCTCTCGCCCTGTGGCCTGTACGTCAGCAACATTAAATTTAGCTGATGCCATCTTAAACTCAGAGGGTAAGTGAGTAAGTAATTGTATATTAAATTACTATCTCAAGTAACCACAATGAATATATTACACGACCACAGCACGTCATATGTCGGTCAGTCTGTGTCAGGAATAGTACAGACAATAGCCAGGCACGGTAGACAGAACCTATAGATAGTAGACAAGAATATCTGTCCCTTATCACTATATCAGCCAGAACTTCACCAGGATTTTGAATAACCCGCGACGTGCCCCCAGAGATTGTAACAAGTTACGTGGAGGGTGCCAAATACCCCTGTCACAATGCTTCAATATTATTCTTTAGCCCTGGCTGGGATAGGTCTTTGCCTGCCAACCCTCCTCCGTTCCCCGGACTCACTGTCACTCTCTCTTTTGACCCAGTGGCCTATTCCCTGAGGTATCTTTCTGGCTGACAACATATAACATTGCGATCGTCAGAGTAAACTATAACTTCAATTTAATAACTTAATACAGGAAAGCACAGGAAAATATCAAGGCAGTTGAAACAGATAGTTCTCTACAAACAAACAGGTATAAGGTTTTAAGTGATTTGCGTTGAGCTGGTACTGAAGAATGCCACTCGTTCAGGACTAATCGGACCTCTATCCATTGATTGGAGTACTTGGCCTGGGGCCGTCCTGAAAGTCCATGGTTCACATGAGAATGGCTTAAGGTGACTATCTCGTGGTCTCGAAGATCCCTTCTGCTCCTTTCACTTCCAGGAGGACCCTGGAGAGGACAGAGATTAGTGAGCTTGCTGGCTGACTCAGGTACCGCAATCCTGAGGACCAATACGGGCCTCAGTTTAATAAAGTTGACATCATTTACCTCACCTAATTAATTAGATAGGAGGCCTTAGTGAATTAGCCTGACATGTCAGGCAGCCCCTGGATTGGCTACGTCCCTGCTTGACTAGACCTCTAGCTTGTATAAGTCCTGTTGGTTACCCTAGGAACTCTTTGCATACAAGAATCACTCCCTTCTCTCATGCCATGCCTTTATTATTACTGGGCACATTCGTTTCCCGGCTTCCCTCTCACTTGCAAACGTTGCCTTTCTCACGACAAAGCTCTTGTGGTGTTGTGTGGGTAATTATGTGTGTGTTCCCCCCCCCCTCCTTTAATATGTGAAGGGGAACGTGTAGATCATACCCAGTGTTCTCGGGACCCATCTTCCGTGCCCAAATGAATAGTCTCTTTTGGCTTATACGGTTCGGTATTTCCCGCTTAACGAATATTATAGTAGTGGGTCTGTATGGAACGAAGTGTAGTTCCCTATGCCTAGCAAGAATAGGAAAGAAGATACTATCCTTTCCGGCCGCTGCTCTCGTCTGAGCTGTCGCCGCAATGCACAAATAGTGCCTCGCATAACACGTATGTTTAGATGAGTCCAGGTTCTTTCCAGTGAGATAAAGAGGTCTATTTATATCTCTGGCATCATCTTAACGACCAGTAACTATTCGGTCCACTGGGCTACCATATCTGCTAAAAGACGAAACAGATAGCACAGTGTAGACCCTCTTCCGCCTCAAGAAGACAGAACATAGATGGGTGGAACCCATCCCCACGGAGCCCTCCCCTCCTTCCGGCATACCGTAGATATGTCGTGTTGCTTGATTGCTTGCTTGTGTTCGTTGGCTTGAGCTCCAACGCGAAGTCCTGTATGTCGGATAAAGACATGTATTATATTCAAATGAAAGATGACACTATGCAGAGTTCAGGCTGTAGGAAGAAAGACAGCACCCGCCTATCTGCCGCCAAGAACAAGCGAAATCATCTGGGGAAATATATTGCTCAGATTAGTTCCAAGGCTATGCCAAGAATAAGATGCTTAGCTTGATTGGCCAACTGTCAACCCCCTCCCGATATGGCCTGACTGGCTTTTCGCCAATTCGTCTCACCAGTCGAGACAACAGAGATTTGTAGGCCAAGGTCTGGCAGGACTAATTAAAACCCACTCTTAGCTTTCTACCACCAGAATGCTGCACCTAATCTGTCCCAAACTATATATTGTTTGGACATGATGCAGGATATAACGGTTGTTGAGACGTTCCGTTGATTACCCAACAAATTGCACGAGTGCGTATTTGGTGCAAGGCGCGCTATCGGGTTTTCCCGTAGAAAAGTCAGACTTCTAATAGTTCTCTTAAGAAGATCAGGTTATAAAAGTAACCAAGAGAACTATCTTCCAGGGGAATTGAGCGGATAGGAGAACTGAGGGTTCCCGAAAGCTGTTTCCCCACTGTTTTCCCAAACCCAAAGACGGCATGAGGACATGGGTCACTGGCGTTTTGTTACATCCACCCACCTTCTGCTCTTGGAGATCTGATGCAGAGCCGCCAACATCTGCAGCCTACTTTGTTCCAGACTTACTGGTCATCCTTTCCTCTGGAGATAACAAGGCAAAGTCGAGACAGGGAACATGCTGCGTGGGCAACACATGTTCTCTGAATCCATGCCCACGCATTGTGCGATGGAATTTTGGCCAAATTCCAACGACATACTTTCGTCTGTCAGGACGGCAAGGTGCCACTCACTACACTGGCACAAACAGATATATAAACCTCCACGTCATGCAGCTACTGTACGCGCTGTCTTGTCAGCGCCAGGCCGCAGGCGGAAATCCATTTTGACCAGAGAATTCTCCTTAAAATGATATCTAAAAACAAATGATCCCGGCCACGTAGAGTGATGAAAAATTACACATAGACACTAGAAAGGAATTTGAATGCAAAGATGGATTCATTGGCATTCAAGTCGCTGTACATATTCCATAGAAGTATTAAAATTTCATCGCTGACAAGGAAACGGCTATGGGACTGTTTAAGTATTAATTTCAGTGATCTTATGGGACTGTTTAACTGTTAATGTCAGTGATGTTATGGGACTGTTTAACTATTAATATCAGTGATGTTATGGGACTGTTTAACTATTAATATCAGTGATGTTATGAGGCAGTTTAACTATTAATATAAGTGATGTTATGAGACTGTTGAACTATTAATATCAGTGATGATGATATCATGACCAACGAAGATGATGTCAAGAACAAGTTCTATGAGGACCTGCACAATGTATTAACATCTGTTCCCAAAGGAGACAAACTTATACTCCTGGGGGATTTCAATGCCAGAGTAGGCACAGACACCACCTCTTGGAGTGGCATTATTGGAAAGCATGGAGTCGGAAATTGTAACAGCAATGGACTCCGCCTCCTTCAGACATGTGCCGAACATGATCTCCTGATTAGGAACACAATTTTCCGTCTCCCAATGAGAAATATGACATCGTGGATGCACCCTCGCTCGAAACACTGGCACCTCATTGACTATGTCATCGTCAGGAGGAGTGACAGACAAGACGTTCGAGTGACAAAATCCATGTGTGGTGCCGAATGCTGGACATACCATCGTCTCATTGTCACGAAAATGAACATCCACATCAGGCCACCACGGCGTCCTCAAGGGGCGAAAATGCAAACAAAGCTAAATGTCACCCGCCTAAACAGCAAGAAAATGCAGCAGTCGTTTGAAAATATGCTGGAAGACCGCCTCAAGCCCAATGCTGAAGCTAAACAGGATACAGAAACAGAATGGAGAGCCCTAAAGGACACAATTTACAACACTGCTATGGAAATCCTGGGTCCAGCCCCCCGAAAGCATAAAGACTGGTTTGATGAAAATTCCGAAGACATCAACCAATTGCTGGCCGAGAAACATCTTCTCCTCAAGGCACATTTGAATGACCCAAAGTCAACATCAAAAAAAGATGCTTTCAAGAACATTCAGAGAGTAGTGCAGCAGAAACTTCGGCACATGCGGGACTCCTGGCTGAGCAGCAAAGCTGATGAAATTCAAGGCTTTGCTGACAGACACGATATGAAAAACTTCTACGACTCACTGAAAGCGGTCTATGGTCCTTCATCACCAGGCATAGTTCCCCTCCTCAGTGCAGACGGGGGAACATTGGTCACCGATAAGAAAGAAATCCTCCAACGCTGGGCAGAGCATTTCAGCAAAATCTTAAATGCAACTTCCTTCTTCGATGATGAAACCATCAACTGCTTTCCTCAAGTTCCCACCAATGAGTCACTTGATGACCTGCCAACCATAGTGGAAACAAACAAAGCCATCCAGCAACTCTCCAGCGGCAAGGCACCTGGTCCTGACTCCATCCCAGCAGAGATATACAAGGCAGGTGGGCCGGTCCTAACAGAGCAGCTTCACCAAGTCTTCACAAACATATGGATGAACGAGACCATGCCACAAGATTTTAAGGACGCGTCAATAGTCCACCTTTACAAACGTAAAGGAAACCGCCAATCCTGTGACAACCACCGAGGCATCTCCTTGCTTTCAATTGCAGGGAAGATACTCGCCAGAATTCTTCTCAATCGCCTCACAGCCCATCTCGATCAAGGTCTTCTTCCTGAGAGTCAATGTGGCTTCAGAAAAAAACGTGGAACTGTTGACATGATTTTCGCTGCAAGGCAGCTGCAAGAGAAATGTCAGGAACAGAACTGCGAAATGTTCTCCACTTTCATTGACCTTACCAAGGCTTTTGATACGGTCAGCAGAGAAGGACTGTGGAAGATTATGGCAAAATATGGCTGTCCACGAAAGTTTGTCCAAATAGTGCGGCTATTTCATGACGGCATGCAGGCAAGAGTACAGGAAAATAGTGAACTGTCTGAACCCTTTCCTGTCACCAATGGAGTGAAGCAAGGATGTGTCCTGGCACCAACACTGTTCAGCCTCATGTTTTCAGCCATGTTGATGAATGCCTTCGAGAACGACGACATTGGAATAGACATCAACTACCGTATGGATGGAAAGTTATTCAATCTCAGAAGGCTGAAAGCTAAAACCAAAATTGGCAGCGGCACCGTCAGAGAGCTCCTGTTTGCTGATGATTGCGCTCTATACGCCAACTCAGAGGCGGACATGCAACATAATGTTTCAGCTTTCTCACATGCCTGTGCCAACTTTGGGCTCAATATCAACTTGGAGAAGACTGTAGTTATGTACCAGCCAGCTCCAGGTAATAATCACACTGTGCCGAATATCAAAGTGAATGATCATGGACTAAGTGTTGTGGACAAATTCACCTATCTTGGCAGCACCGTGTCACAAGCTGCCACAATCGATGACGAAGTGAATGCAAGAATCTCCAAGGCCAGTGCAGCCTTTGGCAGACTGTACAAGAATGTATGGGACAGAACTGGAATAAGCCTGCAAACAAAGCTAAAAGTCTACAAAGCAGTTGAATTATCCACACTGCTATATGCTTGTGAAACCTGGACTGTTTATCAGCGACACGCTAGGAAATTAAACCACTTCCACACAGTCTGCCTAAGGAAGCTACTGAAGATTAAATGGCAAGACAAGATTCCAGACACTGAAGTCCTAGAAAGAGCATCCATGCCCAGTATCCACACTCTATTAATGAAGAATCAGATTCGCTGGGCTGGTCACTTGACTCGCATGCCAGATCACAGGCTCCCTAAACGAATTTTCTACAGTGAACTGCGTTGTGCTAAACGCTCCCAAGGTGGCCAGAGGAAACGTTTTAAAGACACTCTGAAAATTTCACTGAATGCTTTTGGAATTCATCATGACACCTGGGAGGCTGCAGCCAGAGACCGAAATTCGTGGCGTGCATCATTGCGCAAAGGTGCAGTCATATGTGAGGCAACCAGGACTGCAAGAGCTGTGAAGAAAAGGCAGGACAGAAAAACCACTGCAGGAAATCCTCCTCCAGAGACGTCAAGCATTCTTTGCCCACATTGTCAAAGAACATTTCGAGCCAAAATAGGCCTTATCAGCCATCTTAGATCCCACGGCTCCACACCTTCAACCCCACTGGATGAAATGAATGGTCATCATCATTCTTGATGGACAAACAACACATCAGTGATGTTATGGGACTGTTAACTATTAATATCAGTGATGTTATGAGGCAGTTTAACTATTAATATAAGTGATGTTATGAGACTATTGAACTATTAATATCAGTGATGTTATGGGACTGTTAACTATTAATATAAGTGATGTTATGGGACTATTGAACTATTAATATCAATGATGTTACGGAGATATTTAACTACTAACATCATTAATATTATGGATTTGTTTAATTATTAATATCAGTGATGTTATGGGGCAGTTTAACTATTAATATCAGTGGTATTATGGGAATGTTTAACTACTAAGAATAGTGAATGTACGGTGATGTTTAATTACTAACATCAATAATGATACGGGGATGTTTAACTAACAATTTGTTGCGTATCCCTTACGGGACGTTGCAGTCAACAGCAGCATTGTCAGCTGCTGTTGATGTACTAGGCAAGTGTTACGTTCAGTAGTTTGCCATTGCTTTCTGAACGACCGGCCCCTATAACTTTTTCGAAAAAAACCAGCACCGCTGTGTTTCGAACCCGGGTATACGGGCTCACAAACCGCGTTCGCAAGCCCTTAGCCACAGAGACCGATGTTTAACTACTAACATCAATAATGTTACGGGAATGTTTAACTAATAATATCAAGTGATCAGTGATGTTATAGAAACGTCCAGCTACTGATATCGATGATTTGGAACTGTTTAACTCTTGACATCAATGATGGTACTGTACTTTTTAACTTCACTGTTTGGTGACTATTAACATAAATGATGGCATGGTAACATTTAAGTTCACATTATTTACTGTATGCCCATCTGTAACTATTGACATATGTGATTGTTTTACATGTTAGAATAACCCAAGCTATGGCGATACCTTTGTGTGTAACCGTAACGGCATTGTCTTCCCACCGACTGTTCCCGGCTACTCCAAGACACCTTACATATTCGACCGGATAGGGGACAGGTATGTGATCTTTCACCTTGAAGATAAACCCTGGTAAATTCACCAGTTTGTACGAGTCTAAAATACCAAGAGATAGCGTTTCCAGAACTGTCTATGATCACACGTTGATCGGCGTAGTAGATGAGCACTTGTGTTCTTGGGTAGAGAGTGGGTGAGGTGTAGATGCTGGTGAGCTCGTGCTCTCTAGTATACTAGCTCTCTTGGATTCTGAAGTAAATGCCATCAGAAGAAGACAACACACACAATGATCTTCATCAGAAGAAGACAACACACACAATGATCTTCATCAGAAGAAGACAACACACACAATGATCTTCATCAGAAGAAGATAACACACACAATGATCTTCATCAGAAGAAGACAACACACACAATGATCTTCATCAGAAGAAGACAACACACACAATGATCTTCATCAGAAGAAGACAACACACACAATGATCTTCATCAGAAGAAGACAACACACACAATGATCTTCATCAGAAGAAGACAACACACACAATGATCTTCATCAGAAGAAGACAACACACACAATGATCTTCATCAGAAGAAGACAACACACACAATGATCTTCATCAGAAGAAGACAACACACACAATGATCTTCATCAGAAGAAGACAACACACACAATGATCTTCATCAGAAGAAGACAACACACACAATGATCTTCATCAGAAGAAGACAACACACACAATGATCTTCATCAGAAGAAGACAACACACACAATGATCTTCATCAGAAGAAGATAACACACACAATGATCTTCATCAGAAGAAGACAACACACACAATGATCTTCATCAGAAGAAGACAACACACACAATGATCTTCATCAGAAGAAGATAACACACACAATGATCTTCATCAGAAGAAGACAACACACACAATGATCTTCATCAGAAGAAGATAACACACACAATGATCTTCATCAGAAGAAGACAACACACACAATGATCTTCATCAGAAGAAGACAACACACACAATGATCTTCATCAGAAGAAGACAACACACACAATGATCTTCATCAGAAGAAGATAACACACACAATGATCTTCATCAGAAGAAGACAACACACACAATGATCTTCATCAGAAGAAGACAACACACACAATGATCTTCATCAGAAGAAGATAACACACACAATGATCTTCATCAGAAGAAGACAACACACACAATGATCTTCATCAGAAGAAGACAACACACACAATGATCTTCATCAGAAGAAGACAACACACACAATGATCTTCATCAGAAGAAGACAACACACACAATGATCTTCATCAGAAGAAGATAACACACACAATGATCTTCATCAGAAGAAGACAACACACACAATGATCTTCATCAGAAGAAGACAACACACACAATGATCTTCATCAACGGGAATGAAACAGTAGCTTAGAAATTCCCGCATCAGATAATGGAAGAGAGAATGTTAAAGACTAGAAAGACTAGACCATGATGCGGTGATACACTCTCGCAACTGTTGGATCTAACTTTCAGCAGACTAATTGTCACCGATCGTTAAGGTAATTCTATTTAAATAGACAGAAACCCCTATCCAAGTTTTTGCCTACAGTCTCTATAAATTATGGCTCGTTACAAGAATGTCTAAAGGGATGGTCCCGATAGAAGAGACTATGATTCACTTGGTAGACAAAGGCAGAAAGTGAAGAACACTCGTGTATGTAGGAAGACCTAACACGACTGTCTAGTTTATCTGTCGGTGATCCTTTGTCAATTGATGGAGCCCCCTGTTTGAGTAACACTTTCTCTCACTCACTTGCACTCCTTGCTGGCAAGGAATCAAGAATGGAGGAAATGATAGCAATTTCAAACAAATATCCTCTTTAATAATACATGAGATAGTTCAATGTAATCGTCGTTCAACTAGTGAACTAGGACAGTAAAAAAAGTATGTTACAAGTACAAAAAACAAAACAAAACACTTGTCTGATGCTTAGCTAGGTCGTTTATCATCATTCACACCTCTCAGACATTAACACATTCAGAGTCACCTGAGATAATCTGATCTCGTTGAGGACTAGCGCTGGCTTTCGTCCTGAATATGGTTGGAGTTGACTGTCGTAGTATTTCCTGGGGTGAGGGAAGCATACTATTACATCTTAATAACGGGATAGAGGCACTCTGGGAATACAATAGATCTCAGTCTACAGACCCCACCAGCCTTGGATTCCTGTCTCTCTCACTATCAACCGCTGGACAATACCTTTTTCACCTCTCATCCAGAACAGATGACACGACTCTGGAGTCTACACATAATGACTAGATGATATAATGTACAAGAGGATTATCAACAAGGGGAGTGTTCATGAGAGAATCCTGGCCACCGCCAGGTGATAGAAGAAAAGGCTGTCTGGATCAGCCTCAGGCCGTCTCACTCATCACTGTACATTGGTTACGATACCACAAGGTTAAAGAGGTCACTCATCTGCACACGTAGCGTGGAATATCTCTGCCGAGAGATGGACTCAGCTGAAATGACTAGCACGTCAATGTGGTGACTCCAAGTTGCGGTGGTACGTGATGACTCCAGACTAACATCCCTGGAGAAGTTCTGAAGGCCTGTCCTTCAAGCTTCACTGGTAAGGCCGGTGCTAGACAACAGTCCTAAGAATCCACCCTAACATTTAACACAATGTAACAATGTCAAAGTTCTGGAACCAGATGGTGGTCTCTACTGGGATCAGGATGGGTATAACTGGGCCTATCAGCACAGAAAGTTGGCACAGTTCAAGTTGACTCTGTCACTCAAAGTCAGTACTGGTAGCTCGTGACACTGTAATGAAGGTCACCAATGTTCCTAGTATGAACGGGTAAACTCTTCCCGGAACAGCAGGCCATTCTGAAATAAAGGGTAAGGTAGTTCCTCTCTACCCGTTTGGCTAGTGGGTCACACTGTCAAAAATGTTCACAGACAAGAGGACACGATACTCGCCCGTGTGTAGCCATCATAATACTTGGTGGACTGACTGAATATCATTTAGCGGGTAAGACGGGACTGGACTGTGGCGCAGTGACTTCCCGGCACGTGGTGTGGTGTAGAAGCCTCACTTCACGTCACATAGGTAAGCCAGCCATTTAGCAGCCTTCACCAAGTCATCTTCCTCTGGTCCCGTCACGTACGTCTCTCAGAAAGTAGAACCTGCCAAAGATAACACCATGTGTGAATATCGTGACACAGACTTACCCCAGAGGTACACGTTACCTATGTGTACTCAGCATAGGCCGGTGTCGCCATGACCCGGCCGGCAGCCTCACAGACCAGGATCCACTGCCAAACTGAACTAGGTCTGGGTCCTAACAAGTGCTGGCTGAACCGTCCTCCGTCTCGAACTCGACCAAGGTAGGGCTGTGTATCTGGTCATGGTGTCGGCGAAATCCTTCTGTCCTAAAAAAGACTTCTAAGGACACAATATACCAGGTTAGTAGGTTAAAGGTACCTAGAGACAGAATGGCTCTGAAGGAGAGCCGGTGACCACCGAATTCCCCTCCCTCGGAGGTAGCCCCTCTCCCTGGTTCGATTTTAGGATTACCTACTATACACCAGGTCTCCTGGAGCTTTAGCTCTGATCCAGGAATGTAATAGATTATACAGGGAAATCCCCCTGTAGCGGAAGTCCACATCCCGTTCCCTCCTCCCCTAGTTAGGGTCAGAGCATTTGGAACGGTGTTCAGCTGGTTGTGACCAGCTCTGTCGCATTCCCCAGTTTCTCCAGTGTCAACCTCTCGGGAACCAACTGTATATCAAGATGGTGTTCCGTCACGGCAACCAATAACCTAAATAGTAAGAGGCAAGCTCAGCAAAGCCAGTGGTCGCCACACCAAAGAATTCGAACTTAGACACCCGCAATGTCCTTCGAATGACCTTCGACACGTCCGGCGATCATCGCATGGGTTTCGTCTAGTTCGGCCGAGTTCCCTAATACCTCACTCGACCTATGTTCTACAACGCCTTCGCCAACTTCCGTTTGTGTCGACGACGTTAGAGTTCTAAGGCCGCCCAGGAGTGAACTCGGACAACTAACACTATTGGGCCTGTCCTAAATGTCTATAACTACTTGTAGCGGCAATAACACGCATTCACGTACTTGTACAATTGTAACGCAAAAACAGGCCTACAATCCATCGTGTTCAATTAGACTGCAGTGTTAAGTTAAAACACAAGCCCACAGGTTAACCCCTGACTGACCTTTGTACGCCGGGCTATACATGCGGTCGAACAGCTTCGGTTCAACGCGGTAGTGACACACATTATTTATCTAATTATGTTTCACGTACCTTACGACAAACTGTGTATTCAGAATTGAGGAGCTCCCGTCCCAACACTGGACGTTCTGTCAGTTTTCTTTGATAAACAGCAAGACACTGGCTTCCTCTTTCCCATTTACGAATTCACACAGTCGTCCAAACACACCGTCTTGCTAGCAATGCCGGATCTCAACTGAGCCGGTCTTTGTTCTGAGACGGTTATTGCGCATGCGTTAACGGACCCGGTTGGGTTGAGCATCACTCACCAGAATAGTCTAGAAGTCAAGGGCCACCAATCGCCCTTGCGTGGGGTACATTAATACCTCGGTTGTATCCCTTCGACTAGAGCTACTGTTCTACTCTTACTGAAAAGGGGAATTTGACTTTTGGGAGTTTTGCTAGGTGAATTCTCAGCCGTTCCATGACAGAGGCCCCCTCTTAAGAGAGTTGACCGCGTCGACTGTCTCCTGCTGGAGATTCACTCCTAGTAAACTCGTCCTCTGCCTCTGGGACTGGATGCCTAGACAAAAAGTCAACCCCAACATTCTCCTTACCGGGAATGTATTCCACCGTAAAGGTGTAGGGCTGAAGCAACAACGACCAACGCATCAAGCGCGCGTTGAGCTTATGGGAGGTGGCCAAGCCCATCTTTGGTTGATGGTCTGCTTGGGTCCTCAAAGGTACAACCTCCCCATCAATTTGGGCAGTACTTGGACAGCCCGTCTCATATCAGTGATCGACAACCGCGCTTGCCCGTCGAGTCCGTACGTTCGGCCGGACGACCATCCGACTCGCGTATGCAACGGGGTGCCATACCGACGGATCTTCCCTTCCCGGCGGTACCAGTGTCGTCACTACGGCTATGCCTCCCTACAAACATGTCTCGGGATTTGCGGTATCGTCCTTGATGGACGGTATAGTCTTCCCAGAACCCTCTGGACTCGGGTTTCCCTGGCCATCTCTTTCGATAGCGGGGCCAGTCAGTCGATCGTCGGTCGGAGTCCAGGGTATCTCGCGCCGAATCCGACGTTACCCACCCCTTCCGAACTGGGTTACTAGTGACTGACATCGCCGACAGGTGCAGAGATTTGTCACCGGATCTCTCCTCGGTTTTCCGCAGGAGATTTGTATGGAAACTTCTCAAAATTCCCCCGATCCGGATCTCGTAGTTGGTCTTGGACACTACCCTGACCACGGGATAAGGTCCTTGCCATCCTACGTCGAGCATATTGGTCCTGCTTGGACCCCACAATAATACTCTATCTCCCACCTTAAGACCTAATCTAGTCTTAGTCCGATTTGTGGGTGTAGCCTTCTGGCACTCTGGGCATGACCGTACTAACCGGCGTACATCGCCAGTCATTCGTGGCCAGTAATAATGACCGGAAATTCGCTGCAGCGTCGCTCTGACACCCATATGTCCATTCCCGGATAGGTTACTACCCGATATGGTGTGTCCCCTCTGAAGAATTGGGAGACGGTAGTCCGTCGGAACCACCAACTGCCCGTGCAGTTTCTCTCCCCTTCCGGCTCTCCGGTAGAGCAGCCGATTCTTCAGATAGTACTGGTCCCGTTGCGGTGGGTCAGCACTTTTCTGCAGCTTCTGGTAGCACGGACTTAGTGTCGCGTCTTCGCTCTGGGCCGTACGCAAACCTCCTAGCTGGGTTTTCGAGCTGGTTGTGTTTGCCTCGTCTTTCCCCGTGTGGGCGCAGGTATGTATGTCGCCTAGGTGGATTGGCTTCTTCGGCACCCCTAGAAATACATATTTACTCCCCAGAATCACGGGATATAGGGGATCGAGTAATACCGCGGCTGGGATGATGCCCGTGACGTATCTCGACCTAATCTCTACGTTAGCGATTGGTAACGTCATGGCCACGGCACTCTTCATAGCCGGCTGTATCTCGATGCTTTCCCCATTGAGTTGGTCTGGCCGCACAAGACTGGCGGCAATGACGGCTTCCCCGTCTAGGCCAGTGTCATAGAGACACTCAACCTGCTGGCCGTTGACTTCGATCAGTTCGACCACAGGTGGCCTCTCTTGATCCAGAGTCTCTTCGCCGACCTCGACCTTTTCGGTGGCAACAGCCTTTGGAGCCACTAGGCAGGCCGCGAAGTGTGAGCTCTTAGCCTTCGATCTGCAGTCCCGTGTATTGTGCGAGGGTGACTGGCAAATCGAACACCACTTCTCACTCCATTTCCGTTTCGGTGGAGAGTTATGTGGCTTCTTGCTCCCATCTTTCGACTTCTCTGGACTCTGGTCAGAGGATTTTTCATAAGGTTCTACATTCTTGGCATGAGAGTTTTTCAGTTTCTTTCTGTCAGTCTTGTCCTGACTTTTACCCATGGAGGGATGGGTTTCCCCACCTTCACCATGCACCTCGACGAATCGTTCGGCCATCTTGGCTACTACCTCTAATCTTTCCGCCCCTTGTTCTCCCAAGAACTCTTTGAGCGGTTTCGACATATGCTTCCGCATCTGGTCGACGATCATCAGTTCTTCGAGACTGTCGTAATCGTGTGCGAACTGAGCTAAGTCCATCCATTTATGGAGGTAGGATCTAAGACGCTCGGCGTACGCAGCAAATAACTCACTCGGCTCTCGTTTCGCTTCTCGAAACTTCTTGCGGTAAGTATGCGACGTCATCTCGAACCGTTTCAGTAGCGCGGCCTTCAGTTCGGCATAATTATTCTCGTGACCCGCCGGTAAACGCGAGTAGACCTCGTAAGCGGTTCCGCGCAACCCCTGGGACAGTTTCAGACACCACTTGTCTCGATCGAGACCCATGGCGACAGACATAGCCTCGAACTTTTGTAAGAACTGGTCGATCTTTTCCTTATCTTCCTCAAAAATCGGTAGAGGAAACTTCATGGCATAATAACCATGTCGACCTAAGGTAGGTGAACCAGGGAGTGAAGACCCTCCTACTGCTCCCTCAGAATCCTTACTTGATTGTGCCCTGAGCTCGAGTTCCCGCATGCGGTACTCATGCTCTCGCTTCTGAGCCTCTTGTTCGGCTTCGAACTTCTTCAACTCAAACGCCCTCCTTCGATCCTCCGCTTCTTGTTGTTTTCTCTCTCTCTCTTCCTGACGGAAGTCTCTCTCAATCCCTTGGATATACTCTAATAGTGCAGTGCCGGTGAATCCCATTCCTTCGCCTCTTGCCCGCACTTCATCCATATTTAATTTGGTGGATGCCATACTTAGAGAGTATATGTTAGTAGTGTGAGTGGTAAGTAAATAACGCAATATATAGATATGCAATACACCAATCTAATATATATGACGTCCCAACACACCACACGTCAATCTGTCTTTGTCCAGAGAAGAAACAGGACCAAAGACCTATGTAGACCTGAATAGAGATTCTAGGAATGAAATGTCCTAACCATAATCACCAGAGCTGTCTCATCAATCTCCCGGACGAGCCCCCAAATAATGTCGTAGTATTTCCTGGGGTGAGGGAAGCATACTATTACATCTTAATAACGGGATAGATGCACTCTGGGAATACAATAAATCTCAGTCTACAGACCCCACCAGCCCTTAGATTCCTGTCTCTCTCACTATCAACCGCTGGACAATACCTTTTTCACCTCTCATCCAGAACAGATGACACGACTCTGGTGTCTACACATAATGACTAGATGATATAATGTACAAGAGGATTATCAACAAGGGGAGTGTTCATGAGAGAATCCTGGCCACCGCCAGGTGATAGAAGAAAAGGCTGTCTGGATCAGCCTCAGGCCGTCTCACTCATCACTGTACATTGGTTACGATACCACAAGGTTAAAGAGGTCACTCATCTGCACACGTAGCGTGGAATATCTCTGCCGAGAGATGGACTCAGCTGAAATGACTAGCACGTCAATGTGGTGACTCCAAGTTGCGGTGGTACGTGATGACTCCAGACTAACATCCCTGGAGAAGTTCTGAAGGCCTGTCCTTCAAGCTTCACTGGTAAGGCCGGTGCTAGACAACAGTCCTAAGAATCCACCCTAACATTTAACACAATGTAACAATGTCAAAGTTCTGGAACCAGATGGTGGTCTCTACTGGGATCAGGATGGGTATAACTGGGCCTATCAGCACAGAAAGTTGGCACAGTTCAAGTTGACTCTGTCACTCAAAGTCAGTACTGGTAGCTCGTGACACTGTAATGAAGGTCACCAATGTTCCTAGTATGAACGGGTAAACTCTTCCCGGAACAGCAGGCCATTCTGAAATAAAGGGTAAGGTAGTTCCTCTCTACCCGTTTGGCTAGTGGGTCACACTGTCAAAAATGTTCACAGACAAGAGGACACGATACTCGCCCGTGTGTAGCCATCATAATACTTGGTGGACTGACTGAATATCATTTAGCGGGTAAGACGGGACTGGACTGTGGCGCAGTGACTTCCCGGCACGTGGTGTGGTGTAGAAGCCTCACTTCACGTCACATAGGTAAGCCAGCCATTTAGCAGCCTTCACCAAGTCATCTTCCTCTGGTCCCGTCACGTACGTCTCTCAGAAAGTAGAACCTGCCAAAGATAACACCATGTGTGAATATCGTGACACAGACTTACCCCAGAGGTACACGTTACCTATGTGTACTCAGCATAGGCCGGTGTCGCCATGACCCGGCCGGCAGCCTCACAGACCAGGATCCACTGCCAAACTGAACTAGGTCTGGGTCCTAACAAGTGCTGGCTGAACCGTCCTCCGTCTCGAACTCGACCAAGGTAGGGCTGTGTATCTGGTCATGGTGTCGGCGAAATCCTTCTGTCCTAAAAAAGACTTCTAAGGACACAATATACCAGGTTAGTAGGTTAAAGGTACCTAGAGACAGAATGGCTCTGAAGGAGAGCCGGTGACCACCGAATTCCCCTCCCTCGGAGGTAGCCCCTCTCCCTGGTTCGATTTTAGGATTACCTACTATACACCAGGTCTCCTGGAGCTTTAGCTCTGATCCAGGAATGTAATAGATTATACAGGGAAATCCCCCTGTAGCGGAAGTCCACATCCCGTTCCCTCCTCCCCTAGTTAGGGTCAGAGCATTTGGAACGGTGTTCAGCTGGTTGTGACCAGCTCTGTCGCATTCCCCAGTTTCTCCAGTGTCAACCTCTCGGGAACCAACTGTATATCAAGATGGTGTTCCGTCACGGCAACCAATAACCTAAATAGTAAGAGGCAAGCTCAGCAAAGCCAGTGGTCGCCACACCAAAGAATTCGAACTTAGACACCCGCAATGTCCTTCGAATGACCTTCGACACGTCCGGCGATCATCGCATGGGTTTCGTCTAGTTCGGCCGAGTTCCCTAATACCTCACTCGACCTATGTTCTACAACGCCTTCGCCAACTTCCGTTTGTGTCGACGACGTTAGAGTTCTAAGGCCGCCCAGGAGTGAACTCGGACAACTAACACTATTGGGCCTGTCCTAAATGTCTATAACTACTTGTAGCGGCAATAACACGCATTCACGTACTTGTACAATTGTAACGCAAAAACAGGCCTACAATCCATCGTGTTCAATTAGACTGCAGTGTTAAGTTAAAACACAAGCCCACAGGTTCACCCCTGACTGACCTTTGTACGCCGGGCTATACATGCGGTCGAACAGCTTCGGTTCAACGCGGTAGTGACACACATTATTTATCTAATTATGTTTCACGTACCTTACGACAAACTGTGTATTCAGAATTGAGGAGCTCCCGTCCCAACACTGGACGTTCTGTCAGTTTTCTTTGATAAACAGCAAGACACTGGCTTCCTCTTTCCCATTTACGAATTCACACAGTCGTCCAAACACACCGTCTTGCTAGCAATGCCGGATCTCAACTGAGCCGGTCTTTGTTCTGAGACGGTTATTGCGCATGCGTTAACGGACCCGGTTGGGTTGAGCATCACTCACCAGAATAGTCTAGAAGTCAAGGGCCACCAATCGCCCTTGCGTGGGGTACATTAATACCTCGGTTGTATCCCTTCGACTAGAGCTACTGTTCTACTCTTACTGAAAAGGGGAATTTGACTTTTGGGAGTTTTGCTAGGTGAATTCTCAGCCGTTCCATGACATTGACCCTAACAGGTGTTCGATGCTCATATGGATGCAAGGTTCCGTCTCCACAAGTGCGCGGCTCTACGTTTTGGTAACCGAACCAGTTTAGGCTTCAGTAGTGTTAGCAGTGAGGCTCCTTAAATAACACAAACAGTCGCAGGCTCTTTGGTTGTTGCAAGGGTTAGACTGAGACCTAAGAGAACCTACACAGCTAAACACAAATCTAGCCCCAGGATTAATATTATTAACACTCATGATCCTGAAAAGTGCTTTCAGTTTCAATAGCAGCTTGAAGACGCTTTCACTGATACACCAGAAAATTGTACAGTAAATGAGCCATCCATGATTTCCCTCTTATCAGTCGCTGACCATTAACTACGTCCAGCATCTCATGCAACGGGTGATCTGTGTCTGCAGCTACTGTGAGGTATGCCTTCACCTGCATCACCTTGTGCCTACCAGCAACAGTCGGCAGACCAAGGATGTAACACATACCCACTACTGGGGTGTCTCTAGTGAATCCCAGAATGACCCGCATAGCCTCGTTCTGTATGCGCTCCAATCTCACCAGCTGACTCTTTGAGACAGTGAGCAGTCCTAGTTCATAATCAGTCACTGAGAGGATCAAGTGCTGGTATAGTCTGAAAAGTATTCTCTGCTGTGTCCATTGCAGCCATAGTTTTAAGTGCGTTGAGTCCCTTTTGAGATCTTGTCACAACCGTCTCCACATGATCCTTGAGGGACAGGCTCCTGTCAAATGTGATTCCCAGATACTTCAGTTTGTACTCTCTCTTGACGCTTCTACCATCTATCGCGAGGCTTGGGGCATCAGCTCTTACAATCCTGTTGTCCAGAGAGCATCACAAAACAGCTGCCTTTTCCGGGTGCATGTCAGCACTCATTTCAGTGCACCAGTCAATCACTTTGTCTAATGTCGCCTGTAGCTCCTGGGCTGTTTGCTCCCTATCTCTCCCCTGCCTATATGCAAGAATATCACCTGCAAATGTTAGTATCCTTCCAACCCCTGGTGCTTCTAGGTTTGCAATCTTGCTCGTATACACATTAAAGAGCACCGGTGATATTGCAGATCCCTGTGGCAGTCACGGGATTAACATATGTGGCTCTGAGGTCCATGCACCCAGACGGAGAGCAATCCGACGAGAATGCAGGACGGCCGCTATCCAGTTCACCAGCCAGGGATTGACCCCCTTCTCCATTAGTGCTGTCATCAAAATATCGAACTCTATTGTATCCTCGAGATCAAGCGCTGCCGCCATCGTTTCCTGCCTACTCTGGAACCCCTCTAAAACGTCACAGGCAAAAGTGGCTGCATTTGACCACGTATCTTTTCCTGGCCTGTAGCTCCCCAGGCCTCTTGGAAGAAGCTTCCCCCTTTCCTAAAAACTCGTGCAGCTTAACAGCGACTATCTTCTCTAAAACCTTCCCAAATGTATTTTGAAGGATGATGATCCTAAAGCCGCTAAGCTTTGAATGATCCTTGAATGGTTTTGGGAGAGGGACTGCGACTGTATGTTGAGGGCTGGACAAATGCGTGTTCATGAAGCATATATGAATACATATTGATACGTCCTCTGCCTGTTTTGTCACGAGCATGTGCATCAAATACACGTAGTCTGACTGATCCCAACATGAAACACACACTACCCATATCGTGAACTATTCAGATACAATGTTCAACAAACTACTGCCTCGTGTCCCCTCCTCTTGTATGTCGACAATAGTGTTCCCCCAATGTTTGTTTATTGTTATGTCGTCTTCAGCATTTATGATGGCTGCCGCCGTCTTGTCGGCTGTAGCTGGGTGACGTCATGTGCAGCAGGCATAGCAATGTAAACATCACATCAATTGAATATTGTTTAACTCACAGACAGCCTTAATTTGGCGTTCATACAATGGTATGAGAGCCGGTCGTTCACAAAGCAATGGCAAACTACTGCACGTATACCTGCCAAGAAATCACAAACAACAGCCAAAAAATGCTGGGGCTGACTGCGGCGTCCTGTAAAGGATATGCAACTAACATTGTCTCATGAATAAAGTATGAATAAAGTGAGTGGAACTGTGGTAAATTTGTGAACATGTAAGCAGTTTAGAATTATATTACTCATAAATAAAGAGACGGTAATTAATTGACAAGCCAGTTTGTGAGACGGAAACAGATATAGCTGTAGAGATCTGAACCATAACATTGACCACGGGTGTACTGTGTCTCTGACAGGGAGTCGACTGCCAGTTTCCCGGACACCTTTGACAGAATCTGTGGCCAGCCTGGGCAGGTCACTCGCAGATACAAGTGAGCAGACGATAACTGTCCTGTCTGACAGTGCCAGTCACATGACGTAGTGTTGATACAGAGATGACTGCAGTGCCTTGTAGTATTCGCTAAAGGGTGTCTTTAGCACTAATGTTTGTTATCTTAGATTCTACATTTATTAACTCTACTCATGTCCCACTGTGTTTATGCTTACCCTACAAATGTTCCATTCTCTTTAGGTTTACTCTCCACGTGTCCCATTGGTTATGCGATATTTGCAGTTTTGTTTTTAAAGCAATCTTTTCCCTTTTCCCTCTGCGCGTGTGTGTTTGTTTGTTTGATTGCTTCTCTCTATCTACATTCTCCACACGCATATGCAGAGATATATGTATCAACACACTCATACACAGAGATATATGTATCAACACACACACATACGCAAAGCTATATGTGTCTACCTTATGCTATCTTACGCGACTCATATTCTGGTCGGGACATCACACCAACCACGTGACTGTCTAAGCTTGTCCTCTAATTGTGTACTCAGAAATAAAGTTTACAGAAATGCACAAACGTGTTTGTCCTTCTTAAGACACGAGTCGAATATACTGGGTGAATGTGTGAATATAAGCGAATATATCGACTGCTAAATGTATATCACCAATTTAGTCTCCTATTTAAGTCAAACAGAATGTGGGTTCAGCTGATGGCGAGGGACACGGATATTAGGGAAAGCCAATCCACACGCAAAACCCAGTCCAGTACATTATAAGTATGGACGACGCTTGAGTTTAAAGCGAGCTAACGAGTAGAAAAAGAGAGAGAGAGAGAGAATGGATTAATAAATTAATGAATGTCATGGAGGAAATTGTCTCTGCCAAATACATACATTTTTTGAAAAAGTGGACGGACAGCGACAGAAACACGAGAGGTGTTTAATGGGTCATCATAGGTTTGGGCAGTGAATGTAGGAACCAGTATCATTTACTGGAAGTTTTGGTGATATAACAGCTGATAGATGACTGTTCCAGGACAGATGAGAGAATGTAGGAACTTGTGTCATTTACTGGCAGTGTTGGAGGTGTAACAGCTGATAGATGACTGTTGCTAGAAGGTGATTTGCAATAAACAATGAGAACATCGGTAACTCGCAATAAAGAATGCGAGGATCGTCAAAACGTTCAACGCTCTAGGGATTGCACCGATCCAACAGTGTCCAGAAGTAGAATACAAAAGGTGATCAAGGACTCGAAGCCGGTATTGAAAATGCTGAGGCAATATTTATTTGCCTAAGTCCAAACTTGTTACACATTTACAATCCAAATAATCAATTCCGATTTATTGTTACCGTGCCTGTTATGGCCAGGCGGCACGGTAAACAAACATTATTAAATATGAATCGTAAATGGTTGAAGATATTAAATATTTATAACTATCATGTCCCGGTACTTCTGTCCTTCATCAATTTGCCTATGTGTCAGCTTGCTGTGACATACTGAGTCCCATTCTAATATTGTCGCATCTGTCCGTGACTTTCAGGCCGATATACATCATGCATTAATAGTCTCATCCTTCTTTCCAATATTTGTTAGCCATCAGAATAAGTTTCCGGCCAGTACATACGTTCTCTTCTTGCAGAGAATCGAAACTGCTGTCTCCACTTTCAAGCTCTAAGATCTGACTGTTTGTTGTTGTTGACAATCTCTCTGACGTTTTCTCATTTTTACTTCACCTCTTTGGTTTCTCGTACACGTTGGTTCGCGACTTTCTCCCTAACTCTCATTTACGTCATTCCTCCTGTACTGCTACTTGGCAACTGTTCCAGGACAGATGATCCTCCACAAAGTCTCTCATTCTCCACACAATTGCCCAGCATCCACACACTCTCCCATCATCCACACACTCTCCCAGCATCCATACAGTCTACCAACATCCATACACTCTCCCATAATCCACATAGTCTCCCATCATCCACACAGTCTCCCGTTATCCACATAGTCTCTCAGTATCCACACAGTCTCCCAGTATTCACACAGTCTACCAACATCCATACACTCTCCCATAATCCACATAGTCCCCCATCATCCACACAGTCTCCCAGTATCCACAGTCTCCCATTCTCCTCACAATCTCCCTCCATACACACAATCTCCCATCATCCATACAGTCTCCTATCCTCCACACAGTCTCCCTCCATCCACACAATCTCCCAGCATCCACACAGTCTCCCATACTCCACACAGTCTCCCATCATCCACACATCCACTCCACACTATAACCTTTCGTCGATTTGACTATTGTATCATCAAACAGTAGTCACTATTCCTGTTGTGTGTGTATATATTTCCTGCTGAATTAATTGTAGTGTGTTTATCTGTTGTATCTTGACCAGATCTCTTCCATCTTATTCATGACTAGGATATTCACGTCCATAATATCTAATTTTTACATTTCACCATCTAACTTTCCCCTTTAACGTTCCTATTTAACGACCGACTTGTTTATACAAGTGGATACATTTAAATACCTAGCGGCAGTTTATACATCGGATGGAAGATGTACAACAGAGATTAAGAACAGAATATGGCAGGTAAAGGCTGCACTTAAGAAAATGAAAAGTAACATTGAAAATAAGAAAGAAGGTGCTGAAATACTATATAGAATAGGAAAAAAAGAAGAGGGGGGCTGCGTGGTCTCGAGGTATGGTGTCCGCCTCGAGTGCTGGAGGTCCCGGGCTCAAGCCCCGGTGAGGACCGGGAGCTTTTCACATGAACTTCTAGTAAAAATTGCCCCTGGTCTCTGGGTAGTGAGATCGGACGCTCGTGTGTATTGTTGTCTCTGGGTAGTGAGATCGGACGCTCGTGTGTATTGTTGTCTCTGGGTAGTGAGATCGGACGCTCGTGTGTATTGTTGTCTCTGGGTAGTGAGATCGGACGCCCGTGTGTATTGTTGTCTCTGGGTAGTGAGATCGGACGCCCGTGTGTATTGTTGTCTCTGGGTAGTGAGATCGGACGCCCGTGTGTATTGTTGTCTCTGGGTAGTGAGATCGGACGCCCGTGTGTATTGTTGTCTCTGGGTAGTGAGATCGGACGCCCGTGTGTGTTGTTGTCTCTGGGTAGTGAGATCGGACGCTCGTGTGTATTGTTGTCTCTGGGTAGTGAGATCGGACGCCCGTGTGTATTGTTGTCTCTGGGTAGTGAGATCGGACGCCCGTGTGTATTGTTGTCTCTGGGTAGTGAGATCGGACGCCCGTGTGTATTGTTGTCTCTGGGTAGTGAGATCGGACGCCCGTGTGTATTGTTGTCTCTGGGTAGTGAGATCGGACGCTCGTGTGTATTGTTGTCTCTGGGTAGTGAGATCGGACGCCCGTGTGTATTGTTGTCTCTGGGTAGTGAGATCGGACGCTCGTGTGTATTGTTGTCTCTGGGTAGTGAGATCGGACGCCCGTGTGTATTGTTGTCTCTGGGTAGTGAGATCGGACGCCCGTGTGTATTGTTGTCTCTGGGTAGTGAGATCGGACGCCCGTGTGTATTGTTGTCTCTGGGTAGTGAGATCGGACGCCCGTGTGTATTGTTGTCTCTGGGTAGTGAGATCGGACGCCCGTGTGTATTGTTGTCTCTGGGTAGTGAGATCGGACGCCCGTGTGTATTGTTGTCTCTGGGTAGTGAGATCGGACGCCCGTGTGTATTGTTGTCTCTGGGTAGTGAGATCGGACGCCCGTGTGTATTGTTGTCTCTGGGTAGTGAGATCGGACGCCCGTGTGTATTGTTGTCTCTGGGTAGTGAGATCGGACGCCCGTGTGTATTGTTGTCTCTGGGTAGTGAGATCGGACGCTCGTGTGTATTGTTGTCTCTGGGTAGTGAGATCGGACGCCCATGTGTATTGTTGTCTCTGGGTAGTGAGATCGGACGCCCATATGTATTGTTGTCTCTGGGTAGTGAGATCGGACGCCGGTGTGTATTGTTGTCTCTGGGTAGTGAGATCGGACGCCCGTGTGTATTGTTGTCTCTGGGTAGTGAGATCGGACGCCCGTGTGTATTGTTGTCTCTGGGTAGTGAGATCGGACGCCCATGTGTATTGTTGTTTCTGGGTAGTGAGATCGGACGCCCATGTGTATTGTTGTCTCTGAGTAGTGAGATCGGACGCCCGTGTGTATTGTTGTGCACGTAAACAATCCCTTGACAGTTGGAAATCGAAAAAGAGTAGCCTGACCGCGATGCCCGGGCAAAATGTCGTGTTAAAAATCTACCCAAAGTATTTCAGGATCCTCGCCGGTGCTACGGAGTTCGTTCACTGAGCTGAGTTTCTCCAGAGTCAGGTTTGAGTTAGGAGAAGAACGGAGCACTTATGAGTTGCACCCGTGTGCCGTGATGTTGATACGTCGACTAAACTAAACTCGACTAAACTATATAGAATATGTTTTGTTTTACGGCGATTAATTTTGCATCGTTAATAGACAAATTAGGAAGAACTTAGAAACAACAGAGATGTGATTGTTGTGACGAATGTCTAGGTGTGGCATATTGGAGCTAGAACATTATAAACAAATATAATAAAAATACAAACAGCTTTCTTTGGTCATGGGATGAGAAAAGAGACTTTGGAGAACATCGTGACAAATTGAAGAAATGAAATGGAAAATAGATAGAGGCAGACAAGAGAAATGATGTTGGATGGATAGAGACGGTGGCATGGAGGAATATCATCAACAGAGTTTATCCAGAACACCAAAGACCGAGATCTGTGGAGAGACGTGAAGGCCTACGCCAGGACACATGGTGATGATGAAGGTTTCTATTTCAGCTTGTGTCCGGACATTCCTTGTTCCTATTTTAAAACGTGTTCATGCTTGTATAGCCACGAGTTTGCCACCAGTAGCTTGAAGTGTTCATGTTTGTATTGCCACCTTTAGCGTGAAGTGTTCATGTTTGTATTGCCACCTTTAGCTTGAAGAAGTGTTCATGTTTGTATTGCCACCTTTAACTTGAAGTGTTCATGTTTGTATTGCCACCTTTAGCTTGAAGTGTTCATGTTTGTATTGCCACCTTTAGCTTGAAGTGTTCATGTTTGTATTGCCACCTTTAGCTTGAAGTGTTCATGTTTGTATTGCCACCTTTAGCTTGAAGTGTTCATGTTTGTATTGCCACATTTAGCTTGAAGTGTTCATGTTTCTATTGCCACCAGTAGCTTGAAGTGTTCATGTTTGTATTGCCACCAGTAGCTTGACGTGTTCATGGTTGTAATGCCACCAGTAGCTTGAAGTGTTCATGTTTGTATTGCCACCAGTAGCCTGAAGTGTTCATGTTTGTATTGCCACCTTTAGCTTGAAGTGTTCATGTTTGTATTACCACCTTTAGCTTGAAGTGTTCATGTTTGTATTGCCACCTTTAGCTTGAAGAGTTCATGTTTGTATTGCCACCAGTAGCTTGAAGTGTTCATGTTTGTATTGCCACCTTTAGCTTGAAGTGTTCATGGTTGTATTGCCACTAGTAGCTTGAAGTGTTCATGTTTGTATTGCCACCAGTAGCTTGACGTGTTCATGTTTGTATTGCCACCAGTAGCTTGAAGTGTTCATGTTTGTATTGCCACCTTTAGCTTGAAGTGTTCATGGTTGTATTGCCACCTTTAGCTTGAAGTGTTCATGTTTATATTGCCACCTTTATCTTGAAGTGTTCATGGATGTATTGCCACCAGTAGCTTGAAGTGTTCATGGTTGTATTGCCACCAGTAGCTTGAAGTGTTCATGGTTGTATTGCCACTAGTAGCTTGACGTGTTCATGTTTGTATTGCCACCAATAGCCTGACAACGGTCTGGTGTCACCTGTGGCTAGTGACCAGTAGCTTGACCACCGTTTGGTGTCACCTGTGGCTAGTGACCAGTAGCTTGACCACGGTCTCCTGTCACCTGTGGCTAGTGATCAGTAGCTTGACCACGGTCTCCTGTCACCTGTGGCCATCAGGAGCTTGACCACGATCTCGTGTCACCTGTGGCTAGTGATGGCCCCGACCGGTAGAGGATGTTCTAAGACAGCCACTCACGTCGTTCTCTGATTCAGCTGTGAGAACATTAAAGAAATTGGGAAGATAATGTGCTTGATTTCTCTTGCCTTCCACATCCACACAGGGTCTTTTATCTCCACCTTTGACAGCCATTACCAACTGTCAGGACAAGTGGGTGTCCTACTCAGCTCAATTGCAGAGTTGTCAACTTATCGCGATGGATACTCGGTGTCAGAATCTCCAATAAAGAGTTAGATAGTTAATAAGAGTTAACACAAGTCTAGTAGGGAGACACCAGACAGGAGAGACACTAGCGCTATAAATAGCTGCACAAGGGGACACATTTGTGTCAACCAAGAGGGCAGGAAGTACAAGTGAGCGAGGGCTTCCCCAAGCCATTGGGAAGCTTGGCCTTGCGAGTAACCGTGGTGTGCCCGGTTACTCAAGTTCACGAGCCAGCGTGCTTGGGACTCCATGCACGCAAGACCCGCTAACGCACGGAGGGTACAGCGTCCGTGCTTGACCACGCAATGTGTAGCGTGTGGACAGACCCGACTGGAGACGGATAGAGAGTAGACGTGTTCTTGACAAATGCTATAAGTTTCTAGGCAATAGTTAAATAATAGGCTGTAGAATTAGATTGTGATTACTAGCATCATTTCTCACCACTTCATTGCATTCATGTTGTTTGATATCAATGAAGCATACCGCTCGCAGAGCTTGTAAATTGCCAGCTCTAAATAAATTGCATTCCTTTTGCAAAATGACACGAGTTGTTATTTCGTGCGGTGCAAAAGTAGGGGAGTCCTAAAGACCTGTAGCAAGCAAGTTGCTGACAGGCAGTCCCCAGAGTTGTCCACCTATCTCGGTGGATACTTGGTCCCCAGAGTTGTCCACTTGTCCCGTTTTTATTATTAGGGGAGTTATAGCAAATGAGACTCCCTAGAGGATCAGGTTACGTCATCAGGACCGCTTACACTGTCCTATAGGTCAACAGGTTGTTTAAGAGGGCTTGCGTGCAACGATTGTTTTCCCTTTTCTTCCGCATAACGAGTGTATTGTTTGATACTACAATGATCAGAGACAGATCAACAGTAGTGGTTCGGGCCGATTCACATGCCCCAGGAGAGAAGATATATGTGATCAAACCCCTGTAGTCGGTAACATTCATGCAGCGGTGGAGTCTGGCCGAGTTGCTGGAGTGTTTTCAATCCCGCTGGGAAACCAACGGGTTCGATCTCAGCGTCGGAGATGTTCCAACAACCACTGGTATCTACTTAGTTATTAGTCGCCGTTCTAACTTCACTTCAACTGGTCGTCCCCATAATGCTCCGTTCCTGTGCCACTGAATATAACACAACATGCTCAACCACGGAGAGATATAAAAGCATTTCACCCCAAATTCACAGCTTACAGTGACGCGCCACGCACTCACCTCAGTAGCAGGGCGACAGAACCATTGTGTTACCAGTCCAGCATGAGGAAATTGCGTATGCAAACAGTAAACACAAGCATAAACATCCAGAGGCCTTAAGCGTTCAAATGCCTTTCCTCCATGTCTCGTGTACTGCCAATATTCTTATAGTCCATGCCGTGTGATGTTGGTGATCATATCTGTCCACAGCCTTCTGTCTGCCAATATTCTTATAGTCCATGCCGTGTGATGTTGGTGATCATGTCTATCCACAGCCTTCTGTCTGCCAATATTCTTATAGTCCATGCCGTGTGATGTTGGTGATCATATCTGTCCACAGCCTTCTGTCTGCCAATATTCTTATAGTCCATGCCGTGTGATGTTGGTGATCATATCTGTCCACAGCCTTCTGTCTGCCAATATTCTTATAGTCCATGCCGTGTTTTGTTGGTGATCATGTCTATCCACAGCCTTCTGTCTCGTGTACTGCCAATATTCTTATAGTCCATGCCGTGTGATGTTGGTGATCATATCTGTCCACAGCCTTCTGTCTGCCAATATTCTTATAGTCCATGCCGTGTGATGTTGGTGATCATATCTGTCCACAGCCTTCTGTCTCGTGTACTGCCAATCTTCTTATAGTCCATGCCGTGTTTTGTTGGTGATCATGTCTATCCACAACCTTCTGTCTCGTGTACTGCCAATCTTCTTATAGTCCATGCCGTGTTTTGTTGGTGATCATATCTGTCCACAGCCTTCTGTCTGCCAATATTCTTATAGTCCATGCCGTGTTTTGTTGGTGATCATATCTGTCCACAGCCTTCTGTCTGCCAATATTCTTATAGTCCATGCCGTGTTTTGTTGGTGATCATATCTGTCCACAGCCTTCTGTCTGCCAATCTTCTTATAGTCCATGCCGTGTTTTGTTGGTGATCATGTCTGTCTTACTTGAATCACCTGCGTGTGTTGTGTTGGTGATCATGTATGTCTTACTTGAATCACCTGCGTGTGTTGTGTTGGTGATCATGTCTGCTTTACTTGAATCGCCTGCGTGTGTTGTGTTGGTGATCATGTCTGCCTTACTTGAATCGCCTGCGTGTGTTGTGTTGGTGATCATGTCTGTCTTACTTGAATCACCTGCGTGTGTTGTGTTGGTGATCATGTCTGCCTTACTTGAATCACCTGCGTGTATTGTGTTGGTGATCATATCTGTCTTACCTGAATCACCTGCGTGTGTTGTGGAGCATCTTCAACCTCTGCTGTCACTGCTGGTGCTCTCTCGCGAACATAATACATGTTGTTCCTGATTTGTCGGCATCATCACACATCTTTTATATATTTTGTCCATCTTCAGTTATTTTGTCTGTGCCCATTAATATGTCACCTTCTATAGTTTTCACGGGAAAAATCCTCCCCTCCCCTTTCATCCGCTGACACCCCCCCCCTCTCCCACCAAAACAAAAAATCCAAAATACAAAAAATAACAATAAATATATTACGACAAACGAATCGACGTTTGGATTATAATAATCTTCGTCTGCAACAACATAGATAGATAGATCTAAAGAAAAACATGAAATTAGAACATGTTATAACATTACAACACAAACAGATCTAAAGAAACACATGGAATTAGACCATGTTATAACATTACAACAGAAACAGATCTAAAGAAAAAACATGAAATTAGAACATGTTATAACATTAAAACACAACTAGAAACATGAAATTAGAACATGTTATAACATTACAACACAACTAGAAATCAAATAAAATCAAATCAAATCAACTTTATTTTAAAAGGGTAACAAATTGGGCACGCAGGCCCGTCTTACATTCGGCCCTTCTAATCACTCGTCTTTCGTTCATCGAGAACATTATACATTTACATAGGAAGAAAGATAAACATTGTGAAATGAATGTTGTAAACATAAACAAGGCAAATTACCATGTTATGAGGCCCACCTCCCACCTACCCATATATCACCCCACCCATAAACACAACCCCACCTACCCATACTCACGCACCCAGGGACACATACATACCCCACCAACCAACCCATCGCCCTCCCGCACATCCCCCACCCACACACACTGCCCTCACCTGTTCCTCCAACCAAAACACATTCGCCACCCACAAACATCCCCCACCAACCCACACATTCCATGCCCACCCACATACACATCCTAACCCACACATCTTCTCCCCCAGGCACACCTCCAACCACCCATCCCCCAGCCACATCTCCATCGATCACATATTCCCCACCCACGCACACACATCCCCCACAAACCCACACATCGCACATCCACTCACACATCCCCAAAACATACACACAAATTCCCACCAACTGACATCTCCCTACACCGACACACACACACATCTCCCTAACCACCTATACATCCCCAACCCACTCACACACACCCCGCCACCCTCACATACATCCTCCACCCACCCACACATGCCCTAACCCAATCCCCCACCACATACACCCTCACCCGCACATCACATACATTCTCTACCACGCAATATTCCCAACCCACACACCGGACACATATCCCTCACCAACACATCCCACACCCACTTACCACCATGCATCCCCACCTACACACCACACACATATCCCTTACCCGCATACCACACAATATTCCCACCCACACCCACACAGATACCCTTACCCATCCACCCACATACCCCCACCCACACACACATTCCCCACCCACACAATATCCCCAACCAACACACCACGCACCTCTCCCCACCCACACATGCATTTCCCACCCATCCACCAACACACAATCACTCACGCACACATCCTTCACTACGCACCCACACACCCCCATCCACCCACCCCAACCAAACATCTCTCGATCACAATACCCCTACCCACACACATCCTTCACCCATTCACGCATCCCACCCCGACACATACACATCCCTCGCCCACCTACACATCCCTAAGACACTCAACACCCCCACCCACACATTCTGCATCCACGCACACATCTCCCCCACACACACCCCCACCACCCACACATACTTCTCTCAACCACCACACACCCCCTACTCACCCACACATATCCCCCACCCATACACACATTCCCCGCACCCATCACACACATCCCCCACACCATACACTATCCCCCACCCACACACATATCCTCACCCATACCACCACAAACACACCTCCCATCCACACACCATGCACAAATCCCCCACCAACACACCGCACACATATCCCAAACCCACACACCATACACTTCTCCCCACCCGCCTTTACATCCCCAATCCACCCACACAATCATCTACCCACACAACCCCGCCAACCACACATACTTCCCCAAACCATCCACACATCTCCACCCACCCACACATACCCCCACCCAAACACACATCCCCCGCACCCATCCCATACACATATCCTCCACCCATACACACATCTCCCACACCCATTCCCACACACCTACTTTCACCCCCACACATCCATCCACACATCCAACCAACACCCACAAATATCACTACCCACCAACATCCACACACCCCAACTCATCCAAACGCATATCCCCAACCACATTCCCCCACCCACACATCCCCACCCACACATCCCCACCCACACATATCCCCACACTCACACACATCCTCCACACATACTCACACATCCTCACATCTAAACACATACAAAATGCCTCACGTGAGCATTGAAACTAGTATGAACAAACTCCCACACTTTACTCACACACATACACTGACAATTGTCGTGAGCAGTCGCATAAAAATGTTAAACATGGAGAAATATGTGTACATAAACAGCGTGTGAAGTAAAAATAGTGATGCTCCCACACATACACACACACACACGCACGCACGCACGCACGCACGCACGTACACACACACACACACACTCACACACACACACATTCACTCTCACTCATTCTGTCTCTCACTCAAACTACAGTAATGAACATGAGTTTATATTATACATGATAAAATCAAATGGTATTTAACTGATAATATGACAGATGAGAATACACAAACATATGGATTCGCGTGTTACATATCATGCGTATTACATGACACGCACCTGCTCAGCTCTCTCTCTCTCTCTCTCTCTCTCTCTCTCTCTCTCTCTCTCTCTCTCTGTATTCTTTCATATACACACAATCACACGCATGCGCGCGCTCCCACACACACACTAACACATCAACACTCCCACTGTCTCACTGTCTCTCTCTCTCTCTCGTTCGCTCTCTCTCTCTCTCTCTCTCTCTCTCTCTCTCTCTCTCTCTCACTCACTATTTCCCCCATTTATTCACACTGTCCATCTTCATTCACTTTATCTCTAAATCTCTTACTCTCTTTCTCTCTCACACTCATACACAGACAGACAGACACCCTCACGCTATCACTTAATGTTTAACTTACCTTAGCGCACTCACTCACTCTTTTACTCTCTCTCTCACTCACACACAAACACACTCTAACACTCATTCACTCACTCACACACAATCACCCTCTCACTCATTCACTCATTCACCCACTCTCTCACTCTCTCACACACAATCCTTCACACACACACTCACTCTCTCAATCACACTCTCTCACACATACACAAACGCATGAATGCACGCACGCACACACACCCTCACTCACTCTCACACATACACGTACGAATGCATGCACTGACACATTCCCTCACCATTTCTCGCTCAATCACTTTCTCCACACACACGCATGCACGTGCGCACAGACACATTCACTCTCTCACTCTCTCTGAAAATATAACATTACAACACAACTAGAAACATGAAAGTAGAACATGTTATAACATTACAACACAACTAGAAACATGAAAGTAGAACATGTTATAACATTACAACACAATTAGAAACATGAAAGTAGAACATGTTATAACATTACAACACAACTAGAAACATGGAATTAGTACATGTTATAACATTACAACACCACTAGAAACATGAAATTAGAACATGTTATAACATTACAACACAACTAGAAACATGAAATTAGAACATGTTATAACATTACAACAAACTAGAAACATGAAATTAGAACATGTTATAACATTACAACACAACTAGAAGCATGAAATTAGAACATGTTATAACATTAGGACACAAACAGACACATTAAATTAGAACATGCTATAACATTACAACACAACTAGAAACATGAAATTAGAACATGCTATAACATTACAACACAAACAGAAACATGAAATTAGAACATGCTATAACATTACAACACAAACAGAAACATGAAATTAGAACATGCTATAACATTACAACACAAACAGAAACATGAAATTACAACATGCTATAACATTAGGACACAAACAGAAACATGAAATTACAACATGCTATAACAATGCAACATAAACAGAAACATGAAATTACAACATGTTATAACATTACAACACAAACAGAAACATGAAATTACAACATGTTATAACATTACAACACAAACAGAAACATGAAATTAGAACATGCTATAACATTAGGACACAAACAGAAACATGAAATTAGAACATGTTATAATATTACAACACAAACAGAAACATGAAATTACAACATGCTATAACATTAGGACACAAACAGAAACATGAAATTACAACATGCTATAACATTACAACACAAACAGAAACATGAAATTACAACATGCTATAACATTAGGACACAAACAGAAACATGAAATTAGAACATGCTATAACATTACAACACAAACAGAAACATGAAATTAGAACATGCTATAACATTACAACACAACTAGAAACATGAAATTAGAACATGTTATAAGATGACAACACAATCAGAAACATGAAATTATAACATACTATAACATTACAACACAAACAGAAACATGAAATTAGAACATGCTATAACATTACAACACAAACAGAAACATGAAATTACAACATGCTATAACATTAGGACTCAAACAGAAACATGAAATTAGAACATGTTATAACATTACAACACAACTAAAACATGAAATTACAACATGCTATAACATTACAACACAAACAGAAACATGAAATTACAACATGCTATAACATTAGGACACAAACAGAAACATGAAATTACAACATGCTATAACATTACAACACAAGCAGAAACATGAAATTACAACATCCTATAACATTAGGACACAAAAAGAAACATGAAATTACAACATACTATAACATTACAACACAAACAGAAACATGAAATTACAACATGCTATAACATGTCCCTAACCACCTATACATCCCCAACCCACTCACACACACCCCACCACCCTCACATACATCCTCCACCCACCCACACATGCCCTAACCCAATCCCCCACCACATACACCCTCACCCGCACATCACATACATCCTCTACCACGCAATATTCCCAACCCACACACCGGACACATATCCCTCACCAACACATCCCACACCCACTTACCACCATGCATCCCCACCTACACACCACACACATATCCCTTACCCGCATACCACACAATATTCCCACCCACACCCACACAGATACCCTTACCCATCCACCCACATACCCCCACCCACACACACATTCCCCACCCACACAATATCCCCAACCAACACACCACGCACCTCTCCCCACCCACACATGCATTTCCCACCCATCCACCAACACACACTCACTCACGCACACATCCTTCACTACCCACCCACACACCCCCATCAACCCACCCCAACAAAACATCTCTCGATCACAATACCCCTACCCACACACATCCTTCACCCACTCACGCATCCCACCCCGACATATACACATCCCTCGCCCACCTACACATCCCTAAGACACTCAACACCCCCACCCACACATTTTCCATCCACGCACACATCTCCCCCACACACACCCCACCACCCACACATACTTCTCTCAACCACCACACACCCCCTACTCACCCACACATATCCCCCACCCATACACACATTCCCCGCACCCATCACACACATCCCCCACACCATACACTATCCCCCACCCACACACATATCCTCACCCATACCACCACAAACACACCTCCCATCCACACACCATGCACACATCCCCCACCAACACACCGCACACATATCCCAAACCCACACACCATACACTTCTCCCCACCCGCCTTTACATCCCCAATCCACCCACACAATCATCTACCCACACAACCCCGCCAACCACACATACTTCCCCAAACCATCCACACATCTCCACCCACCCACACATACCCCCACCCAAACACACACACCCCCCGCACCCATCCACACATCCAACCAACACCCACAAATATCACTACCCACCAACATCCACACACCCCAACTCATCCAAACGCATATCCCCAACCACATTCCCCCACCCACACATCCCCACCCACACATCCCCACCCACACATATCCCCACACTCACACACATCCTCCACACATACTCACACATCCTCACATCTAGACACATACAAAATGCCTCACGTGAGCATTGAAACTAGTATGAACAAACTCCCACACTTTACTCACACACATACACTGACAATTGTCGTGAGCAGTCGCATAAAAATGTTAAACATGGAGAAAAATGTGTACATAAACAGCGTGTGAAGTAAAAATAGTGATGCTCCCACACATACACACACACACACACGCACGCACGCACGCACGAACACACACACACACACACTCACACACACACATTCACTCTCACTCATTCTGTCACTCACTCAAACTACAGTAATGTACATGAGTTTACATTATACATGATAAAATCAAACGGTATTTAACTGATAATATGACAGATGAGAATACACAAACATATGGATTCGCGTGTTACATAACATGCGTGTTACATGACACGCACCTGCTCAGCTCTCTCTCTCTCTCTCTCTCTCTCTCTCTCTCTCTCTCTCTCTCTCTGTATTCTTTCATATACACACAATCACACGCATGCGCGCGCTCCCACACACACACTAACACATCAACACTCCCACTGTCTCACTGTCTCTCTCTCTCTCTCTCGTTCGCTCTCTCTCTCTCTCTCTCTCTCTCTCTCTCTCACTCACTATTTCCCCCATTTATTCACACTGTCCATCTTCATTCACTTTATCTCTAAATCTCTTACTCTCTTTCTCTCTCACACTCATACACAGACAGACACCCTCACGCTATCACTTAATGTTTCACTTACCTTAGCGCACTCACTCACTCTTTTACTCTCTCTCTCACTCACACACAAACACACTCTAACACTCATTCACTCACTCACACACAATCACCCTCTTACTCATTCACTCATTCACCCACTCTCTCACTCTCTCACACACAATCCTTCACACACACACTCACTCTCTCAATCACACTCTCTCACACATACACAAACGCATGAATGCACGCACGCACACACACCCTCACTCACTCTCACACATACATGTACGAATGCATGCACTGACACATTCCCTCACCATTTCTCGCTCAATCACTTTCTCCACACACACGCATGCACGTGCGCACAGACACATTCACTCTCTCACTCTCTCTGACAATATAACATTACAACACAACTAGAAACATGAAAGTAGAACATGTTATAACATTACAACACAACTAGAAACATGAAAGTAGAACATGTTATAACATTACAACACAATTAGAAACATGAAAGTAGAACATGTTATAACATTACAACACAACTAGAAACATGGAATTAGTACATGTTATAACATTACAACACCACTAGAAACATGAAATTAGAACATGTTATAATATTACAACACAACTAGAAACATGAAATTAGAACATGTTATAACATTACAACAAACTAGAAACATGAAATTAGAACATGTTATAAAATTACAACACAACTAGAAGCATGAAATTAGAACATGTTATAACATTAGGACACAAACAGACACATTAAATTAGAACATGCTATAACATTACAACACAACTAGAAACATGAAATTAGAACATGCTATAACATTACAACACAAACAGAAACATGAAATTAGAACATGCTATAAAATTACAACACAAACAGAAACATGAAATTAGAACATGCTATAACATTACAACACAAACATAAACATGAAATTAGAACATGCTATAACATTAAAACACAAACAGAAACATGAAATTACAACATGCTATAACATTAGGACACAAACAGAAACATGAAATTACAACATGCTATAACAATGCAACATAAACAGAAACATGAAATTACAACATGTTATAACATTACAACACAAACAGAAACATGAAATTAGAACATGCTATAACATTAGGACACAAACAGAAACATGAAATTAGAACATGTTATAATATTACAACACAAACAGAAACATGAAATTACAACATGCTATAACATTAGGACACAAACAGAAACATGAAATTAGTACATGCTATAACATTACAACACAACTAGAAACATGAAATTAGAACATGTTATAAGATGACAACACAATCAGAAACATGAAATTACAACATACTATAACATTACAACACAAACAGAAACATGAAATTAGAACATGCTATAACATTACAACACAAACAGAAACATGAAATTACAACATGCTATAACATTAGGACTCAAACAGAAACATGAAATAAGAACATGTTATAACATTACAACACAACTAAAACATGAAATTACAACATGCTATAACATTACAACACAAGCAGAAACATGAAATTACAACATGCTATAACATTAGGACACAAACAGAAACATGAAATTAGAACATGCTATAACATTACAACACAAGCAGAAACATGAAATTACAACATCCTATAACATTAGGACACAAAAAGAAACATGAAATTACAACATGCTATAACATTACAACACAAACAGAAACATGAAATTACAACATGCTATAACATGTCCCTAACCACCTATACATCCCCAACCTACTCACACACACCCCACCACCCTCACATACATCCTCCACCCACCCACACATGCCCTAACCCAATCCCCCACCACATACACCCTCACCCGCACATCACATACATCCTCTACCACGCAATATTCCCAACCCACACACCGGACACATATCCCTCACCAACACATCCCACACCCACTTACCACCATGCATCCCCACCTACACACCACACACATATCCCTTACCCGCATACCACACAATATTCCCACCCACACCCACACAGATACCCTTACCCATCCACCCACATACCCCCACCCACACACACATTCCCCACCCACACAATATCCCCAACCAACACACCACGCACCTCTCCCCACCCACACATGCATTTCCCACCCATCCACCAACACACACTCACTCACGCACACATCCTTCACTACCCACCCACACACCCCCATCCACCCACCCCAACCAAACATCTCTCGATCACAATACCCCTACCCACACACATCCTTCACCCACTCACGCATCCCACCCCAACATATACACATCCCTCGCCCACCTACACATCCCTAAGACACTCAACACCCCACCCACACATTCTCCATCCACGCACACATCTCCCCCACACACACCCCCACCACCCACACATACTTCTCTCAACCACCACACACCCCCTACTCACCCACACATATCCCCCACCCATACACACATTCCCCGCACCCATCACACACATCCCCCACACCACACACTATCCCCCACCCACACACATATCCTCACCCATACCACCACAAACACACCTCCCATCCACACACCATGCACACATCCCCCACCAACACACCGCACACATATCCCAAACCCACACACCATACACTTCTCCCCACCCGCCTTTACATCACCAATCCACCCACACAATCATCTACCCACACAACCCCGCCAACCACACATACTTCCCCAAACCATCCACACATCTCCACCCACCCACACATACCCCCACCCAAACACACATCCCCCGCACCCATCCCATACACATATCCTCCACCCATACACACATCCCCCACACCCATTCCCACACACCTACTTTCACCCCCACACATCCATCCACACATCCAACCAACACACACAAATATCACTACCCACCAACATCCACACACCCCAACTCATCCAAACGCATATCCCCAACCACATTCCCCCACCCACACATCCCCACCCACACATCCCCACCCACACATCCCCACCCACACATATCCCCACACTCACACACATCCTCCACACATACTCACACATCCTCACATCTAGACACATACAAAATGCCTCACGTGAGCATTGAAACTAGTATGAACAAACTCCCACACTTTACTCACACACATACACTGACAATTGTCGTGAGCAGTCGCATAAAAATGTTAAACATGGAGAAAAATGTGTACATAAACAGCGTGTGAAGTAAAAATAGTGATGCTCCCACACATACACACACACACACACGCACGCACGCACGCACACACACACACACACACACTCTCTCACACACACATTCACTCTCACTCATTCTGTCTCTCACTCAAACTACAGTAATGTACATGAGTTTACATTATACATGATAAAATCAAATGGTATTTAACTGATAATATGACAGATGAGAATACACAAACATATGGATTCGCGTGTTACATATCATGCGTATTACATGACACGCACCTGCTCAGCTCTCTCTCTCTCTCTCTCTCTCTCTCTCTCTCTCTCTCTCTCTGTATTCTTTCATATACACACAATCACACGCATGCGCGCGCTCCCACACACACACTAACACATCAACACTCCCACTGTCTCACTGTCTCTCTCTCTCTCTCTCGTTCGCTCTCTCTCTCTCTCTCTCTCTCTCTCTCTCTCTCACTCACTATTTCCCCCATTTATTCACACTGTCCATCTTCATTCACTTTATCTCTAAATCTCTTACTCTCTTTCTCTCTCACACTCATACACAGACAGACAGACACCTTCACGCTATCACTCAATGTTTCACTTACCTTAGCGCACTCACTCACTCTTTTACTCTTTCTCTCACTCACACACAAACACACTCTAACACTCATTCACTCACTCACACACACTCACCCTCTCACTCATTAAGTCATTCACCCACTCTCTCACTCTCTCACACACAATCCTTCACACACACACTCACTCTCTCAATCACACTCTCTCACACATACACATACGCATGAATGCACGCACGCACACACACCCTCACTCACTCTCACACATACACGTACGAATGCATGCACTGACACATTCCCCCACCATTTCTCGCTCAATCACTTTCTCCACACACACGCATGCACGTGCGCACAGACACATTCACTCTCTCACTCTCTCTGACAATATAACATTACAACACAATTAGAAACATGAAAGTAGAACATGTTATAACATTACAACACAACTAGAAACATGAAAGTAGAACATGTTATAACATTACAACACAACTAGAAACATGAAAGTAGAACATGTTAAAACATTACAACACAATTAGAAATATAAAAGTAGAACATGTTATAACATTACAACACAACTAGAAACATGGAATTAGTACATGTTATAACATTACAACACCACTAGAAACATGAAATTAGAACATGTTATAACATTACAACACAACTAGAAACATGAAATTAGAACATGTTATAACATTACAACAAACTAGAAACATGAAATTAGAACATGTTATAACATTACAACACAACTAGAAACATGAAATTAGAACATGTTATAACATTACAACAAACTAGAAACATGAAATTAGATCATGTTATAACATTACAACACAACTAGAAACATGAAATTAGAACATGTTATAACATTAGGACACAAACAGACACATTAAATTAGAACATGCTATAACATTACAACACAACTACAAACATGAAATTAGAACATGCTATAACATTACAACACAAACAGAAACATGAAATTAGAACATGCTATAACATTACAACACAAACAGAAACATGAAATTAGAACATGCTATAACATTACAACACAAACAGAAACATGAAATTAGAACATGCTATAACATTACAACACAAACAGAAACATGAAATTACAACATGCTATAACATTAGGATACAAACAGAAACATGAAATTACAACATGCTATAACAATGCAACATAAACACAAACATGAAATTACAACATGTTATAACATTACAACACAAACAGAAACATAAAATTACAACATGTTATAACATTACAACACAAACAGAAACATGAAATTAGAACATGCTATAACATTAGGACACAAACAGAAACATGAAATTAGAACATGTTATAATATTACAACACAAACAGAAACATGAAATTACAACATGCTATAACATAAGGACACAAACAGAAACATGAAATTACAACATGCTATAACATTAGGACACAAACAGAAACATGAAATTAGAACATGCTATAATATTACAACACAAACAGAAACATGAAATTAGAACATGCTATAACATTACAACACAACTAGAAACATAAAATTAGAACATGTTATAAGATGACAACACAACAGAAACATGAAATTACAACATACTATAATGTTACAACACAAACAGAAACATGAAATTAGAACATGCTATAACATTACAACACAAACAGAAACATGAAATTACAACATGCTATAACATTAGGACTCAAACAGAAACATGAAATTAGAACATGTTATAACATTACAACACAACTAAAACATGAAATTACAACATGCTATAACATTACAACACAAACAGAAACATGAAATTACAACATGCTATAACATTAGGACACAAACAGAAACATGAAATTAGAACATGCTATAACATTACAACACAAGCAGAAACATGAAATTACAACATCCTATAACATTAGGACACAAACAGAAACATGAAATTACAACATGCTATAACATTACAACACAATTAGAAACATGAAAGTAGAACATGTTATAACATTACAACACAACTAGAAACATGGAATTAGTACATGTTATAACATTACAACACCACTAGAAACATGAAATTAGAACATGTTATAATATTACAACACAACTAGAAACATGAAATTAGAACATGTTATAACATTACAACAAACTAGAAACATGAAATTAGAACATGTTATAAAATTACAACACAACTAGAAGCATGAAATTAGAACATGTTATAACATTAGGACACAAACAGACACATTAAATTAGAACATGCTATAACATTACAACACAACTAGAAACATGAAATTAGAACATGCTATAACATTACAACACAAACAGAAACATGAAATTAGAACATGCTATAAAATTACAACACAAACAGAAACATGAAATTACAACATGCTATAACAATGCAACATAAACAGAAACATGAAATTACAACATGTTATAACATTACAACACAAACAGAAACATGAAATTAGAACATGCTATAACATTAGGACACAAACAGAAACATGAAATTAGAACATGTTATAATATTACAACACAAACAGAAACATGAAATTACAACATGCTATAACATTAGGACACAAACAGAAACATGAAATTAGTACATGCTATAACATTACAACACAACTAGAAACATGAAATTAGAACATGTTATAAGATGACAACACAATCAGAAACATGAAATTACAACATACTATAACATTACAACACAAACAGAAACATGAAATTAGAACATGCTATAACATTACAACACAAACAGAAACATGAAATTACAACATGCTATAACATTAGGACTCAAACAGAAACATGAAATTAGAACATGTTATAACATTACAACACAACTAAAACATGAAATTACAACATGCTATAACATTACAACACAAGCAGAAACATGAAATTACAACATGCTATAACATTAGGACACAAACAGAAACATGAAATTAGAACATGCTATAACATTACAACACAAGCAGAAACATGAAATTACAACATCCTATAACATTAGGACACAAAAAGAAACATGAAATTACAACATGCTATAACATTACAACACAAACAGAAACATGAAATTACAACATGCTATAACATGTCCCTAACCACCTATACATCCCCAACCTACTCACACACACCCCACCACCCTCACATACATCCTCCACCCACCCACACATGCCCTAACCCAATCCCCCACCACATACACCCTCACCCGCACATCACATACATCCTCTACCACGCAATATTCCCAACCCACACACCGGACACATATCCCTCACCAACACATCCCACACCCACTTACCACCATGCATCCCCACCTACACACCACACACATATCCCTTACCCGCATACCACACAATATTCCCACCCACACCCACACAGATACCCTTACCCATCCACCCACATACCCCCACCCACACACACATTCCCCACCCACACAATATCCCCAACCAACACACCACGCACCTCTCCCCACCCACACATGCATTTCCCACCCATCCACCAACACACACTCACTCACGCACACATCCTTCACTACCCACCCACACACCCCCATCCACCCACCCCAACCAAACATCTCTCGATCACAATACCCCTACCCACACACATCCTTCACCCACTCACGCATCCCACCCCAACATATACACATCCCTCGCCCACCTACACATCCCTAAGACACTCAACACCCCACCCACACATTCTCCATCCACGCACACATCTCCCCCACACACACCCCCACCACCCACACATACTTCTCTCAACCACCACACACCCCCTACTCACCCACACATATCCCCCACCCATACACACATTCCCCGCACCCATCACACACATCCCCCACACCACACACTATCCCCCACCCACACACATATCCTCACCCATACCACCACAAACACACCTCCCATCCACACACCATGCACACATCCCCCACCAACACACCGCACACATATCCCAAACCCACACACCATACACTTCTCCCCACCCGCCTTTACATCACCAATCCACCCACACAATCATCTACCCACACAACCCCGCCAACCACACATACTTCCCCAAACCATCCACACATCTCCACCCACCCACACATACCCCCACCCAAACACACATCCCCCGCACCCATCCCATACACATATCCTCCACCCATACACACATCCCCCACACCCATTCCCACACACCTACTTTCACCCCCACACATCCATCCACACATCCAACCAACACACACAAATATCACTACCCACCAACATCCACACACCCCAACTCATCCAAACGCATATCCCCAACCACATTCCCCCACCCACACATCCCCACCCACACATCCCCACCCACACATCCCCACCCACACATATCCCCACACTCACACACATCCTCCACACATACTCACACATCCTCACATCTAGACACATACAAAATGCCTCACGTGAGCATTGAAACTAGTATGAACAAACTCCCACACTTTACTCACACACATACACTGACAATTGTCGTGAGCAGTCGCATAAAAATGTTAAACATGGAGAAAAATGTGTACATAAACAGCGTGTGAAGTAAAAATAGTGATGCTCCCACACATACACACACACACACACGCACGCACGCACGCACACACACACACACACACACTCTCACACACACACATTCACTCTCACTCATTCTGTCTCTCACTCAAACTACAGTAATGTACATGAGTTTACATTATACATGATAAAATCAAATGGTATTTAACTGATAATATGACAGATGAGAATACACAAACATATGGATTCGCGTGTTACATATCATGCGTATTACATGACACGCACCTGCTCAGCTCTCTCTCTCTCTCTCTCTCTCTCTCTCTCTCTCTCTCTCTCTCTCTGTATTCTTTCATATACACACAATCACACGCATGCGCGCGCTCCCACACACACACTAACACATCAACACTCCCACTGTCTCACTGTCTCTCTCTCTCTCTCTCGTTCGCTCTCTCTCTCTCTCTCTCTCTCTCTCACTCACTATTTCCCCCATTTATTCACACTGTCCATCTTCATTCACTTTATCTCTAAATCTCTTACTCTCTTTCTCTCTCACACTCATACACAGACAGACAGACACCTTCACGCTATCACTCAATGTTTCACTTACCTTAGCGCACTCACTCACTCTTTTACTCTTTCTCTCACTCACACACAAACACACTCTAACACTCATTCACTCACTCACACACACTCACCCTCTCACTCATTAAGTCATTCACCCACTCTCTCACTCTCTCACACACAATCCTTCACACACACACTCACTCTCTCAATCACACTCTCTCACACATACACATACGCATGAATGCACGCACGCACACACACCCTCACTCACTCTCACACATACACGTACGAATGCATGCACTGACACATTCCCCCACCATTTCTCGCTCAATCACTTTCTCCACACACACGCATGCATGTGCGCACAGACACATTCACTCTCTCACTCTCTCTGACAATATAACATTACAACACAATTAGAAACATGAAAGTAGAACATGTTATAACATTACAACACAACTAGAAACATGAAAGTAGAACATGTTATAACATTACAACACAACTAGAAACATGAAAGTAGAACATGTTAAAACATTACAACACAATTAGAAATATAAAAGTAGAACATGTTATAACATTACAACACAACTAGAAACATGGAATTAGTACATGTTATAACATTACAACACCACTAGAAACATGAAATTAGAACATGTTATAACATTACAACACAACTAGAAACATGAAATTAGAACATGTTATAACATTACAACAAACTAGAAACATGAAATTAGAACATGTTATAACATTACAACACAACTAGAAACATGAAATTAGAACATGTTATAACATTACAACAAACTAGAAACATGAAATTAGAACATGTTATAACATTACAACACAACTAGAAACATGAAATTAGAACATGTTATAACATTAGGACACAAACAGACACATTAAATTAGAACATGCTATAACATTACAACACAACTACAAACATGAAATTAGAACATGCTATAACATTACAACACAAACAGAAACATGAAATTAGAACATGCTATAACATTACAACACAAACAGAAACATGAAATTAGAACATGCTATAACATTACAACACAAACAGAAACATGAAATTAGAACATGCTATAACATTACAACACAAACAGAAACATGAAATTACAACATGCTATAACATTAGGATACAAACAGAAACATGAAATTACAACATGCTATAACAATGCAACATAAACACAAACATGAAATTACAACATGTTATAACATTACAACACAAACAGAAACATAAAATTACAACATGTTATAACATTACAACACAAACAGAAACATGAAATTAGAACATGCTATAACATTAGGACACAAACAGAAACATGAAATTAGAACATGTTATAATATTACAACACAAACAGAAACATGAAATTACAACATGCTATAACATAAGGACACAAACAGAAACATGAAATTACAACATGCTATAACATTAGGACACAAACAGAAACATGAAATTAGAACATGCTATAATATTACAACACAAACAGAAACATGAAATTAGAACATGCTATAACATTACAACACAACTAGAAACATAAAATTAGAACATGTTATAAGATGACAACACAACAGAAACATGAAATTACAACATACTATAATGTTACAACACAAACAGAAACATGAAATTAGAACATGCTATAACATTACAACACAAACAGAAACATGAAATTACAACATGCTATAACATTAGGACTCAAACAGAAACATGAAATTAGAACATGTTATAACATTACAACACAACTAAAACATGAAATTACAACATGCTATAACATTACAACACAAACAGAAACATGAAATTACAACATGCTATAACATTAGGACACAAACAGAAACATGAAATTAGAACATGCTATAACATTACAACACAAGCAGAAACATGAAATTACAACATCCTATAACATTAGGACACAAACAGAAACATGAAATTACAACATGCTATAACATTACAACACAATTAGAAACATGAAAGTAGAACATGTTATAACATTACAACACAACTAGAAACATGGAATTAGTACATGTTATAACATTACAACACCACTAGAAACATGAAATAAGAACATGTTATAATATTACAACACAACTAGAAACATGAAATTAGAACATGTTATAACATTACAACAAACTAGAAACATGAAATTAGAACATGTTATAAAATTACAACACAACTAGAAGCATGAAATTAGAACATGTTATAACATTAGGACACAAACAGACACATTAAATTAGAACATGCTATAACATTACAACACAACTAGAAACATGAAATTAGAACATGCTATAACATTACAACACAAACAGAAACATGAAATTAGAACATGCTATAAAATTACAACACAAACAGAAACATGAAATTAGAACATGCTATAACATTACAACACAAACATAAACATGAAATTAGAACATGCTATAACATTAAAACACAAACAGAAACATGAAATTACAACATGCTATAACATTAGGACACAAACAGAAACATGAAATTACAACATGCTATAACAATGCAACATAAACAGAAACATGAAATTACAACATGTTATAACATTACAACACAAACAGAAACATGAAATTAGAACATGCTATAACATTAGGACACAAACAGAAACATGAAATTAGAACATGTTATAATATTACAACACAAACAGAAACATGAAATTACAACATGCTATAACATTAGGACACAAACAGAAACATGAAATTAGTACATGCTATAACATTACAACACAACTAGAAACATGAAATTAGAACATGTTATAAGATGACAACACAATCAGAAACATGAAATTACAACATACTATAACATTACAACACAAACAGAAACATGAAATTAGAACATGCTATAACATTACAACACAAACAGAAACATGAAATTACAACATGCTATAACATTAGGACTCAAACAGAAACATGAAATTAGAACATGTTATAACATTACAACACAACTAAAACATGAAATTACAACATGCTATAACATTACAACACAAGCAGAAACATGAAATTACAACATGCTATAACATTAGGACACAAACAGAAACATGAAATTAGAACATGCTATAACATTACAACACAAGCAGAAACATGAAATTACAACATCCTATAACATTAGGACACAAAAAGAAACATGAAATTACAACATGCTATAACATTACAACACAAACAGAAACATGAAATTACAACATGCTATAACATGTCCCTAACCACCTATACATCCCCAACCTACTCACACACACCCCACCACCCTCACATACATCCTCCACCCACCCACACATGCCCTAACCCAATCCCCCACCACATACACCCTCACCCGCACATCACATACATCCTCTACCACGCAATATTCCCAACCCACACACCGGACACATATCCCTCACCAACACATCCCACACCCACTTACCACCATGCATCCCCACCTACACACCACACACATATCCCTTACCCGCATACCACACAATATTCCCACCCACACCCACACAGATACCCTTACCCATCCACCCACATACCCCCACCCACACACACATTCCCCACCCACACAATATCCCCAACCAACACACCACGCACCTCTCCCCACCCACACATGCATTTCCCACCCATCCACCAACACACATTCACTCACGCACACATCCTTCACTACCCACCCACACACCCCCATCCACCCACCCCAACCAAACATCTCTCGATCACAATACCCCTACCCACACACATCCTTCACCCACTCACGCATCCCACCCCAACATATACACATCCCTCGCCCACCTACACATCCCTAAGACACTCAACACCCCACCCACACATTCTCCATCCACGCACACATCTCCCCCACACACACCCCCACCACCCACACATACTTCTCTCAACCACCACACACCCCCTACTCACCCACACATATCCCCCACCCATACACACATTCCCCGCACCCATCACACACATCCCCCACACCACACACTATCCCCCACCCACACACATATCCTCACCCATACCACCACAAACACACCTCCCATCCACACACCATGCACACATCCCCCACCAACACACCGCACACATATCCCAAACCCACACACCATACACTTCTCCCCACCCGCCTTTACATCACCAATCCACCCACACAATCATCTACCCACACAACCCCGCCAACCACACATACTTCCCCAAACCATCCACACATCTCCACCCACCCACACATACCCCCACCCAAACACACATCCCCCGCACCCATCCCATACACATATCCTCCACCCATACACACATCCCCCACACCCATTCCCACACACCTACTTTCACCCCCACACATCCATCCACACATCCAACCAACACACACAAATATCACTACCCACCAACATCCACACACCCCAACTCATCCAAACGCATATCCCCAACCACATTCCCCCACCCACACATCCCCACCCACACATCCCCACCCACACATCCCCACCCACACATATCCCCACACTCACACACATCCTCCACACATACTCACACATCCTCACATCTAGACACATACAAAATGCCTCACGTGAGCATTGAAACTAGTATGAACAAACTCCCACACTTTACTCACACACATACACTGACAATTGTCGTGAGCAGTCGCATAAAAATGTTAAACATGGAGAAAAATGTGTACATAAACAGCGTGTGAAGTAAAAATAGTGATGCTCCCACACATACACACACACACACACGCACGCACGCACGCACACACACACACACACACACTCTCACACACACACATTCACTCTCACTCATTCTGTCTCTCACTCAAACTACAGTAATGTACATGAGTTTACATTATACATGATAAAATCAAATGGTATTTAACTGATAATATGACAGATGAGAATACACAAACATATGGATTCGCGTGTTACATATCATGCGTATTACATGACACGCACCTGCTCAGCTCTCTCTCTCTCTCTCTCTCTCTCTCTCTCTCTCTCTCTCTCTCTGTATTCTTTCATATACACACAATCACACGCATGCGCGCGCTCCCACACACACACTAACACATCAACACTCCCACTGTCTCACTGTCTCTCTCTCTCTCTCTCGTTCGCTCTCTCTCTCTCTCTCTCTCTCTCACTCACTATTTCCCCCATTTATTCACACTGTCCATCTTCATTCACTTTATCTCTAAATCTCTTACTCTCTTTCTCTCTCACACTCATACACAGACAGACAGACACCTTCACGCTATCACTCAATGTTTCACTTACCTTAGCGCACTCACTCACTCTTTTACTCTTTCTCTCACTCACACACAAACACACTCTAACACTCATTCACTCACTCACACACACTCACCCTCTCACTCATTAAGTCATTCACCCACTCTCTCACTCTCTCACACACAATCCTTCACACACACACTCACTCTCTCAATCACACTCTCTCACACATACACATACGCATGAATGCACGCACGCACACACACCCTCACTCACTCTCACACATACACGTACGAATGCATGCACTGACACATTCCCCCACCATTTCTCGCTCAATCACTTTCTCCACACACACGCATGCACGTGCGCACAGACACATTCACTCTCTCACTCTCTCTGACAATATAACATTACAACACAATTAGAAACATGAAAGTAGAACATGTTATAACATTACAACACAACTAGAAACATGAAAGTAGAACATGTTATAACATTACAACACAACTAGAAACATGAAAGTAGAACATGTTAAAACATTACAACACAATTAGAAATATAAAAGTAGAACATGTTATAACATTACAACACAACTAGAAACATGGAATTAGTACATGTTATAACATTACAACACCACTAGAAACATGAAATTAGAACATGTTATAACATTACAACACAACTAGAAACATGAAATTAGAACATGTTATAACATTACAACAAACTAGAAACATGAAATTAGAACATGTTATAACATTACAACACAACTAGAAACATGAAATTAGAACATGTTATAACATTACAACAAACTAGAAACATGAAATTAGAACATGTTATAACATTACAACACAACTAGAAACATGAAATTAGAACATGTTATAACATTAGGACACAAACAGACACATTAAATTAGAACATGCTATAACATTACAACACAACTACAAACATGAAATTAGAACATGCTATAACATTACAACACAAACAGAAACATGAAATTAGAACATGCTATAACATTACAACACAAACAGAAACATGAAATTAGAACATGCTATAACATTACAACACAAACAGAAACATGAAATTAGAACATGCTATAACATTACAACACAAACAGAAACATGAAATTACAACATGCTATAACATTAGGATACAAACAGAAACATGAAATTACAACATGCTATAACAATGCAACATAAACACAAACATGAAATTACAACATGTTATAACATTACAACACAAACAGAAACATAAAATTACAACATGTTATAACATTACAACACAAACAGAAACATGAAATTAGAACATGCTATAACATTAGGACACAAACAGAAACATGAAATTAGAACATGTTATAATATTACAACACAAACAGAAACATGAAATTACAACATGCTATAACATAAGGACACAAACAGAAACATGAAATTACAACATGCTATAACATTAGGACACAAACAGAAAAATGAAATTAGAACATGCTATAATATTACAACACAAACAGAAACATGAAATTAGAACATGCTATAACATTACAACACAACTAGAAACATAAAATTAGAACATGTTATAAGATGACAACACAACAGAAACATGAAATTACAACATACTATAATGTTACAACACAAACAGAAACATGAAATTAGAACATGCTATAACATTACAACACAAACAGAAACATGAAATTACAACATGCTATAACATTAGGACTCAAACAGAAACATGAAATTAGAACATGTTATAACATTACAACACAACTAAAACATGAAATTACAACATGCTATAACATTACAACACAAACAGAAACATGAAATTACAACATGCTATAACATTAGGACACAAACAGAAACATGAAATTACAACATGCTATAACATTACAACACAAGCAGAAACATGAAATTACAACATCCTATAACATTAGGACACAAAAAGAAACATGAAATTACAACATGCTATAACATTACAACACAAACAGAAACATGAAATTACAACATGCTATAACATTACAACACAACTAGAAACATGAAATTAGAACATGTTATAACATTACAACACAAACAGAAACATGAAATTACAACATGCTATAACATTAGGATACAAACAGAAACATGAAATTAGAACTTGCTATAACATTACAACACAAACAGAAACATGAAATTAGAACATGTTATAACATTACAAGACAAATAGAAACATGAAATTAGATCATGCTATAACATGACAACACAAACAGAAACTTGAAATTACAACATCCTGTAACATTGGGACACAAACATAAACATGAAATTAGAACATGCTATAACATTAGGACACAAACAGAAACATGAAATTAGAACATGTTATAACATTACAACAAACTAGAAACATGAAATTTGAACATGTTATAACATTACAACACAACTAGAAACATGAAATTAGAACATGTTATAACATTAGGACACAAACAGAAACATGAAATTAGAACATGCTATAACATTACAACACAACTAGAAACATGAAATTAGAATATGCTATAACATTACAACACAAACAGAAACATGAAATTATAACATGCTATAACATTACAACACAAACAGAAACATGAAAATAGAACATGCTATAACATTACAACACAAACAGAAACATGATATTAGAACATGCAATAACATTACAACACAAACAGAAACATGAAATTACAACATGCTATAACATTAGGACACAAACAGAAACATGAAATTACAACATGCTATAACATTGCAACACAAACATAAACTTGAAATTAGAACATGCTATAACATCAGGACACAAACAGAAACATGAAATTAGAACATGTTATAACATTACAACACAAACAGAAACATGAAATTACAACATGCTATAACATTAGGACACAAACAGAAACATGAAATTACAACATGCTATAACATTACAACACAAACAGAAACATGAAATTACAACATGCTATAACATTAGGACACAAACAGAAACATGAAATTAGAACATGCTATAACATTAGGACACAAACAGAAACATGAAATTAGAACATGCTATAACATTACAACACAACTAGAAACATGAAATTAGAACATGCTATAACATTACGACACAAACAGAAACATGAAATTAGAACATGTTATAACATTACAACACAACTAGAAACATGAAATTACAACATGCTATAACATTACAACACAAACAGAAATATGAAATTACAACACGCTATAACATTATGACACAAACAGAAACATGAAATTAGAACATGCTATAACATTACAACACAAACAGAAACATGAAATTACAACATGCTATAACATTAGGACACAAAAAGAAACATGAAATTACAACATGCTATAACATTACAACACAAACAGAAACATGAAATTACAACATGCTATAACATTACAACACAACTAGAAACATGAAATTAGAACATGTTATGACATTACAACACAAAAAGAAACATGAAATTACAACATGCTATACCATTACAACACAAACAGAAACATGAAATTACAACATACTATAACATTACAACACAACTAGAAACATGAAATTAGAACATGCTATAACATTAGGACACAAACAGAAACATGAAATTAGAACATGTTATAACATTACAAAACAACTAGAAACATGAAATTACAACATGCTATAACATTACAACACAAACAGAAACATGAAATTACAACATGCTATAACATTAGGACACAAACAGAAACATGAAATTAGAACATGCTATAACATTACAACACAAACAGAAACATGAAATTACAACATGCTATAACATTAGGACACAAACAGAAACATGAAATTACAACATGCTATAACATTACAACACAAACAGAAACATAATACAACATGCTATAACATTATAACACAACTAGAAACATGAAATTAGAACATGTTATAACATTACAACACAAACAGAAACATGAAATTACAACATGCTATAACATTAGGACAGAAACAGAAACATGAAATTAGAACATGCTATAACATTGCAACACAAAAAGAAACATGAAATTACAACATGCTATAACATTACAACACAAATAGAAACATGAAATTACAACACACTATAACATTACAACACAACTAGAAACATGAAATTAGAACATGCTATAACATTACAAAACAACTAGAAACATGAAATTAGAACATGGTATAACATTACAACACAACTAGAAACATGAAATTAGAACATGCTATAACATTACAACACATACAGAAACATGAAATTACAACATGCTATAACATTAGGACTGTCAGCAACTCACTTGTGACAGGCGTACAAGGATTCCCTTCTTTTACACTACACGAAGTGACAACTCGTATCGTTTGTAAAAGGATACATGTTTATTGGGAGCTGATCAACAATAGCTCCATGAGCGGCATACCCTAACGGTATTAAACATAGAATGTGATGACGATAAGATGGAATGAGGAGATGATACAAACATTATATCTATTGAAGCTAAGCTAGACTATTATAATTATAATACTGTCCTTTAATAACACCACAAAGTATCCCTAGCGGATACACGTCTGATCTCTACGCCGTCTGATGTCCGTCTGTCTTCGCTGAGCGTGGTGTGTTCGGCCACCAGCAATTCGCTCAGAGTGCGTTTGTTGGTTTACGTGCTGGGCCCTGGGTTGTGCTGACCAGGGTTACTCGGTCCTTCTTCGTGTACCCGGTTTCCCAGCCTCTTGGGCAACTCAGCTCATCTGCACCGATTGCCCTTCTTGTTGACACAAGGGTGTCCCGTTATCGCTATTTATAGCGATAGTGTCTCTCCTGTCTGGTCTCCTATCCTATTACGTCACTTGCCCTATTCCTACGCTCTATTTCAGCTCTTAATAGCTTAGAGCTATCTCCTAAGTCTTTGACAGGCTCTCCATCCTCTCCTCTTGTGTTACAAACTTTTAAGTTATGGGGTAACACAAGTAATCTTACAAAAATTCGCTGTCTAATTTTGTCAAAGACTTTGCGAGTACTGTCCTTCTTTTATGGGGATAGGACAAGATCTCTCCTCTCCTTTGTCACACTGTTGTATCAATTCTCTCGGCTAATTGAGTAGCTCAATACACCAGTACAGTTGGCTATACTATTATGATAATTGTGAGGTCCGGAACCGATGCCCAAATGGCCTGTCCTCAGATTGTCCCAAAATTAACAATCCCTAACAACTTGCCTCAATTATGAGTGCAAAACATGGACAATAAATGTTCATGCTCCCATATAATAAGCCCCAACTCGTATGCATGTTTAATGTGCCACTTTTCACCTTTTAGCTCCCGCTTGTGCAGAAATATTTAAATGTTACACTAAGGCTTTAGAGATATTATTGTTTCCCCTGTTGGAGTAGTTATGGTTCTTTGAACGCAATGATGTGTGCAAGTTTATGTGTTTGTTTTTCTGGTTGGTTGTGTGTTCTCTACTAAATTAAAGTGTATTTACCTTACTGACATGTGTATGCGTTTCTAATTTAAGTGTATGTATTATTTTGAGCGCCTTAAAGTGGTTTACTGTAGTCACAAATGAGTGTGTTACGCTAATTTATGTCTACAGTGCCGTTTTATGATACTCAAAATATGTTCCCTATGTTTTCCACTAAAGTATGGCGACTACACACTTATAAAAACTGACAACACATTGATTACACAGGTTGACGCAGGCAAGTCACAACAAGTCATTTTGTGCGGTGAAAAAAATACCGTAATATCTCTCTCACTCTCTTAATTTTGATCCGTTCTGTCTCTATCTTTCACGCATCTTTCGTTCTTCTCTCTCTACCATTCACACATCTTTCATTCACCTTTCATTCAAAAAGTGGTTTTAAAATATAGGCCGTCATTAGAATATGGTTCAAGAAATATTGCATGGTCGAACCAAAATTATGTACATTAAACAACTGGCTGAATTTACATGGATATTCAAGCCACATGACTGTGCTCTGTCTATGCACTTGTCAATATATACAAAAATATACATGATTGACACGGATTGTTCGCTACCAATCCTATAGCAATGACTGCTCTAACTAATCTATTATAATTTGGTGCACTGTTCTAAATTTATCTAAGGGAAATAATCTAACTAATTAATTTAATTTAAGAAAAATGGGTTATTTACCTTAAAGTGTATTAATGCCTAAAATGATCTAAATTATTAAATGATCGGGTTAGTTTGTAAGCGATGTTTTAATTAACTTATCTAACTAAACAAGTGTAAATGGTGGTACATTAAAGTAATATGATGTGGATGTTAACTTAACTCCGTTCTTAACTAGCTGTAGGTAAATTATAACTATGAAATGTTCTAATAAAGTTATATGTTAAATCTACATAAATAATTCTAATATTTTCACAAAATATGAAGTTATACGCGACTGTTTATAAAAACATCTTATGTACATATCACAAATAATTGTTAAGTAACTACACTAACTAATTACATCCAGGTGTGATGTTCGAGCCGTGTCCTCTGTAGAATGTCCTAGCAAACAACGTTCAGGTAGACAAAGTCTGATTTACGCTCTTATCCTGGGTAAAGTTCATACTAAGGGTATGCTACTGGTTGGTGTAGGTTCAAGTCTCAATTTCGATCCACTCAAGGGTGGTATAAGTGGTAATGGCGTAGACAATTCACAAATACGTCTGTTCATTCCACTAATGCTGACACAGTTTATATTACATACATGTAAGCGACTGGCGATGGTAACGCACTTTAGTGTTTCACAATCACCACATAGGGCACTAAGTAATTACAGTGTCACTGTCTCTGGTGATGTAAGGTCGCTCTCTTCTCGTATTTCAGGTATTTCAATGTGAGAAGGTCTGCTCAAAGTGTCAGCTAGCGAGTTTAAACTTCCCTTCAAATATCTAATCGTGAAGGCATAATTATGCAAAATCAAGGACCATCTGTGGATCCTATTGTTCTTATGAACACCTGTTTGCATGACCGTCAGAGGCGAATTATCGGTCTCGATAAATAACTCTGTACCCGCCAGGAAGCGATGTAGTTTTCTTACACAATATATCACGCTTAAAGCTTCTAATTCAGATGTTGAATATCTTCTTTCAGCTGGGCTGATCTTACGACTCACGTACGTTATTGGGTGGAACTTGCCTTCGTAAAACTGGCCTAGGACTCCAGAAATGGAAATGGAGCTTGCGTCTGTACGGAGATAATACGTAAGATTGACATTAGGCAAACGCAAGATAGGTGGAACGCTAAATAAATGTTTCAATTTTAATAACGCACCGATTAACTCTGCATCCTGTACATAAAGTTTTACAGATGCTTTTAACACATTAGAAAACACACTTGTAATTTCAGCCAAATTGGATATAAATTTGCTGTAATAGTTTACAAGACCAAGTAAGCTACGGACCTGTTTCTTGGTCGTAGGCATAGTTAGATTGAGAATCTCGGTCACGATTTTCTCATCAGTTCTTAATTTGCCTCTGGTTATTGTATGGCCCAAAAAATCAATTTCTTCAATTCCCAATTCCACTTTGGTGGGTTTCACAGTCAGACCAAATAATCGCAATCTGTCGAAGACATGTCGCAGTTTCAGTAGGTGTGTTGTCCAGTCAGCTGTATGGATGCAAATGTCATCAATATAGGTAAAGTATTGGTCACTCCGTGGAGAAGGTTCCTAGTGAGTCTGACAAAAGTGGCTGGTGCATTACGCAGGCCGAAAGGAAGAAAGCGCCACTCGTACAGGCCTAAAGGTGTTGAGAAAGCTGTCAAAGGAATGGAGGAAGATTCCATCGTGACTTGCCAATAACCTTTTGTGAGATCTAGTTTTGAGAAGATACGTGATGTTGACATATCAAGGATTAGGTCGTCACAAGATGGGATAGGCTCAGCGTCGACCCTGGTCACGTTGTTTAAGCGTCTATAATCGACGCAGAGGCGAATGGTCGAATCCTTTTTTTCTGACCAGAACTATTGGAAAAGAATACTCTGACTAAGATTTCTGAATTATTCCACTCGACTCTAGATTTAACAATTTCTTATCGAGATTTTCCCTGCAACTCAATGGGATGGAATAAGGTCTACATTTGATAGGTGTGCTATCAGTCAGAGTTATAGAGTGTTCTATTCTGTCTGTCTTACCTGGGATGTCGGAGAAGATGTCCTTGTACTCATTTACTAATTCTATCAGTTGTTGTCGTTGCACGTCTGTCAGTTTTGGTTCTATACGTATGCTATCGATTGTCCCTGTCGTGTCGACTGTCGGGACAGGTAATTCTATTCCGTGGTCATCCGTCTGATTAAGAACTGTTGTTGTACTAGCTGTGTATACTGTTTCCTGGCTAAGTGTGTTTGCGATGTCGTCATGATCTGTCGCCCTACCTAGTGTAGTTGTGTTATGTACGTCTGTCGTCCGGTTAACTGGTGTAGGTGCACTCTGTTCGTCTGTCCTCAGTTATTGTCGTGAGAAATAAGGCTTCAGCATGTTGATATGAAATATCTTTAATTTTCCCTTTATCGATATTTCATAGTCGACATCTGATATCTTTCGTTCGACGTTGAATGCCCCTTGCCATGATGTTAGTAACAAATTACATTCATCTGGTAGTAAAAGCAGTACTTTCTGATTGGGTTCAAATGGTCTAGAAGCCAAAATAGAACGCTGAACCTCGGCTATCGCATGCTTTCCCTTTCTTACTAAATGTTGACATATAGTACATGATCTACAGAACATTTTAATGTCGTTACAAAAATTAGGCCAGTAAAAGTGTCCCAAAATTCTGGCTCTTGTTTTGTTGTAGGCTAAATGTTCAGCAAACGGTGACTCATGTGCAATGTTTAGCACAGTTTGTCGGTGTTTTACAGGTAACACCGTTTGCTGAATTTCATGGTTATTTGTTGTATAATAACGTATGAGAATTCCGTTATGTACTTTAAAATACCATGATGCATTCTTAGTAACTTTCGCTCGCTCACCCAACAATTCAAAATAAGGTGTGATAGTTTGGTCGTTGCGTTGTGCCTCGATAAATTCTTGTCGAGTAGCACTGTTACTCGCACCAGTGGGTGTTAACAACTGTAACATTTCGTTTTGTAGGTCAGTGTAATGTGTTTGAGTATCTGACCTTGTTACAGCATTAGCCGTGTTAGCTTGTTTCCAGGCTAATATTTCTTCATTAGTACAATGTTTTAATGATGGCAAACAACCTAAAATCAAATCCGTACAGTGATTTTGCAGGATTGTGCATGTAAATGTGCCTGAAAGGAACGGGGTGTTTATGCGTACTTTAGCCAGCGGGTATTTCTCTATATTTCCAGAGAAAGTGCGGCATTTGACAAACTCACCCGTGTAATCTTATGGCTTAACTAGGTCTCTTTTAACGCCAAGTAGAGTGCTCCCGCTATCCAGTAAACATTGGCATGGTTGTTCGTTTACCAGTGCATCGTGGAACTTTAAATTGCCTCTGGAGGCTAAAGCTGCATTGGCAACTTCGTTGGAACATGGTATACAATGCCCATATTTAAGTTTGCTGTCTGTCTGAAACTGGTGGCATGTGTCACACTTATTGAAGTCTAATATATCAATAGCTGCACTCACACTTTCACACTCGCTAGTTGGTAATACATTTTCAAGTTCAGAATCGATTATACTCTCATCGTCAGATGACGTATCGATGAGTACGGCATTGCTTGCCTTCATTCTTTGCCTGCCCAAACACTTAGAACTATAATGGCCATAACTACAACAAAAGAAGCATTTAACAGCACGTTTGTAAGAATTTCGTTCGTTTGCCTGCTTCTTCATCATCATTTCTAGATGAACAGGATAAGAGGGACTCTTATCACACATGGCGTAACTTGGATGAAATAATTTACAGTAACCGCACTGTGGTGGCTTCTGATACGGTTTATCTGTCTTTTGATAGTCTTTTTGCTTGTAAGACCTGCTTCGTATGTTTTTGACAAAGGCAGTAATTTCAGTATCATGCATGGATGTTGTAAATACGTCCCTGTTTAAGGAAAAATAAGCAGACCCTCGTTTTTCGAGTTGTTCTATGGATTCAATGTCTGCTTGCTGGAGGAACTTCGCAAAAGGAGTAGGAACGGTGGATATCACTTTATCCATCACCATTAAGTCTTCCAATCTGTCAATGTTCTTTCCCACTTTCGCTGCTCTAAGCCATTTTTTAAATATACTCTGGACATTTGATACGTAATCTAGGAATGTTTCAGTAGCTTTTGGCTTTATCTGTGAGAACTGGATCTGATATCCAGCAGCATCGAGAAGAAAATGCTGCATTATCCTATCATGAATGTACTGATAGTTACTTCTTAGTTCTGATGGTATAGATTCAATGACCTTTAATGGCTCCCCACTGAGATTTCTCATGTAGATCATCGCCCAATCATTTAATGGTATTTTCTGAGTTCTAAGCTGGAACTCTATATTCTCAGTCCAAGCTGATATTGAATCGCCTTGACTGAAGGGCTTGATTAACCCTTTATATTTGGAGAATTTATTTTGTTCCTCCTGGCTTTTCAATTTAGTATGGGCTATCTGGGTGTTCGAGTCAATCTCCATTTCTTTCATCTTTAACTTCGTTTGTGACTCTACCTCTATCTGTTTCTGCTTGGTGGCATCGTCCATTTCTATCTGCTTCTGTTTTATTTCCAATTCCTTTTGTTTAGTGTTTTCTTCCAACTCTTTCATCTCCTTTTGGTGTTGTCTTTCTAATGCTCTTTGATCTCTCTCTAGAGCAGCTTTTCTCTCTATCTCTTCTTTGTATCTTTCGTTTGCCCATTTCTCCAGTTTTTGTCCAGTATATTCTAGTTCTTTACCAGCCTGGATGAAGTCATGTAATGATGACATTGTAGGGCTTTATGTTATTTGACAATTGATAGCAACATATTTTCCAGTACAATTTCACAGTTGCTGAAAAAAAAGGATGCGTTTGTTAAGGGTGCATATCAAAATTAGAGAAAAATATACTCATCTAATCTTGAAGCAAAATACGGCACTCGGGATGTTCTGCCGCTGTCTTTCGTACACACGCCTGATCGACTTGCGTTTATATCTGATGTTTCTGTTTAATGGAACATCAACATTTTAGCAACAAGAATGTAATGTGCAATACATGGTGTTAATTGACATGTTACAGTTTCAGAGGACGATTAACATCAAATGTGATATAAATGATAATGATTAATGTAGATGATATGAATGTATGATACTCTAAATGAACGTCACTGAATGTCAATGTCGTCTTGTCTTCACTTTCTAATTCCCCTGAATGAGCTACGCTGTATAACTTTTAGCCTATCCTCTAATCTCCTACTGTTGTGCGAAAAGATTTTGTTTTTGCACAAATACTAATGTGATTATGATGGATGTTGACATTCTGATAGTGACAAACAACATGGTTAATTTTACAATTCGTACACAATCACTGTTAATGTTTCATAAATTTTCATACACCATAATTTACATAGGTAATATCTTCATAATATGCTGTAGAATTTCCGAAAATAGCACATTATTTGGTTACTTTATATTAATAGCACACATTTTGAGGTGGTTCAAAAACATTTCACAAAATGGTATCCTAATGATAATTGGTAGTGAGTGGTAGTTCAGGGACTTCTGACACAAATTGTATCCTGGTGTCAGATGGTGTCTACCTGGTAATGCGCGGTGACTCAAGCACTTCTGACACCAATTGGTATTTTGGTGTCAGATGGTGTCCGCCCGGTAATGAGCGGTGATTCGAGTACTTCTGACACCAATTGGTATTTTGGTGTAAGATGGTGTCTACCTGGTAATGCGCGGTGTTTAAAGCACTTCTAACACCAATTGGTATTTTGGTGTCAGATGGCGTCCACCCGGTAATGCGCGGCGATTCAAGCACTTCTGACACCAATTGGTATCCTGCCTGTCAGCAACTCACTTGTGACAGGCGTACAAGGATTCCCTTCTTTTACACTACACGAAGTGACAACTCGTATCGTTTGTAAAAGGATACATGTTTATTGGGAGCTGATCAACAATAGCTCCATGAGCGGCATACCCTAACGGTATTAAACATAGAATGTGATGACGACAAGAAACATGAAATTAGAACATGTTATAACATTACAACACAAAGAGAAACATGAAATTAGAACATGTTATAACATTACAACACAAAGAGAAACATGAAATTAGAACATGTTATAACATTACAACACAAAGAGAAACATGAAATTAGAACATGTTACAACATTACAACACAAACAGAAACATGAAATTAGAACATGCTATAACATTACAAGACAAACAGAAACATGGAATTAGAACATGCTATAACATTAGGACACAAACAGAAACAGTCTAGGTACAACTCGCTGCTAGACCACTACACATCCTCCGTTGCCAGGAAGGCGGCGCAGAAGTTCAGTTGTGAAAGTTGCCAAATAGGACAATGTGTATATGTCTGTTTGTCCACCGCGCCTCAACATTTTCTTATGGTACGATTCCCTGTCTGTATAGCCACTCCACATGGATGGTTCCATGTCTGTTCAGCCACACCATACCGCTCGATCCACCTTGTCCACTTTCTAAGATATTTATTACACGTAAATACAGGACATCACATCACAGCAAATGGTTGAATGAATGCACAGTCTCAGCACATAACAAAGTTGAATAAATATCCCGTCGCATAACATCGAACATGATGACTATCGGGGTATCAAATGATCGTGTTAAATCTGATAACATATATGAACCCATGATAAAATCTCTCCTCGCAAGTTGAATGTATCAATATTCAACAATTAATCCTTGGAATTATAAATGGATTATTAAGATTTACGACACCATGAACAATGGATCCTTGGCCTGTATAAATCAGCCATGAACCAAGGTTTTGGGTAGTGCACTGTCTGCTCGGAGACGGACCAGATCGGTAAGAAATGTTCTGTCTACTTCTGCTATGGGTCTCGCTGGGATCCTCCGCCTATAAGCGACTCCGACAACCCGTCTTATGTCTGCAGCTGTCTTCTTGTCCTGAACATATCATCATCTGTGTCATTCACATATCATCATCTGTGTCATTCACATATCATCATCTGTGTCATTCACATATCATCATCTGTGTCATTCACATATCATCATCTGTGTCATCCACATACCATCATCTGTGTCATTCACATATCATCATCTGTGTCATGCACATATCATCATCTGTGTCATGCACATATCATCATCTGTGTCATTCACATATCATCATCTGTGTCATTCACATATCATCATCTGTGTCATTCACATATCATCATCTGTGTCATGCACATATCATCATCTGTGTCATTCACATATCATCATCTGTGTCATGCACATATCATCATCTGTGTCATTCACATATCATCATCTGTGTCATGCACATATCATCGTGGAGGGATGTGTGCTGGGTAGGGGATGTGAGGTGAGTGGGGAATGTGTGGGTATGGGTGGGTGATGTGTGAGTCGGTGAGGGATGTGTGTGTGGGTTGGTGCGGGATGTGTGTGTGTGTGTGTGGGAGGGGAGATGTGTTACATAACATGATAATATGCATTGTTTATGCTTACAACATTCATTTGACAATGTTTTTTTCCCTATGTGAATGTATCATGCACTGTTGATGAACGATAGATGAGTGATAGGAAGGGCCGAATGTAAGAGGGGCCTACGGGCCCAATTTGTAACCCTTTTAAAATAATGTTCAGTTCAATTGAATATCATCTGTACCGGGTTGTTGCTCCGTGTGTTTCTGGTTATCCCACTATTCTGTTAGCCTTGACGGGGTCACAGAAAGTGCCGACTATTTATACTAGAACCGGACTGCCTCAATGTTAGACATACTTAATGCCTGCGTCTTTCATCATGTCGTAATTCGCTGCAATATGTCTGCTGTTCTCTCCGAGTTCCGCATGACTGATTCTATCATACCATTTAATCCCTTCTCTTCTTCACATACACGAGTTAATACATGTTGTAGTTTATAAGTAATTGTGCGCGTCGGTCTCCAGCTCAGTAATTGCTCCATATTTTAATGTACGAGGGTAAGTTAATAAGTAAGTCACAAATGGCTGTAGAAAAATAACTAAATATGATAACAACTTGAAACCAGTTTATTTGTATATATACATTGTCCCTTTATTTCTCAACATATTTTTCACCAACATTGATGCACTTATCCCATCGTTTTATCAGTCCTCCCAAACCGGCTGCATAGAACTGTGTGCTCTGTTTTCTAAACCAGGTTTTCACTTCACACTCAACTTCGGCGTCACTCGCGAAATGTCTCCCACCACGGTGAGATTTCAGTTGACTTAGCCTCTTGCGATTTCCCGTAAAGCGGTGCATAGCTGGGTAATTAAAGTTACGAGGGCGAGTCAATAAGTTAGTCACACAGTTCTGTGGGATGGCAGGTGAATGAAAACAAAGCATGCAGATCTATGCAGCCGGATTGGGAGGACAGATAAAACGATGGAATAAGTGCATCAATGTTGGTGGAAATTATGCTGAGAAATAAAGGGACAATGTATGTATAAAACAAAACTGGTTTCAAGTTGTTAGTTTCATAGTTATTTTTCTGCAGCCATTTGTGACTTACTTATTAACTAACTCTCACAACTTGAGACAGTCAAGGGCAGTCAATAAAACAAGACGACGGAGACAACGTGGTGGCCGCAAGCGACGCAAGCTACGCAAGCGACGCAAGCATGGAGGGGTAAGACGTTTTAGACTTAAATGTGAACGTCTGGGCCTCAGGTATACTCGCATCCTATATTGGAACTGCGCCAGCGTAAAGCAACGTGGATCTATTCTCGAAAACCTGGTTTACAGTAACGATGTTGTAGCACTCCAGGAGACGAGACTGGGTGAACAGCTACTCAAAATGGCCGGCTTAAAATGTTTCTACAACAGGCGACATCAGGTAATGGCGATTCTCATCCGTGACAGTATGGTTGCTTCAGAGCTAGACATGTCCATCTGGGACAATGACGACATACAAATACAGGCGGTCAGAGTTCAATCCGGTCTTCCATTCGAGTTGGTTAATGTTTATGCCCGTAACGCGTAACGAGAGGGTGGATTCCCAGAAGTGTCATTTTCTGTGGCGATTTCAACGCTAAAGGCAGATCATGGGAAAACATTTCCTCCAACACACAGGGGGAGGAGCTCAAGACTGCACCTGAAACCATTGACCTGGTTTGTATCAACAGTGGCTGTGTCACCAGGACAGCAAGCCGTCCGGGCGATGAGGACAGTGCTATTGATCTGGCGCTAGTTTCACCTTCACTCACTACAGTGTGTAGATGGGGGTGTCCTAGGGTACCACGGCAGCGACCACCACCCTTGCATCATATTGGTGGAGAAAGGCAGAACCAGGCAGCACAAGTCAACGGTTAAGACTTTCTAATATGACAGCACAGGGCAAGATGTGGTGAGTAAAATAAGGCGTGACAAGCGCAGAAAGTTTCAGGGCAGGAAAAAAAGCTGGGCGCAGCCACCCTGGTAGAATTTTGAGGTAGAGAAGGCCTGGATGGATAAGCGTAGTGTTGTCAGAAAATGACAAAACGCCAAGAAGAACAGAGTTGCCCATCCTAATCCCTGCATGCACTTAGAAAGAGAGATGCACACAAAAGTATGCTATTTAAAAAAAAAATAAAAACTGGTTAAGGTGAATAAAAGTCAAAAATGGGCAGAGGTATGTCAAAGAGTAAGCACAGACAAGTCACTGAAATTGTTTTGGCGAATACATAAAAGCTTGAGTGGGGTAGTCAAGAATAAGAGAATTTCTGACTTCCAAGGTGCAGACCTCATCTGCAGAGGACTGACGAGGACAAGGGCAAAGCCCTCTTCCAACGCTATCTAGAGCAGAGCAACCAGACAGAGATGAGAGGCGGAAATCTTGTCAAGGAGGTCACCTCAGACAGGTGTAAGACCCAGAACATTTCGGATGAAGACCCAATGACAGTGAAAGAAATCAAGGCTGTGCTTCGACGATCAAAAACAGCGCTCAATAGCCAGATGGCATAAGATATGACGACATCAATAGGTGTACCGACAACGAGCTAGAGAAACTAGCAGACATGTACAACAGTATAGGGAGTGCTAGCATCAAGGAGGAGTGGTTACACAGCTATCTGATTCCCTTACTGAAGCCTGGCAAAGACCACACAAAAATTCAGGGATATCGAGTAATTACCATGCAGACTACAATAGGCAAATTTCTGGAGAAGTTAATTGCCAGAAAAATATCAAGCCAGCTAGAGAAGCAAGGTGTTTTCTCACCCACCCTGGGAGGGTACCGTCTCAAAAGAGAAACCTGGACCAATGCAGCAGTTTTTGCCCATGATGTTTATGAAGGTTTCCACTCAGGCATTGAAACCTTTGCTGCAGCGATTGATCTGGAGGACGCGTACAACAGAGTACCATTTGATTTTCTAATGCTTCAGCTTCTTGAACTCAAGATAAGTCCGTTCCTCCTTAATTGGATCGCTGCAGCCCTCTTCCAACGGAAAGTAGTTTTTAGATGTGGCATTTTGGCGTCGGAACCAACAATAATATATCCTGGCCTACCACAGGGATCACCATTGTCTCCGGTACTGTTCAACGCCTACACTGTGAGAATCACCAGTGAGCAGATCACTGGACCTGGCAGGACATTGTCATATGCCGACGATGTTTTAGTGTATCGTCAGGGTAAGGATAGAGGTCAGGATGCTGTGGAGCTTCAAACGGAACTCAAACGCATACGTACTTGGTGTGCTCAAACAGGGGCAATGGTCAACCCAACAAAGGCAAAAGTGATATGGCTCTCTGTGAATAATCATAACACGCCAACACCAACTGTTAATCTGTGTTCAGAGACGGTGGAAAGAACGCAGGCAATGAATTACTTGGGGATACGTTTTGATCGAAACCTTGCTGATAATGAGCACATAGACCAGGTGATAACAAAGGTCAAGCGGGATTTGGCTGCGATGTGGGTGATGGCGGCAGCAAACTGTGAGCAGCGCCATCTATGCCTCCTATACGAGGGGCTGGTCATGTCTGTTTCTGAGTATGCGATGGAGATCCTGGCTCTCAGCCGTAAGCAGACATGGCATTATTCTTGGATGTACAAGAGATACAGCATGCAGGGCTATGCGCTACCTTCTTGATTTTCCAACCATTGAAGACAGACTACAAATTTGCAGAGCACATGCCTACGCAAACACACAACATCCACTTTATAGCGAGATTAAGAAGGTAAATGGCACCAGGTTAAAATGAGGAAAGTCGTGGACATGGCAAGCGGAAGAAATTCTTAAACGGGTGCGTTCACTTGAGGATTAAGAACATGGCCAGGAACGAACGAATGAACGAACAAACTTTATTTTAAAAGGGTAACAAATTGGGCATTCTTACATTCGGTCCTTTCAATCACTCATCTTTCATTCATCAAATGTGCATGTTACATTAACATAGGGGAAAAATATTGTCAAATGGATTTTGTAAGCATAAACAATGCATATTACGCATGATACATTCATATGAGAAAACAAAAAAGACATTATCAAATGAAAGTTGTAAGCATAAACAGTGCATATTGCAATGTTGTGAGGAGTGGGTACAAGAGTTGATTTTCGAGAATTCCTTTGACGGTGATGCTGTCATTTACACAGATGGTCGGTCGTCCGACATGTGAGAAGCTCATGGGCCTTTACGGCGCGGACCAGAGGGAGAATTGTGAAGGAGGACTCTGGTGCTTTTGTTGAGACCACAAGTAGCCTGACTATGGAAGTCATGGCAGTAAGTAAAGCAATAACAAGGCTCGAGTCACAGACATTCACTAGGGCATGTGTCCTTAGCGACGCAATGAGCATGCTCAAGAGGATAGAGAGAGGATGGATCCGAAGAGAGTGGTTGCTGTCTCTGGAGCGGTCTCGGCTGGCAAAGATTAGATTCATATTCGTGACAGGGCATGCGGGAGTACAATGAAATGAGCGGGCTGACAAGCTCTCAGGTATGGCTATTGTGGAGGGCGGACGCGCCATGGACCAGACTGACATTCTGAATACACTACAAGAAGTAAGACTTTTGCGAGAACCAAGTGATGACTGCGAATCTACAACCATGGCCAGACTGCGAGAATAGCAAATTAAAAGAGGTGTGGCCAAACAAGAACACTACGCAGGAAGCCAAAGAAGATTGATAAACCAGCACAAAACTGGTGTCGTTAGCCGCTACACGCTGCGGGATTTGCTGAGGAGGGGATCCGAGCACATATGAACTGAATGGTTCGATGTGCAATGAGGATGACCTGTCGACTAACTAACTATTAACTTACCCTCGTAGTTCGCAGATTCCTGATTATGGTTTTTGTCATTACGAAGCTGTAGCCGCAACGTCCAATGTTTAAAATTGTGATGAAGTTCTGGTCAAACTGATCGACTCCACAACTGGCTGTTGTTGATGTACACCATGTTTCTGATCAATACAGCAATACAAACTTCACGTGAGAGTTAATTATTCCACGTTTAGTGCTAGTTGTAACTTCTTTCTTTGAGTTAATTCATATCGACGTCAGACAGTAAGCGTCCAGGAACGCATGACCATGAATGTGAATTTCAGCTTATCCCGAGAGCTGTACAAGTTCCTACAACTGTCCGCGTGGCTAGACACTGTACAAGTTCCTAACACTGTCCGCGTGGCTGTGCAAGTTCCTACAGCAGCCCTACCGTAGTGGCTGGACGCTGTACAGGTTCCTACAGCCTCCCTACCGTAGTGGCTAGATGTTGTACAATTTCCTATATTCGCCCTACCGTAATGGCTAGATGCTGTACAATTTCCTATATTCGCCCTACCGTAGTGGCAAGATGTTGTACAAGTTTCTATATTTGCTCTACCGTAGTGTCTAGACGGTGTACACGTTCCTACAGCCGCCCTACCGTAGTGGCTAGATGTTGTACAAGTTCCTACAGCCGCCCTACCGTAGTGGCTAGATGTTGTACAATTTCCTACAGCCGCCCTACCGTAATGGCTAGATGTTGTACAAGTGTTCCTACAGCCGCCCTACAGTAGTGGCTAGATGTTGTACACGTTCCTACAGCCGCCCTACCGTAGTGGCTAGATGTTGTACAAGTTCCTACAGCCGCCCTACCGTAGTGGCTAGATGTTGTACAAGTTCATACAGCCGCCCTACCGTAGTGGCTAGATGTTGTACACGTTCCTGGAGCCGCCCTACCGTAGTGGCTAGATGTTGTACAAGTTCTTACAGCCGCCCTACCGTAGTGGCTAGATGTTGTACAAGTTCCTACAGCCACCCTACCGTAGTGGCTAGATGTTGTACAAGTTCCTACAGCCGCCCTACCGTAGTGGCTAGATGTTGTACAAGTTCCTACAGCCGCCCTACCGTAGTGGCTAGATGTTGTACAAGTTCCTACAGACGCCCTACCGTAGTGGCTAGATGTTGTACACGATCCTGGAGCCGCCCTACCGTAGTGGCTAGATGTTGTACAAGTTCCTACAGCCGCCCTACCGTAGTGCCTAGATGTTGTACAAGATCCTACAGCCGCCCTACCGTAGTGGCTAGATGTTGTACAAGTTCCTACAGCCGCCCTACCGTAGTGGCTAGATGTTGTACACGTTCCTGGAGCCGCCCTACCGTAGTGGCTAGATGTTGTACAAGTTCCTACAGCCGCCCTACCGTAGTGGCTAGATGTTGTACAAGTTCCTACAGCCGCCCTACCGTAGTGGCTAGATGTTGTACACGTTCCTGGAGCCGCCCTACCGTAGTGGCTAGATGTTGTACAAGTTCCTACAGCAGCCCTACCGTAGTGGCTAGATGTTGTACAAGTTCCTACAGCCGCCCTACCGTAGTGGCTAGATGTTGTACAAGTTTCTACAGCCGCCCTACCGTAGTGGCTAGATGTTGTACACGTTCCTGGAGCCGCCCTACCGTAGTGGCTAGATGTTGTACAAGTTCCTTCAGCCGCCCTACCGTAGTGGCTAGATGTTGTACAAGTTCCTACAGCCGCCCTACCGTAGTGGCTAGATGTTGTACAAGTTCCTACAGCCGCCCTACCGTAGTGGCTAGATGTTGTACAAGTTCCTACAGCCGCCCTACCTTAGTGGCTAGATGTTGTACAAGTTCCTACAGCCGCCCTACCGTAGTGGCTAGATGTTGTACAAGTTCCTACAGCCGTCCTACCGTAGTGGCTAGATGTTGTACAAGTTCCTACAGGCGCCCTACCGTAGTGGCTAGATGTAAAAGTTCCTATATTCGCCATACCGTAGTGGCTAGACGTTGTACATTTTCCTAGTACAAGTTCCTAACGCCGCCCTACCGTAGTGGCTAGATGTTGTACAAGATCCTACAGCCGCCCTACTGTAGTGGCTAGATGTTGTACAAGTTCCTATATTCGCCATACCGTAGTGGCTAAATGCTGTACAATTTCCTATATTCACCCTACCATAGTGGCTAGACGTTGTACAAGTTCCTACAACCGCCCTACCGTAGCGGGCAAACGCTGTACAAATTCATACAGCCGCCCTACCATAGTCGTTAAACGCGTTAAACGCTATACAAGTTCCTACAGCCCCCCCCCCCCCCCCCTAAACCGTAGTGGCTAGATGCTTTACAAGTTCCTACAGCCGCCCTACCGTAGTGGCTAGATGTTGTACAAGTTCCTACAGCCGCCCTACCGTAGTGGCTAGATGTTGTACAAGTTCCTACAGCCGCCCTACCGTAGTGGCTAGATGTTGTACAAGTTCCTACAGCCGCCCTACCGTAGTGGCTAGATGTTGTACACGTTCCTGGAGCCGCCCTACCGTAGTGGCTAGATGTTGTACAAGTTCCTACAGCCGCCCTACCGTAGTGGCTAGATGTTGTACAAGTTCCTACAGCCGCCCTACCGTAGTGGCTAGATGTTGTACAAGTTCCTACAGCCGTCCTACCGTAGTGGCTAGATGTTGTACAAGTTCCTACAGCCGCCCTTCTGTAGTGGCTAGATGTGGTACAAGTTCCTACAGCCGCCCTACCGTAGTGGCTAGATGTTGTACACGTTCCTGGAGCCGCGCTACCGTAGTGGCTAGATGTTGTACAAGTTCCTACAGCCGCCCTACCGTAGTGGCTAGATGTTGTACAAGTTCCTACATCCGCCCTACCGTAGTGGCTAGATGTTGTACACGTTCATGGAGCCGCCCTACCGTAGTGGCTAGATGTTGTACAAGTTCCTACAGCCGCCTTACCGTAGTGGCTAATTGTTGTACAAGTTCCTACAGCCGCCCTACCGTAGTGGCTAGATGTTGTACAAGTTCCTACAGCCGCCCTACCTTAGTGGCTAGATATTGTACACGTTCCTGGAGCCGCCCTACCGTAGTGGCTAGATATTGTACAAGTTCCTACAGCCGCCCTACCTTAGTGGCTAGATGTTGTACAAGTTCCTACAGCCGCCCTACCGTAGTGGCTAGATGTTGTACAAGTTCCTACAGCCGTCCTACCGTAGTGGCTAGATGTTGTACAAGTTCCTACAGGCGCCCTACCGTATTGGCTAGATGTAAAAGTTCCTATATTCGCCATACCGTAGTGGCTAGACGTTGTACATTTTCCTAGTACAAGTTCCTAACGCCGCCCTACCGTAGTGGCTAGATGTTGTACAAGTTCCTACAGCCGCCCTACCGTAGTGGCTAGATGTTGTACAAGTTCCTATATTCGCCATACCGTAGTGGCTAAATGCTGTACAATTTCCTATATTCACCCTACCATAGTGGCTAGACGTTGTACAAGTTCCTACAACCGCCCTACCGTAGCGGGCAAACGCTGTACAAATTCATACAGCCGCCCTACCATAGTCGTTAAACGCGTTAAACGCTATACAAGTTCCTACAGCCCCCCCCCCCCCCCCCCCTAACCGTAGTGGCTAGATGCTTTACAAGTTTCTACAGCCGCCCTATCGTAGTAGTGGCTAGATGTTGTACAAGTTCATACAGCCGACCTGCCGTTGTGGCTAGAAGCTGTACAAGTTCATACAGCCGCTGTAGAGAGGCTGTACATGGTTATACAGCCGTCCTACCGTAGTGGCTAGACCTGGGCCTTCCAGCCCGGTGTGCATGGGTTCCATTCCCATAATGACGGATTCGAATGATTAAAATTACCCGAGATCGTAGCTGAACCCAGCCTTACATGGGAGCCCAGGACCCAGCCTTACATGGGAGCCCAGGACCCAGTCTTACATTTGAGCCCAGGGCCCAGTCTTACATGGGAGCCCAGGACCCAGCCTTATATGGGAACCCATGACCCAGCCTTACATGTGAGCCCAGGACCCAGCCTTACATGGGAACCCAGGACCCAGCTTTACATGGGAGCCCAGGACCCAGCCTTACATGGGAGCCCAGGACCCAGCCTTACATGGGAGCCCAGGACCCAGCCTTACATGGGAGCCCAGGACCCAGCCTTACATGGGAGCCCAGGACCCAGTCTTACATGGGAGCCCAGGACCCAGCCTTACATGGGAGCCCAGGACCCAGCCTTACATGGGAACGCAGGACCCAGCCTTACATGAGAGCCCAGGACCCAGCCTTACATGGGAGCCTAGGAATGGGGCGGATAGTAAGGGCGGCCGGCTTGTCCCTCGTCACATGACCCAGCCAGCGCTGTTAGATGGGCGTAGCACTATTTACTTAAAGCATAAATTCCCCGAGCAAACAAGCTATGGGAGTGTCTAGTTGGTCATGCATCGAAGTACACTTGTTCCTGCAGCGAGGCGCTGTCGACATTTGGAGGTGACAGGTTCGATCCCGGTCGGTAACTATAGCTTTTAAACTGTATGTTGTCTAGTGCGTCCTCTAGTCTCTACTTCTGTCTTCTCCTTCTGTGAGTGCCAAACAATACTATGTGTGTTTATTTATGTAACCAGCAAACGAAGACTGTCAAGCTAGTAACTTGTCCCCATATTCCGTGAGCCGGTGTGGACCCGTGGATACAACTTTCCACCCGTAGTTTGAGATAATTAGTGTGAAACTACTACTGTAAATGGTATTAAATGCCATTAATTGAATTCATGGAAATTAGTTTACGAAAGGAAAAGGATACTGCTGGAACAAGAAATCAATGGGGGGGGGGGGGGGGGGGGAGTCGTAGTGGCCACTAAGACAATTACATTAATAAACACACATTATTTGGCCCTTACAGAAGGAGAAGAAAGAAGTAGAGACTAGAAGACGCACTAGACAACATAAAATTTGAAAGCTATAGTTACCGACAGGGATCAAACCTGTCGCCTCCAAATGACGACGGCGCCTCGTTGCAGGAACAAGTGTACTTCGACGCACGACCAACTAGACACTAGTTAATTGCCAGAAGAATATCAAGCCAGCTAGAGAGGCAAGGTGTTTTCCCACCTACCCTGGGAGGGTACCGTCCAAAAAGAGAAACCTGGACCAATGCAGCAGATTTTGCCCATGATGTCTATGAAGGATTCCACTCAGGCATTGAAACATTTGCATTAGCTATTGATCGTGAGGACGCGTACAACAGAGTACTGGTGGATTTCTTAATGCTTCAGCTTCTTGAACTCAAGATAAGTCCTTTCCTCCTTAGCTGGATCGCTGCTGCCCTCTTCCATTGGAAAGTAGTCTTTAGATGTGGCAGTTGCACTTCAGAACCAACAACAATATGTCCTGTCCTACCACAGGGATCACCATTATCTCCGGTGTTGTTCAACGCCTACAATGTAATAATCACCAGCATCATAGAACCGGGGAGGACATTGTCGGACGATGTTTTAATATAACGTCAGGGCAAGGATAGAGATCAGGTTGCTGTGGAACTACAAACCGAACTCAATCGCATAAGCACTTGGTGCGTTGAAGCTGGGACAATGGTCAACCCAATAAAGGCAACGGTGACATGGTTCTCATTAAATGACTATATTGTCAACAACCCAACGCCAACTAAATCTGAGTTCATAAACGGTGGAAAGAACGCAGACAATAAATTACCTGAGGATACGATTTGATCGAAGCCTACTAAGCACGTAAACCAGGTGATAACAAAGGCCAAGTGGGATTTGGCTGCGATGCGGGTGATGGCGGTGGCAAACTGTGAGCTGCGCCATCTGTGTCTTCTTTACCGGAGGCTGGTCCTTTCTGTTCTGGGGTATGCGATGGCGATCCTGACTCTCAGCCATAAGCAGATAGAAAGGATGGAAAGGATATAGAATGAAGCTATGCGCATTGTTCTTGGATGTACAAGAGATACAGCATGCAGGGCGATGCGCTACCTTCTTCATTTTCCAAACATGAGGGACAGAATACAAATGTGCCAAGCACGTGCCTATCTCAGAGTCAACGCAAAACACACAACATCCACTGCACAGCGAGGTTAAGAAGGAAAAGGGCAGCAGGTTAAAAAGAGGAAAATCGTAGATGGGTCAAGCCGAAGACATTCTTCAGCAGGTGTGTTCACTTGAGGACTTAGAACCTGGCGAGGAGTAGATACAAGTGCGAACAGATTTCTGTACACCCTTTTCAGTGTGTATCCAACTAGATAGGAAATGCAGACAAGAAAATAAGGCTGCTGTGGAGGCAGAAGTACAGGCTCTGATCTTCGAGAATTCTTTAGATGATGATACTGTCATTTACAGGGATGGGTCTGTGATCCGAGGAGTGAGAAGCTCATGGGCCTTTATGGCTCAGGCCGGAGGGAAAACTGTGAGAAAAGAGTCTGGCGCTTTTGCTCTGACCACAAACAGTCTGACTATGGAAGTCATGGCAGTAAGTAAAGTAATAACATGGCTCAATCGGACTTGTGTCCTCAGTGACTCAATAAGTATGCTCAGGAGTATAGAGATGAGGTGGGTCCGAAGAGAGTGGCTGCTGTCTCTGGAGCGGTCTCTGCAGGCAAAGATTAGTTTCATCTTCATGTCAGGGCATGCGGGCGTACAGGGAGTGAGCAGGCTGACAGGTAGGGCTACTGTGGAAGGCAGACGAGCCATGGACCAGGCAGACATTTTGAATGCTCTACGAGAAGTAAGTCTTTTACGAGAACCAAGCGATGACTGGGAATCTATAACCATGGTCAGACTGCGAGAACAGCAAGTTAAAATAGGGGTGGCCAAACAAGAACACTACGCAGGACGCCAAAGAAGATTGATAAACCAACACAGAACTGGCGTCGTTAGCTGCTACACGCTGCGGGATTTGCTGAGGAGGGGATCCGAGCACTTATGGACTGAATGGTTCGATGTGCAACGAGGATGATCTGTCGACTAACTAACAAACCAACTAAAGGATATTATAGGCACCAGAAAGACGTAGTTGTTAAACTATACATGAGACATTATACAGAAGCGGATGTCAGAAAATAAATAAGACAGAACGTGCTAGACACACAAGACAGCAGAAAGAAGCAGGTAATGTATGATTCTCTGGGCAACAGAGACAACTGTACTTAGATTACCTGCAAACGAAAGGGGAACAGTAGACAATACATATATGTGAAAGATAACCACATACAATAGGTTTAACATGCAAGGAGAAAGAACACAACTTACATATGGGAAAGATCCCCACATACAACAGGTGTACATGCAAAGAGAAACAACACATAATTTACTTACATGCAAGGAGAAACACCATACAGCTTATGTGAAATTTACCCTCATACAATAGGTTCCCATACACAGAGAAACAACAAAACAACCTACAAATATAAAAGATACACATATACGCGAAGAAACTACACACAACATTATGTGTGTAAAAATCACCCACATACAACGAGAAACTACACACAACATTATATATGTAAAAGTCACCCACATACACCGAGAAACTACACACAACATTATATATGTAAAAGTCACCCACATACAACGAGAAACTACACACAACATTATATATGTAAAAGTCACCCACATACAACGAGAAACTACACACAACATTATATATGTAAAAATCACCGACATACAACGAGAAACTACACACAACATTCATGCAAAACATGTAGAACTTACCCATATACACGAGCCTCCGCCTGCAGAAATCATTGACACACATCAGTAGCTGTCATACTGTCTGTTGTCTTATATAGGGCGTTTCCTGTCTGCTGTATTGTATCTGTTGTTTATTGTCTGTTGTCTTATATCTGTTGTTTATTGTCTGTTGTCTTATATAGGGTGTTTGTTGTCTGTTGTCTTATATAGCGTGTTTATTGTCTGTTGTCTTATATCTGGTGTTTATTGTCTGTTGTCTTGTATCTTGTGTTTATTGTCTGTTGTCTTGTATCTGGTGTTTGTTGTCTGTTGTCTTATATCTGGTGTTTGTTGTCTGTTGTCTTGTATCTGGTGTTTGTTGTCTGTTGTCTTGTATCTGGTGTTTGTTGTCTGTTGTCTTATATAGGGTGTTTGTTGTCTGTTGTCTTATATAGTGTGTTTGTTATCTGTTGTCTTATATAGGGTGTTTGTTGTCTGTTGTCTTGTATCTGGTGTTTGTTGTCTGTTGTCTTGTATCTGGTGTTTGTTGTCTGTTGTCTTGTCTCTGGCGTTTGTTGTCTGTTATATATCTGATGTTTGTTGTCTGTTGTCTTATATAGGGTGTTTGTTGTCTGTTGTCTTATATAGGGTGTTTGTTGTCTGTTGTCTTATATAGGGTGTTTGTTGTCTGTTGTCTTATATAGGGTGTTTGTTGTCTGTTGTCTTATATAGGGTGTTTGTTGTCTGTTGTCTTATATAGGGTGTTTGTTGTGTGTTGTCTTATATAGGGTGTTTGTTGTCTGTTGTCTTATATACGGTGTGTGTTGTCTGTTGTCTTTTATAGGGTGTTTGTTATCTGTTGTCTTATATAGGGTGTTTGTTGTCTGTTGTCTTGTATCTGGTGTTTGTTGTCTGTTGTGTTGTATCTGGTGTTTGTTGTCTGTTGTCTTATATCTGGTGTTTGTTGTCTTTTATCTTATATCTGGTGTTTGTTGTCTGTTATCTTGTATCTGGTGTTTGTTGTCTGTTGTCTTATATCTGGTGTTTGTTGTCTGTTGTCTTGTATCTGGTGTTTGTTGTCTGTTGTCTTATATAGGGTGTTTGTTTTCTGTTGTCTTATATAGTGTGTTTGTAATCTGTTGTCTTATATAGGGTGTTTGTTGTCTGTTGTCTTGTATCTGGTGTTTGTTGTCTGTTGTCTTATAACTGGTGTTTGTTGTCTGTTGTCTTGTATCTGGTGTTTGTTGTCTGTTGTCGTATATAGGGTGTTTGTTGTCTGTTGTCTTTTATAGGGTGTTTGTTGTCTGTTTTCTTATATAGGGTGTTTGTTGTCTGTTGTCTTATATCTGGTGTTAGTTGTCTGTTGTCTTGTATCTGGTGTTTGTTGTCTGTTGTCTTGTATCTGGTGTTTATTGTCTGTTGTCTTATATCTGATGTTTGTTGTCTGTTGTCTTGTATCTGGTGTTTGTTGTCTGTTATATTATATCTGGTGTTTGTTGTCTGTTGTCTTATATAGGGTGTTTGTTGTCTGTTGTCTTATATAGGGTGTTTGTTGTCTGTTGTCTTATATAGGGTGTTTGTTGTCTGTTGTCTTGTATAGGGTGTTTGTTGTCTGTTGTCTTGTATCTGGTGTTTGTTGTCTGTTGTCTTATATCTGGTGTTTGTTGTCTGTTGTCTTGTATCTGTTGTTTATTGCCTGTTGTCTTGTATCTGTTGTTTGTTGTCTGTTGTCTTGTATCTGGTGTTAATTGCCTGTTATATTATATCTGAAGGTTACTACCTGTTGCATGTTTCTTGCAGTCTGTTGCATGTAGATTGTTTTATGTTTCTTGTTGACCATTGTGTTTTGTGACCCAAAGTTTAAGTGCACACACGATATTCAACTTTCATTTATCTGTATCTTGTCTGGTCTCTGTTGCTTGTTGTTTGTTGCCTGTTGTGCTTTGTCTGATGCCTGTTAATTATTTTTTGTTGATTGTTGCCTATTGATTCTTGTCTGTTGCCTGTCATGAATTTTATCATTATTATCTCTTCATGAATTCCGATGAGTGCAATTATGTGACAATGATTGCTCCATGATATACGAAATTACACTAATTCAACAGAACGACGAAATCTCCAAGTTACACAGAACGACGAAATCTCTGGATTATCCAGATATCCAGCCATGCCGAGGTTGACATCAATACAAACTGTTCTGCTGGTGTCCTGCGCTTTGCCCTTGCTGGTGTCCGCTAAGGGTAAGGGACATGGCCAGTCCTGCTTTCTGAACTAATAGACGCGCATACACACAAATAACAGTGCACACATATAACCATTGGGACATACAAACATACATTAATTAACCCTTTCTTTACTGACGGTACTTTTAAGTACCACTCACTTCAAATGGCTATATTTTTACAATCTGATCACGAATCCTGACGGTACTTAAAGGTCTATCTAAAATAACATTGCTTGTTTCCCAGGTAGGTGGCGTGAATGTTTGGAAGCGATCTGGGCATGCGCAATACATTTTCTTTGTGTTTGTACAAAGTTATAGATAAAATAATTCAGGATACAAAGACAAGAAGAAAATACAGTGAACCTAACTCTGTCAGGGACAGATGAACTCAACCCATTGGTTTTCATCAAGCCAAGACAAGAAGAAACAAAAACAACAACAAACAGAATGCGGAACCCCGCCCACCAGGGAGCACCCACTGGAATATCCCAATAATGCCCCATTACTCAATTCTCAACTAGTAGAGCTTATCAACACTTCACTACTCTATTTTCAACTAACAGGGCCAATTATCACTTCACTACTCTAGCTAGTTTCAACCATGCTACTGCCTAAATTAATTAGGCCTAATTACACTATGTAATGACCTAAACTCTAGTTATATCCAACACTAGATTATTCCACATTATTTACATCTAAACGATTTATTGTAAATACCTTATACACACTCAGCCCTATCCCACATCGAATCTATGCTTGCCATAAAGGACACATGCTCCTCAAGATTAGTTGCTATCGAACATGCTAGATTCTTTGCGAATTAAAACAGCGCGAGTCAAAACACTTCCACCCAGGCCCACACTCTTGCGTAAAACTAACGATAACAAATTTGTCCTCATTCAGCCTAGGATTGTCCTAGTCACGTCATTCGATGTAACCCTCCCCCAGGTTGCCTCCCGGTCGGGACTATTTTCCCGTACATCAAAGGTCCCTCCCGCCCGGGATCTATAGACTTCATTTCTTCTGTCAACAGCAGGTGTTTTATAGGGGCAGACAATTCGTCAGAAATACTCTCTGTCCAACAGGCAATCCTCAAGGTCGGCTGTGCCGTTTGATCTATCTGCCACTTGTTGTAAACAACTGCAGCTGTGCATACAGACAGTCTTTGGTAATTTCTATCATCTGATGTTAACGACAGTGGATTTCATCACAATAGTTTGTGCTTTAAAATGGCATAATAACTTTTACCTATGGCGGTAGCGAATGTGACTGATAAGATCAATTTGTTCTGTAAATGTCCGTTCACAGTGGGTGCATGTGAATACGTGGTCATTTCCACAATCATGCACCATCTTACGTCTCACACGCTCGGTGTGTGACTTATCTGCAATAATTTTCTCCTTTGTCTTTATTCTATTTCTGATGTTTGCCCTCCATGCAACACGTTCAGCGGCGACTTGCTCCCAATGTGCATTATCAATGCCTGTAACAGTCATGTCCCGCTTACACACATCTTTGTATCGTAGTAGAGGCCGACCCCGAGATCTCTTACCCATCTGTAATTCACCAAAAAATATGTCCTTTGATATTCTACCATCATCCATTCTCCTAAGATATCCTATCCATCTAAGTCTACGAAGACTGAACATGGAATAAACCCTCACACAACCTGATCTTTCCATTACTTCAGTATTTGTGATTTTGTCTTTCCACCTAATACCAAGAATTCTTCGCAGACACCGCATATGAAAGCTGTTTAAATTTGGTGAGAGTAAGTTGTCCAGGTTTCACTGCCATAAAGAAGAGTACTAAAGACACAGGCTTGATAGACAAGGAATTTTATTTTGGCAGTAAGCTTCCTGTTCTCCCAGACTCTTTTTCTTAACATATTCATTGTTGTTGCTGCCTTACCAATCCGGATGTTGATTTCCCGATCTAGGGATAATTTGCTATTTACCACTGATCCTAGATATGTAAAATGGTCTACCATCTCTAGTTCGGCGTCGTAAATAAAGATTGATGGTACCCCATGTGCACCTTGTGACATAGTCTGTGTCTTCATTTTGCTAATTGGTAAACCAAATTCAGAACAAGCATTGGAGAATGCAGATAGTAGACATTGCAATTCCTCCTCAGAGTGGGTCGTAACTGCAGCATCATCTGCAAAAAGCAACTCTCTGATCAGTACCCTCCTAATTTTGGTCTTGGCCTTCAATCTCTGAGCATTGTAGAGGCCGCCATCTGAGCGCGAGTGAATGTATATACCACCATCCTGATCACGAAAGGCATATTTCAGTAGAAGTGAAAAGTATATTCCAAAGAGGGTGGGAGCTAGTACACAACCTTGCATAACACCATTCTTGATTTCAAACAAACTCTTCAGAAGTTGCACCATCAAACTTGATTATACCCTTCATGCCTGTGTGGAACGATTCCACAATGGACAGAAGAGTTGGTGGGCAGCCAATCTTTTTTAGTGCCTTGAACAGACCCTCACGACTGACCAAATAAAATGCCTTTGTGAGGTCGATGAAGGCAATAAACAGTGGTTGATTCTGTTCACGGTATTTTGCTTGCATTTGTCGCAATGAGAATATCATATCAATAGTAGACCGGTTCTGTCGAAAGCCACACTGTGATTCGGGATAGACTTGATCTCCTAGGACTTGAAGTCTGGGCGGAACAATTCTGGCAAATACTTTTGCAACAATTCACAGAAGTGAGATACCCCTATAGTTGTTGCAGTCGCTCCGGTCGCCCTTGTTCTTGTACAGTGTTATGATGCTAGAATCTTTGAAATCCTGTGGGACTTGTCCTTTTCTCCAGCATAGCTCTATTAGCTGGTGGATCTGTAGAATGAGTGTGACTTGCCCACTCCTGATAACCTCTATTGGAATCCCATCCTTACCTGCAGCCTTGCCAGATGCAAGTTCATTTATAGCACACTTAACTTCTGTTATGGTGGGAAGTGTGTCCAGGTGGTCAAGAGTTGGTAGAGCCTTTATGGCGTTGAAGGCATCATCCGCTAGTTTGGTCTCACTTGAGTAAAGCTCCAAATAGTGCTCTTCCCATCTGTCCATCTGCTGTTTCTTATCAGTGATGATTTCTCCAGTCAAGGTTTTCAATGGTGCACTTCATTTGATCACTGGACCACAGGCTTTCTTTATTCCTTCATACATGCTTCTTATGTTTCCCTTATCACTTGCGATTTGAATGGACTCACATAACTTGATCCAATAATCATTTGCAAACTGCCTGGAAGCCTTTTGCACATACTTCCTAGCTTGCCTTAGCCCCCGTCAGAGTGTTACGCGTTGGTCTTTCTCTGTTTCTTAAGAGAGCTATCTTCTTCTTATCAATCAAGGGCTGCAGAGTCTCGCTGTTTGCCGCAAACCAGTCCTGCCTCTTATGATCAACAGTGCCGTAAACCCCTACGGCAGTTTTATAAAGAGTTTCCTTAAGTTGACTCCACTTTTCATTGACTGTACAATTTTCTGGTGTATCAGTGAAAGCGTCTTCAAGTTTCTGTTGAAACTGAAAGCACTTTTCAGGATCGTGAGTGTTAATAATATTAATCCTGGGACTAGATTTGTGTTTAGCTGTGTAGATTCTCTTTGGTATCAGTCTAACCCTTGCAACAACCAAAGAATCATCCGTATCACAGTCAGCATTGTGGTAACTTCGAGTCAATGATATATGGTTCAGATGTTGTCTCCGTGTGATGACGAAGTCCAGCTGGTGCCAATAGCCGGATCTTGGATGTTTCCATGTGACCTTATGCATCTCTTTTGTTTTAAAAAAGGAGTTTGTAATACATAGGTCATTACTGGTGCAATGCTCCAGCAACCTTTGCCCATTTTCATTCATGCGACCGATGTTGTATTTTCCAAGACACGCTGGCCATGAACTCGAGTCCTTGCCCACACGAGCATTGAAATCACCGAGCGTATAAATGTAGTCAGATTTTGGAACTGCCTTGATCACGGAGTCTAACTCCTCATAGAACGAATCCTTCACATCATCAGAGGAATCGAGTGTCGGTGCATATGCAGTAAAAATTGTGGCAACACCACACGAGGTTGCCAAGCGCAGGGATAATAGTCTGTCATTTCCTCCTGCTGGAATTTCAATCATTCCCAGTAGCGAATTCTTCACTGCAAAGCCCACACCGTGTTGCCTTTTTTTCTGCCTGCCCTCTACCCTTCCAAAAAAGGTGTAATTGTTTTCCCTGAGTGACCCTTCCTCAGCGAGGCGAGTCTCCTGCAGGCCAGCAATATCAATGTTAAGACGATTGAGTTCGGCATCAATCACAGCCGTTTTTCTCACATCGTCAATATTGGTCAAGCCAGTGGAAAATCCTGGACACATGGTTCTCATGTTCCAGGTTGCAAGCCATAGCTTGAGATTTTCTTTTTATTAGTACCTGGTAAATTGGTTTTACAGCCTGCGATTCAGATTTTGTCCTAGCCCCAAGCACCCATTGAAACAGGCAGGCTGTGGCGGATCAGCACCCAATTGGCCGGGGGCTGCCCAGCTTGAGGCGGGCGGTAGCTGATCAGTGACACCTATAGGTGTCTCCCACCGTCAGAGGCAACGCGTGGCGCCCCATGTCTACGCCAACTGACAAGGACTTATAACCCGTAACAGTTGCCTCTCGCTTTGATTCCGAGACCAGTTAAGACCAGGGATGGAGTTATTGCCTCTGCATAGCACAAAGCCTGGGCTAAAATATAAAGATCATGTGTTGCCCATGCAGCATGATCCCTCTCTCGGTCTGCCTAGTTCACTCCAGAGGAAAGGTAACACCCCTACATCTGGAACAAGACAAGCTGCAGAAGCTGCCGGATCAGCAAAGCAATGCTCTAATTGTCCGCCTGTCGGAGCTTTGACCCTAGACCAGCCGCCAACCAAGGTTTAGTGCCTGGTCTGCCCTGCCATGACATTTTGTCGTTAGCTTGCATTTACTCGCACCAGGGTAAGGCTTGTACTCTCCCAATTGTGCTCTTCTGCCCGAAGCCGTTGGCACAATGTGGGGTGTCGGGTTTGGTAAGCGCCGCCCAACGTTCGGCGCTAAAAGAAATCAGGTAGTACCGTCTACTGTTATACGGTAGCTCAGTCAGATCTGACTAAGACCTGACACAGCACATAATTACAAACATGCATACAGACATGTATAAGTGCATCCAGGCAGATACTAATGAGCACGTAATTACAAACATGCATACGGACATAGATACGTGCGTTCAGGTAGACATTGGTACGATCAGACAGATACAAGTGCACCCAGCCAGACAATAATGCACAAGAACATACAATAATGGACAGTAATCATCAAGTGCCCTGCCAGCTGGCGTAGGTCTTCATGAAGCTTCACAGATCTCGGTCTTTGGTGTTGGGGATCAACTGTGATGTTGATATTCCCCCATGCCACCGTCTCTATCTGTCCATCATCATTTCTCTTGGTGTGCCCCTGCCGCTGTCCCCAATGATCTTTCAAGTTGTCACAATATTCTACACCATCTCAAAGCAAAGAATGTGTTGTTTGTCTCATTCTTATTGTTGTATATAATGCTATAGTTTCGTTAGCCTCTTTCAGACAATCGTTAATAGTTACTTGGGTAGTCCAAGGCATTCCTAATTTGTTCATTTACATTCCAAGATTCACTGCCATACAACAAAGCAGGTTCTATATGGCACTTCAGCACTCTCTTTCTTACATTCATAGTATGACTTGTTGCATAAGATACTTCTCATTTCCTTAAATGCGGCTTTTGCTTGCCCTATTCTGCTCTTAATCTCTGTTGTGTATCTTCCATCTGATATTATAATTGATCCTAGGTATTTACAATTATCCACTTTTTTAATCATTTTCCCTGATATTATCATTTCAAATTTTGGAATCACATTGTTTCTTTGATATATAGTGCAAACACAAATGCAGACTTTCTGACTGTATCCTTAAAGTCGCTTAAAGGTCGCTTAAAAGTAGACAGGGTCGACTTCATCGACCGCAGCGCTGAAAGCGTCGCACAGAGGACGAATTCCATAGCTCTAGCGACGACCCATAGGAGTCTCCGAAAGAAAAAAAACATTCACTTACTTACGAACTGAAGGACGCGGTCCGGAATCGAACCCACAACCTCCGGAGCCCGATCCAAACGGTTTGACTACTTCGCCACGGAGACTCTCGTGACTGTATCCACCTTGATATATATATATATATATATATATATATATATATATATATATATATATATATATATATATATATATATATATATATATATATATATATATATATATATATATATAAATCCTTCAAACACTCAGACACTCTGACAGACATACATTAATACATACAGGCAGAAATTAATACGAATCGAACCCACAACCTCCGGAGCCCGAGTCAAACGTTTGACCACTTCGCCACGGAGACTCTCGTGACTGTATATATATATATATATATATATATATATATATATATATATATATATATATATATATATATATATATATATATATATATATATATATATATATATATATATATATATCATCTCATCTCATCTCATCTCATCTCATCTCAACATGTTCCTCTTGTACCTTGCGGTGTCGAGGTGAAGTATAAACATCGTGAGAGTGCCCGATTATGGGCTTCATGTATCGATATTGCCATGGACTCTGCTATTCCCTCCGTCCAACGTTTACGTGGTCGGCCTCTTCCTCTCATTCCATCTGGTCTGTACATCATTACTTGTTGTGGTATGCTGTTGACTGGTAACCTACTTGCATAGCCAAACCATTTGACTTGCTGTTTTCTGATAAAATCTAGTGCTGCTTTAACCGCCACTTTAGTCCTGATTTCTTCATTTCTGATCTTATCTCTTCTTGATACGTTGAGTATTCTTCTCAGGAACCTAATTTCTGTTGTTGTGATTTTTCTTTTCTCTTTTTCTGTCATTGTCCAGGTTTGGCATTGGTAGCATAGAGTTGGCAGAAAGATTGTGCTGTAAAGTACTTTCTTAGTAGTTATTGATACATGTTTGTTCTTTAGTATTGGTGCCATTTGTCCAATGAGTTGATTTGCCTTATTGCACCTATTTTCGATCTCGTCTTCTGATCTGCCATTTGATGATGATGATACTTCCTAGGTACTTGAAACTCGTTAATTTTCAAGGGATGTTCGTTTAGGTGAATTGTTGTTGTTTGTCCTTCTTTAGTTATAGTCATTACCTCTGTTTTGCTTGTGCTAATTTTCATGTTATGTTCCCTACACATTTCGTTTAGAATATTCATGTGGTCTTGTAATTCAGCTTCTGATTTTGCTATTAGTGCTTGGTCATCCGCAAACAAGCTGATGGTTCTCTAATGGTTAGATATGCAGATGGTTCTTCTTCTGTGTTCTCGTCATGCGGTATTCATGCTGTCTCTGCTTGGCTGGTTTCTTTACATATGTTGTCTATATATGTTATGAACAAGAGAGGGGACAGGACACAACCTTGTCGTACTCCAGATCTTATGGTGAAGGGTTCTGAGTGTTCTCCAGTTGCTCTCACTATGCATTCACTGTTGTTGTATAAACTTCTACAAAGGTTTGTTAGATGTGTACTCACTCCATATTGTTTAAGGATTTCCCACAGCTTGTTTCTATCTACTCTATCGAATGCCTTTTCTTGATCGAAAAAGGCTAAGTAGAGTGTTTCATTGAATTCGATTGATTTATTTATACGTTGTCTAAGAGCAAAAATGGCATCTGTGTATCCTTTGTTTTTCCTAAATCCAAGCTGTGTTTCGCTTAGCTGGGGTTCTAAAGTAGTTCGTAATCTTTTTTCTAGAATTTTGCAAAATATTTTCCCAGTATGACTCAACAGTGAAATGCCTCTGTTTTGTGTGCAGTCTCTTTTGCTGCCTTTGTTTTTCCAAATTGGGATATTTATGGCGTTTCCCCAGTCTCGTGGTGTCTGTTGTTCTACCCAAACATGGTTGAATAGTCTATGTAGCCAAGCTGTTCCTACTTCTCTTGCTGCTTTAATTAGTTCATTTGATATTTCATCCTATCCCGGTGATTTGTTCAATGGGGCTAATCTGATGGCTTCTATAATTTCTTCTTTTAGTATGTCTGGTTCTAGTTCTTCGGTGACATCTGTATAGGTCTCTTGAATTCCTGTGACATCTGAAGGGATGTTGAAAAGTTGTTCGTAATACTGCTTCCATCTTATTAGGATTTGTTTTTGTTCACGTATTGGTTCTCCATTTTCGCTATTAATTATTTCAGTTGCGTCAAAGGGTTCTCCTCTGGTTCGCATTGCACTTATCTTTTTGTAGAAGTTTCTAGTTGCCTCCTTGTAGTTTTTATTTAGGGTTTCTCCATACTCTTCCCAGTCTTTTTGTTTTTCCCTCTTTACTATTCTATTCACATGTCTTCTCGCTATTCTATATTCTATGTAATCACATTCCTGTTTGCTCTTCAACCACTTTTTATATTTTTCCTTTTTGTCTTTTACCGCTTCCTTTACTTCTGCATTCCACCAACTTGTTATTTTCTTTAACCGTGTTTTGCGTTTTTTCGTGGTTCCACATGTTATTATTGCAGTATTTAAAATGCTTGATTTGAACAATTCCCATTCTTCTTCCATTGTTTTTCTTTCTGCAGGTAATTTTTCAAAGAGTTCAGTTAGTTCTTTCTCATAATTTTCTCTTACTGCCTCGTCTTTAAGGTTTTTTAAGTTTACGGATTCGCATGGCATGTATTTTCTTGCTCTTTGTTTTCTTCTTCTGATTGTTATTATTGTGGCAACGACTGCTTTATGATCTGTGTTTATACTGAAATTAGGCACTGCCCTTGCATCTAATATATTTCTCTTTCTGTAGTTTCTTGTTAATATAAAATCAATTTGGCTTTTAGTATCTAGATCGTTCCATTTATACCAGGTGTATACTTGTGAATCCTTATGTTTATAGAATGTGTTTGTTATATAGAGGTCGGGTTGGCTGCAAAGCTCCAATAGTATACTTCTGTTATCATTCCTTTCATTTTGCTTGTCTCTAAATGCTCCCAGATGTTTTTCTATGCCCACTCTGTTATGTCCTAGTCTTGCATTGAAGTCTCCCATAACTATGATGTTGTCCTGCTTATCTATTTTATTTAGCACGTCATGGATGTCTTCGTAGAAGTCCTCGCATTCTTGCTCATTATTGTTTGTATTACATGGTGCGTATATTTGTACATATGTTGTGATTGTTTGTTCTTCTATTCTCACTGTTATGATTCTTTCTGTTATATATTTTATTTCTTGTATTCTTCTTGCTAGCCGTGATTCAATCACTATTCATACACCATGCATTGTCCATTCTTGCTGTTGGACTCCAGAGTTGACATACGTGTAACTGTGGTGGATCCTCTCCGTTTCACGTAATTATATTGTGACATATTGCCCGTATCACGTTATTATAGTGTTACATATTGAACGAACCACGTTATTATATTGTGACAGATTACTCTATCACTCGACGACAAGATCTGTCCAACAACACGCTCGACTTCTTCGCCTTGGTCCTGGGCTTCTTCGACAACCTGAAGCAGACGCAGTCAGGCAATAGCGACAACCTGCGGGTGACGCTGAAACAAATCAGTGTCGATGTGCCGGCACTTCGTCCGGTAAGTGAGTGTCCCTACACCTGGCATATATCAGTGTATCTAGTATCTCTCTACACCTGGCATGTATCAGTGTATCTAGAATCTCTCTACACCTGGCATGTATCAGTGTATCTAGTATCTCTCTACACCTGGCATATATCAGTGTATCTAGTATCTCTCTACACCTGGCATGTATCAGTGTATCTAGTATCTCCCTACACCTGGCATATATCAGTGTATCTTGTATCTCTCTACACCTGGCATGTATCAGTGTATCTAGTATCTCTCTACACCTGGCATATATCAGTGTATCTAGTATCTCCCTACACCTGGCATAAATCAGTGTATCTAGTATCTCTCTACACCTGGCATGTATCAGTGTATCTAGTATCTCTCTACACCTGGCATATATCAGTGTATCTAGTATCTCTCTACACCTGGCATGTATCAGTGTATCTAGTATCTCTCTACACCTGGCATATATCAGTGTACAAGTATCTCTCTACACTTGGCATGTATCAGTGTATCTAGTATCTCTCTACACCTAGCATGTATCAATGTATCTAGTATCTCCCTACACCTGGCATATATCAGTGTATCTAGTATCTCTCTACACCTGGCATGTATCAGTGTATCTAGTATCTCTCTACACCTGGCATATATCAGTGTATCTAGTATCTCTCTACACCTGGCATGTATCAGTGTATCTAGTATCTCTCTACACTTGGCATGTATCAGTGTATCTAGTCTATGTCACCACACATGACATGTATCAGTGTACCTAGTCTATGTCACCACACATGACATGTATCAGAGTGTCTTGTGTGTTCCCATACCTGACATGCCATCAGTCTATCTATTGTGCGTTCACAAATGTTTGTCTTCATCCACGTTCAATTTGTTAGAAACGTATATGTTTCATTATTATACCATTTTTCCTCCCGTCTTACATTTATTCCCATCTAAGAAATATGTCTTTGATAGGTCTGCACATCCATTAGTTGTACCTGACATTACATGTAGCATATCTTCACATCTGTTAGTTGTACCTTACATCACATGTAGCATATCTTCACATCTGTTAGTTGTTCCCCACATTACATGTACCATATCTTCACATCTATTAGTTGTACCTCACATTACATGTACCATATCTTCACATCTATTAGTTGTACCTCACATTACATGTAGCATATCTTCACATCTATTAATTGTACCTCACATTACATGTAGGATATCTTCACATCTATTAGTTGTATCTTACATTACATGTAGGAATATCTTCACATCTATTAGTTGTATCTTACATTACATGTACCATATCTTCACATCTATTAGTTGTACCTAACATTACATATAGCATATCTTCACATCTATTAGTTGTACCTGACATTACATGTAGCATATCTTCACATCTATTAGTTGTACCTGACATTACATGTAACATATCTTCACATCTATTAGTTGTACCTCACATTACATGTAGCATTTCTTCACATCTATTAGTTGTTCCCCACATTACATGTACCATATCTTCACATCTATTAGTTGTACCTAACATTACATATAGCATATCTTCACATCTATTAATTGTACTTCACATTACATGTAGCATATCTTCACATCTAGTAGTTGTACCTTACATTACATGTAGCATATCTTCACATCTATTAGTTGTACCTAATATTACATATAGCATATCTTCACATCCATTAGTTGTACCTAACATTACATATAGCATATCTTTACATCTATTAGTTGTACCTCACATTACATATAGCATATCTTCACATCTATTAGTTGTACCTGACATTACATGTAACATATCTTCACATCTATTAGTTGTTCCCCACATTACATGTAGCATATCTTCACATCTATTAGTTGTTCCCCACATTACATGTACCATATCTTCACATCTATTAGTTGTACCTGACATTACATGTAGCATATCTTCACATCTATTAGTTGTTCCCCACATTACATGTACCATATCTTCACATCTATTAGTTGTAACTCACATTACATGTACCATATCCTCACATCTATTAGTTGTACCTCACATTACATGTAGCATATCTTCACATCTATTAGTTGTACCCCACATTACATGTAGCATATCTTCACATCTATTAGTTGTCCCCCACATTACATGTACAATATCTCCACATCTATTAGTTGCACCTGACATTACATGTAGCATATCTTCACATCTATTAGTTCTACCTCACATTACATGTACCATATCTCAACATCTATTAGTTGCACCTGACATTACATGTAGCATATCTTCACATCTATTAGTTGTACCTTACATTACATGTAGGATATCTTCACATCTATTAGTTGTATCTTACATTACATGTACCATATCTTCACATCTATTAGTTGTACCTCACATTACATGTAGCATATCTTCACATCTATTCGTTGTACCTGACATTACATGTACCATATCTTCACTTCTATTAGTTGTACCTTACATTACATGTACCATATCTTAACATCTATTAGTTGTACATCACATAACAAGTACCATATCTTCACATCTTTTAGTTGTACCGGATATTACATGTAGCATATCTTCACATCTATTAGTTGTACCTTACATTACATGTAGGATATCTTCACATCTATTAGTTGTACCTCACATTACGTGTACCATATCTTCACATCTATTAGTTCTACCTCACATTACATGTAGCATATCTTCAAATCTATTAGTTGTACCCCACATTACATGCAGCATATCTTCACATCTATTAGGTGTACCTCACATTACATGTACCATATCTCCACATCTATTAGTTGTAACTCACATTACATGTATCATATCTTCACATCTATTAGTTGTACCTCACATTACATGTAGGATATCTTTACATCTATTAGTTGTACCTCACATTACATGTAGCATATCTTCACAACTATTAGTTCTACCTGACATTACATGTAGCATATCTTCACATCTATTAGTTGTACCTCACATTACATGTAGCATATCTTCACATCTATTAGTTGTACCTGACATTACATGTAGCATATCTTCACATCTGTTAGTTGTACCTCACATTATATGTAGCATATCTTCACATCTATTAGTTGTACCTGACATTTCTTGTAGCATATCTTCACATCTATTAGTTGTACCTGACATTACATGTAGCATATCTTCACATCTATTATATGTACCTCACATTACATGTAGCATATCTTCACATCTATTAGTTGTACCTGACATTACATGTAGCATATCTTCACATCTATTAGTTCTACCTGACATTACATGTAGCATATCTTTACATCTATTAGTTGTTCCCCACATTACATGTAGCATATCTTCACATCCATTAGTTGTACCTTACATTACATGTAGCATATCTTCACATCTATTAGTTGTACCTCACATTGCATGTAGCATATCTTCACATCTATTAGTTGTACCTGACATTACATGTAGCATATCTTCACATCTGTTAGTTGTACCTCACATTATATGTAGCATATCTTCACATCTATTAGTTGTACCTGACATTTCTTGTAGCATATCTTCACATCTATTAGTTGTACCTGACATTACATGTAGCATATCTTCACATCTATTATATGTACCTCACATTACATGTAGCATATCTTCACATCTATTAGTTGTACCTGACATTACATGTAGCATATCTTCACATCTATTAGTTCTACCTGACATTACATGTAGCATATCTTCACATCTATTAGTTGTTCCCCACATTACATGAAGGAATATCTTCACATCCATTAGTTGTACCTTACATTACACGTAGCATATCTTCACATCTATTAGTTGTACCTGACATTGCATGTAGCATATCTTCACATCTATTAGTTGTACCTCACATTACATGTAGCATATCTTCACATCTCTTAGTTGTACCTGACATTTCTTGTAGCATATCTTCACATCTATTAGTTGTACCTGACATTACATGTAGCATATCTTCACATCTATTAGTTGTACCTTACATTACATGTAGCATATCTACACATCTATTAGTTGTTCCCTACATTACATGTAGCATATCTTCACATCTATTAGTTGTACCTGACATTACCTGTATTATATCTTGATATCTATTAGTAGTTCCACACATTACATGTAACATATCTTCACATCTATTAGTTGTACCTCACATTACATGTAGCATATCTTCTCATCTACTAGTTGTTCCCCACATTACATGTAGGAATATCTTCACATCTATTAGTTGTTCCTAACATTACATATAGCATATCTTCACATCTATTAGTTGTACCGCACATTACATGTAGCATATCTTCACATCTATTAGTTGTAACTTACATTACATGTAGCATATCTTCACATCTATTAGTTGTTCCCCACATTACATGTAGGATATCTCCACATCTATTAGTTGTTCCCTACATTACATGCAGCATATCTTCACATCTATTAGTTGTACCTCACATTACATGTAGCATATCTTCACATCTATTAGTTGTTCCCCACATTACATGTAGCATATCTCCACATCTATTAGTTGTACGTCACATTACATGTAGAATATCTTCACATCTATTAGTTGTTCCCCACATTACATGTAGCATATCTTCACATCTATTAGTTGTACCTCACATTACATGTAGCATATCTTCACATCTATTAGTTGTTCCCCACATTACATTTAGCATATCTTCACATCTATTAGTTGTACCTCACATTACATGTAGCATATCTTCACATCTATTAGTTGTTCCCCACATTAGATGTAGCATATCTTCACATCTATTAGTTGTACCTCACATTACATGTAGCATATCTTCACATCTATTAGTTGTTCCTCACATTACATGTAGCATATTTTCACATCTATTAGTTGTACCTCACATTACATGTAGCATATCTTCACATCTATTAGTTGTACCTTACATTACATGTAGCATATCTTCACATCTATTAGTTGTACCTTACATTACATATAGCATATCTTCACATCTATTATTTGTACCTAACATTACATATAGCATATCTTCACATCTATTAGTTATCCCTCGCATTACATGTAGCATAACTTCACATCTATTAGTTGTACCTGACATTACATGTAGCATATCTTCACATCTATTAGTTGTTCCCCACATTACATGTAGCATATCTTCACATCTATTAGTTGTTCCCCACATTACATGTACCATATCTTCACATCTATTAGTTGTAACTCACATTACATGTACCATATCTTCACATCTATTAGTTGTACCTCACATTACATGTAGCATATCTTCACATCTATTAGTTGTACCCCACATTACATATAGCATATCTTCACATCTATTAGTTGTCCCCCACATTACATGTACCATATCTTCACATCTATTAGCTGTACCTCACATTACATGTAGGATATCTTCACATCTATTAGTTCTACCTCACATTACATGTACCATATCTCCACATCTATTAGTTGTACCTGACATTGCATGTAGCATATCTTCACATCTATTAGTTGTACCTTACATTACATGTAGGATATCTTCACATCTATTAGTTGTATCTTACATTACATGTACCATATCTTCACATCTATTAGTTCTACCTCACATTACATGTAGCATATCTTCACATCTATTAGTTGTACCTGACATTACATGTAGGATATCTTCACATCTATTAGTTGTATCTTACATTACATGTACCATATCTTCACATCTATTAGTTCTACCTCACATTACATGTAGGATATCTTCACATCTATTAGTTGTACCTGACATTACATGTACCATATCTTCACATCTATTAGTTGTACCTCACATTACATGTAGCATATCTTCACATCTATTAGATGTACCTTACATTACATGTAGGATATCTTCACATCTATTAGTTGTATCTTACATTACATGTAGCATATCTCCACATCTATTAGTTGTTCCCCACATTACATGTAGCATATCTTCACATCTATTAGTTGTTCCCCACATTACATGTAGCATATCTTCACATCTATTAGTTGTTCCCCACATTACATGTACCATATCTTCACATCTATTAGTTGTAACTCACATTACATGTACCATATCTTCACATCTATTAGTTGTACCTCACATTACATGTAGCATATCTTCACATCTATTAGTTGTACCCCACATTACATATAGCATATCTTCACATCTATTAGTTGTCCCCCACATTACATGTACCATATCTTCACATCTATTAGCTGTACCTCACATTACATGTAGGATATCTTCACATCTATTAGTTCTACCTCCCATTACATGTACCATATCTCCACATCTATTAGTTGTACCTGACATTGCATGTAGCATATCTTCACATCTATTAGTTGTACCTTACATTACATGTAGGATATCTTCACATCTATTAGTTGTATCTTACATTACATGTACCATATCTTCACATCTATTAGTTCTACCTCACATTACATGTAGCATATCTTCACATCTATTAGTTGTACCTGACATTACATGTACCATATCTTCACATCTATTAGTTGTACCTCACATTACATGTAGCATATCTTCACATCTATTAGTTGTTCCCCACATTACATGTACCATATCTTCACATCTATTAGTTGTACCTGACATTACATGTAGCATATCTTCACATCTATTAGTTGTTCCCCACATTACATGTACCATATCTTCACATCTATTAGTTGTAACTCACATTACATGTACCATATCCTCACATCTATTAGTTGTACCTCACATTACATGTAGCATATCTTCACATCTATTAGTTGTACCCCACATTACATGTAGCATATCTTCACATCTATTAGTTGTCCCCCACATTACATGTACAATATCTCCACATCTATTAGTTGCACCTGACATTACATGTAGCATATCTTCACATCTATTAGTTCTACCTCACATTACATGTACCATATCTCAACATCTATTAGTTGCACCTGACATTACATGTAGCATATCTTCACATCTATTAGTTGTACCTTACATTACATGTAGGATATCTTCACATCTATTAGTTGTATCTTACATTACATGTACCATATCTTCACATCTATTAGTTGTACCTCACATTACATGTAGCATATCTTCACATCTATTCGTTGTACCTGACATTACATGTACCATATCTTCACTTCTATTAGTTGTACCTTACATTACATGTACCATATCTTAACATCTATTAGTTGTACATCACATAACAAGTACCATATCTTCACATCTTTTAGTTGTACCGGATATTACATGTAGCATATCTTCACATCTATTAGTTGTACCTTACATTACATGTAGGATATCTTCACATCTATTAGTTGTACCTCACATTACGTGTACCATATCTTCACATCTATTAGTTCTACCTCACATTACATGTAGCATATCTTCAAATCTATTAGTTGTACCCCACATTACATGCAGCATATCTTCACATCTATTAGGTGTACCTCACATTACATGTACCATATCTCCACATCTATTAGTTGTAACTCACATTACATGTATCATATCTTCACATCTATTAGTTGTACCTCACATTACATGTAGGATATCTTTACATCTATTAGTTGTACCTCACATTACATGTAGCATATCTTCACAACTATTAGTTCTACCTGACATTACATGTAGCATATCTTCACATCTATTAGTTGTACCTCACATTACATGTAGCATATCTTCACATCTATTAGTTGTACCTGACATTACATGTAGCATATCTTCACATCTGTTAGTTGTACCTCACATTATATGTAGCATATCTTCACATCTATTAGTTGTACCTGACATTTCTTGTAGCATATCTTCACATCTATTAGTTGTACCTGACATTACATGTAGCATATCTTCACATCTATTATATGTACCTCACATTACATGTAGCATATCTTCACATCTATTAGTTGTACCTGACATTACATGTAGCATATCTTCACATCTATTAGTTCTACCTGACATTACATGTAGCATATCTTTACATCTATTAGTTGTTCCCCACATTACATGTAGCATATCTTCACATCCATTAGTTGTACCTTACATTACATGTAGCATATCTTCACATCTATTAGTTGTACCTCACATTGCATGTAGCATATCTTCACATCTATTAGTTGTACCTGACATTACATGTAGCATATCTTCACATCTGTTAGTTGTACCTCACATTATATGTAGCATATCTTCACATCTATTAGTTGTACCTGACATTTCTTGTAGCATATCTTCACATCTATTAGTTGTACCTGACATTACATGTAGCATATCTTCACATCTATTATATGTACCTCACATTACATGTAGCATATCTTCACATCTATTAGTTGTACCTGACATTACATGTAGCATATCTTCACATCTATTAGTTCTACCTGACATTACATGTAGCATATCTTCACATCTATTAGTTGTTCCCCACATTACATGAAGGAATATCTTCACATCCATTAGTTGTACCTTACATTACACGTAGCATATCTTCACATCTATTAGTTGTACCTGACATTGCATGTAGCATATCTTCACATCTATTAGTTGTACCTCACATTACATGTAGCATATCTTCACATCTCTTAGTTGTACCTGACATTTCTTGTAGCATATCTTCACATCTATTAGTTGTACCTGACATTACATGTAGCATATCTTCACATCTATTAGTTGTACCTTACATTACATGTAGCATATCTACACATCTATTAGTTGTTCCCTACATTACATGTAGCATATCTTCACATCTATTAGTTGTACCTGACATTACCTGTATTATATCTTGATATCTATTAGTAGTTCCACACATTACATGTAACATATCTTCACATCTATTAGTTGTACCTCACATTACATGTAGCATATCTTCTCATCTACTAGTTGTTCCCCACATTACATGTAGGAATATCTTCACATCTATTAGTTGTTCCTAACATTACATATAGCATATCTTCACATCTATTAGTTGTACCGCACATTACATGTAGCATATCTTCACATCTATTAGTTGTAACTTACATTACATGTAGCATATCTTCACATCTATTAGTTGTTCCCCACATTACATGTAGGATATCTCCACATCTATTAGTTGTTCCCTACATTACATGCAGCATATCTTCACATCTATTAGTTGTACCTCACATTACATGTAGCATATCTTCACATCTATTAGTTGTTCCCCACATTACATGTAGCATATCTCCACATCTATTAGTTGTACGTCACATTACATGTAGAATATCTTCACATCTATTAGTTGTTCCCCACATTACATGTAGCATATCTTCACATCTATTAGTTGTACCTCACATTACATGTAGCATATCTTCACATCTATTAGTTGTTCCCCACATTACATTTAGCATATCTTCACATCTATTAGTTGTACCTCACATTACATGTAGCATATCTTCACATCTATTAGTTGTTCCCCACATTAGATGTAGCATATCTTCACATCTATTAGTTGTACCTCACATTACATGTAGCATATCTTCACATCTATTAGTTGTTCCTCACATTACATGTAGCATATTTTCACATCTATTAGTTGTACCTCACATTACATGTAGCATATCTTCACATCTATTAGTTGTACCTTACATTACATGTAGCATATCTTCACATCTATTAGTTGTACCTTACATTACATATAGCATATCTTCACATCTATTATTTGTACCTAACATTACATATAGCATATCTTCACATCTATTAGTTATCCCTCGCATTACATGTAGCATAACTTCACATCTATTAGTTGTACCTGACATTACATGTAGCATATCTTCACATCTATTAGTTGTTCCCCACATTACATGTAGCATATCTTCACATCTATTAGTTGTTCCCCACATTACATGTACCATATCTTCACATCTATTAGTTGTAACTCACATTACATGTACCATATCTTCACATCTATTAGTTGTACCTCACATTACATGTAGCATATCTTCACATCTATTAGTTGTACCCCACATTACATATAGCATATCTTCACATCTATTAGTTGTCCCCCACATTACATGTACCATATCTTCACATCTATTAGCTGTACCTCACATTACATGTAGGATATCTTCACATCTATTAGTTCTACCTCACATTACATGTACCATATCTCCACATCTATTAGTTGTACCTGACATTGCATGTAGCATATCTTCACATCTATTAGTTGTACCTTACATTACATGTAGGATATCTTCACATCTATTAGTTGTATCTTACATTACATGTACCATATCTTCACATCTATTAGTTCTACCTCACATTACATGTAGCATATCTTCACATCTATTAGTTGTACCTGACATTACATGTAGGATATCTTCACATCTATTAGTTGTATCTTACATTACATGTACCATATCTTCACATCTATTAGTTCTACCTCACATTACATGTAGGATATCTTCACATCTATTAGTTGTACCTGACATTACATGTACCATATCTTCACATCTATTAGTTGTACCTCACATTACATGTAGCATATCTTCACATCTATTAGATGTACCTTACATTACATGTAGGATATCTTCACATCTATTAGTTGTATCTTACATTACATGTAGCATATCTCCACATCTATTAGTTGTTCCCCACATTACATGTAGCATATCTTCACATCTATTAGTTGTTCCCCACATTACATGTAGCATATCTTCACATCTATTAGTTGTTCCCCACATTACATGTACCATATCTTCACATCTATTAGTTGTAACTCACATTACATGTACCATATCTTCACATCTATTAGTTGTACCTCACATTACATGTAGCATATCTTCACATCTATTAGTTGTACCCCACATTACATATAGCATATCTTCACATCTATTAGTTGTCCCCCACATTACATGTACCATATCTTCACATCTATTAGCTGTACCTCACATTACATGTAGGATATCTTCACATCTATTAGTTCTACCTCCCATTACATGTACCATATCTCCACATCTATTAGTTGTACCTGACATTGCATGTAGCATATCTTCACATCTATTAGTTGTACCTTACATTACATGTAGGATATCTTCACATCTATTAGTTGTATCTTACATTACATGTACCATATCTTCACATCTATTAGTTCTACCTCACATTACATGTAGCATATCTTCACATCTATTAGTTGTACCTGACATTACATGTACCATATCTTCACATCTATTAGTTGTACCTCACATTACATGTAGCATATCTTCACATCTATTAGATGTACCTTACATTACATGTAGCATAATCTCACATCTATTAGTTGTACCTCACATTACATGTAGCATATCTTCACATCTATTAGTTGTACCCCACATTACATGTAGCATGTCTTCACATCTATTAGTTGTACCTCACATTACATATAGCATATCTTCACATCTATTAGTTGTTCCCCACATTACATGTAGCATATCTTCACATCTTTTAGTGCCACCTCACATGTTATTCAAAGTTGCATATCCGTTACAGGACATGGCAGTCAACACCAGCATTTTTCAGCTGTTGTTGATTTTCTTGTCAAGATTACGCTGAGTAGTTTGTCATTGCTTTCTTAGCGACAGGCACACCAACTCGACGCGATCCGCTGCCGAATCTCGCAGCTGTGTTCCTCACGTGGATGTACGGGCTTACGGAGACAATCGTTCATCCCTTCGCCAGAGAGATCTCACATTACATGTAGCATATATGTAAATCTATTAGGTGTACCACCCAATATATAATTCACATCTGTACACATCTGTACATATTTAAACATATTAATATGTGTCTGTATGTGCATGACCGTCTGTCTGTGTAAGTCTGGCTCTCTTTATGTCTGTCTATCTGTCTGTCTCTGCGTCTAGTTCTCTTTCTCTATGACTATATGTCAACATGTTATTCTGAAAAAATAAAGTTTGTTCGTTCGTTCGTTCGTTTGTTCGTTCGTTTGTTCGTTCGTTCTGTGTCTGGCTCCTATTTCTGTCTGTGTTTATGTCTGTCTGTCTGATTTTATGTCGCCTATGTCTAGTACTTGCTCTGACGAATTGTAACTCTACATATACACAAGTAATTGTGGAACTGTGCTCATATATGTTTGTGTGCGCATGTCAGTCAGCATGTCTGTCTGTCTGTCTGTCTGTCTGTCTGTCTGTCTGTCTGTCTGTCTGTCTGTCTGTCTGTCTGTCTGTCTGTCTGTCTGTCTGTCTGTCTGTCTGTCTGTCTGTGTGTCTGTCTTCCGTCCATACGTTCGTCTGTATGTCTATCAGTCTGCATGTCTCTCTGTGTCTGGCTGCTATCGGTCTGTATATCGCTAGACCTGTTTGGCTACCTGTAACTCTCAAGTTCGCTCCTACAGATTGTAAATCTATATCATCCTGTACATATGTGATTGCATTCAAATATATATGAGTGGGTACATGTTTGTCTGTCTGCCTTTCTGTCTACAACTCACATTATGGCTCCGATAGAGTGTGAGCTACAATATTCTGTACATGCGTGACTATATTTATACATGTATGTGTGTGCGTGTTTTTATGACCAGCTGGCTGTCTGTCACCTTGTCTGTCACCCTGTCATCACACCTGAAGAAGAGCATCCGTGTTCGTCTGACAGTCTGGGCATGTTCGTATCATTGTTCCCATGACTTAGTGTTGGTTCGTCAGTTAACGTGTATGTGTATGCTATCGGTGTGTGTGTGTGTGTGTGTGTGTGTGTGTGTGTGTGTGTGTGTGTACACGTCTCTCTGTATGCCAGCTCTCTATGTTCGCTGGTTTACGTACCTGTCTGTTAGTCTGTCAAGCGTGGGTACATTGTATCGTTCTGTGTGCTTGAGTGAGCTCACGTTGCGTGTCTGTCCGTCTGTCTGTCTCTCCGTGTGACTGTATGTTCTGTCTGTCTCTCCGTATGACTTTATGTTCTGTTTGTTTGTAAGTTTAGATATTATATCACTTTACGATTTCATTAAATGAGAATAAATGAGACTGTTTTGCACACACAAAGAGTGTTACAGACATTCGGGTAAATGCACAAGAACCCTCACAAACCCCTATGATACGGTTATTGCTGCTGTCATCACCAGGCGCCCGTTTATTACATCGAGCTTGTGGTGGACGGCAAAGTAGATATCATTCTTCTGGGTGCAGTGTACGAGCGACCCGGTCCCACCATCGAAGTCAAGATCTACAACTTCACCAACCCGAGTTTATTCAAGTGAGTGATTGCTTGCAATGTAGATATTCAAATAAGTAGGCACACGAATAGCATCAGACGGAAGATGCACTACAGAGATAAAGAACAGCATAGGACAAGCACAAACTGCACTCTATCAAACGAAAAAAATAAATATTGTATGCAATATGTCATTGCCTATGACAGTTAGAAAATAGTTCTTTGCTGTTACATAGAACCAGTTTCAACATAAGGCTGCTATATCCGGACAATTGATAAACATGCGAAAAAATATCTGGAAATCTCGGGGCTGTGGTTTCATGGAAGAATGCTGAACATTCATTGGATAGATAAAATGTGCAATCAGGACATTCTGACGGAAGCTTAGTCGCGAAAGCAACTTATCGCAACCATCAGAAAGACGCAGTCATCATTTATTGACCACGCTATGAAAAATCAAAACCTGGACACATGTTGTGGCAACCGGACAGATTTATGGAAAGAGAGATGGATGGAGACAGGGAAAGACTATTTCTGGACAATCTAGTCTCATGGCATAGAAGGTAGTCAACAGATAAACATGTGCCGTCGGAGATCGAAATTTGTGGAGAATCATGACCGCCCACGCCAGCCGGTAACTCACATGATGATGATCAGCTGGTTCAATGACATCTTAAATATGTGGTTAAAACTGACTTGAAACCTGAAAATGTGATTTAAATGATGTTACCACACTGCACAGTGTGAGTCTTATATCTGCTCATGAACATCTTTAAGTATGTGTTGTAAACTATTTCACATACATCGTGCCAGCTTCGTGGCGAAGGATTCCGGGATGCGGTTCGTGATACCGCATACCCGCGTTCAACCTGGGACATAACTGTGGCACGTTACACCCGCCTTGGGTATTCATGATGCCCATGTTAAACATTGCCTCAACGAGTCATGTATTATTGATTATTTTTCATGCGTTTTAATGCTTATTGTTCTTTTGTTGTCAAAGAATTGCTTCATAACAGATGTTGAATGAAAGAATGTATGAGAGGAAATAGAGAAGAAGGGCAGAATGTCAGACGGGTCTGTGTGCCCAATTCTTAACCCTTTGAAAATAAAGATTTTCGTTCGTTCGATTTTCGTTCGTTCAAAACACAGCTGCGCACGATTCGGCGTTGGTATTTTACGAAATGTTACGGGTACCGAAAGTTCAGAACATAATGGCAAACTACTAGATGTAAACCTGTCAAGATATCACACCAGCAATAAATGCTGGTGTTGACTGCAACGTCCTGTAAAGGATGTGCAATTAACTTTTTAACCTACGTAAGAAGGAGAGTGTGAAGTGTCCAACATCCCATGTATGTTTTAAATTGTTTCATTTGATTGTTTAAATTGTTTCACGAACACCTTCAACATGTCTGTTTAAATCGTTTCATTTAAAATATAAGTCTGCTGAGTGAGAGGTGTGTGTTAATTGTTGAGTGAGAAGTATGATGTCAACTGTTGAGTGAGAGGTGTATGTCAGTTGTTGAGTAAGAGGTGTATGGCAACTATTAAGTAAGAGGTGTATGTCAACTGTTGAGTGAGAGGTGTGGTGTCAACTGTTGAGTGAGAGGTGTAGGTAAACTGTTGAGTGAGAGGTGTAGGTCAACTGTTGAGTGAGAGGTGTATGTCAGTTGTTGAGTGAGAGGTGTATGTCAATTGTTGAGTGAGAGGTGTATGTCAGTTGTTGAGTAAGAGGTGTATGTCAACTGTTGAATGAGAGGTGTGTGTCAGTTGTTGAGTGATAAGTGTATGTCAACTGTTGAGTGAGAGATGTGGTGTGAACTGTTGAGTGATAGGTGTATGGCAACTATTGAATAAGAGGTGTATGTCAACTGTTGAGTGAGAGATGTGGTGTGAACTGTTGAGTGAGAGGTGTATGGCAACTATTGAGTAAGAGGTGTGTGTCAACTGTTGAGTGAGAGGTGTGGTGTCAACTGTTGAGTAAGAGGTGTATGGCAACTGTTGATTAAGAGGTGTATGTCAGTTGTTGAGTAAGAAGTGTATGTCAACTGTTGAGGAAGAGGTGTATGGCAACTGTTGAGTGAGAGGTGTATGTCAAATGAGTAAGAGGTGTATGTCAAATGTTGAGTGAGATGTGTATGTCAGTTGTTGAGTGAGAGGTGTATGTCAGTTGTTGAGTGAGAGGTGTATGTCAGTTGTTGAGTAAGAGGTGTATGTCAATTGTTGAGTGAGAGGTGTGTGTCAGTTGTTGAGTGATAGGTGTATGTCAACTGTTGAGTGAGAGATGTGTGTCAGTTGTTGAGTAAGAGGTGTATGGCAACTATTGAGTAAGAGGTGTGTGTCAGTTGTTGAGTAAGAGGTGTATGTCAGTTGTTGAGTGAGAGGTGTATGTCAGTTGTTGAGTAAGAGGTGTGTGTCAGTTGTTGATTAAGAGGTGTGTGTCAGTTGTTGAGTGAGAGGTGTATGTCAGTTGTTGAGTAAGAGGTGTATGTCAGTTGTTGAGTAAGAGGTGTATGTCAGTTGTTGAGTAAGAGGTGTATGTCAGTTGTTGAGTGAGAGGTGTGTGTCAGTTGTTGAGTAAGAGGTGTGTGTCAGTTGTTGAGTAAGAGGTGTGTGTCAGTTGTTGAGTAAGAGGTGTATGGCAACTATTGAGTAAGAGATGTGTGTCAGTTGTTGAGTAAGAGGTGTGTGTCAGTTGTTGAGTGAGAGGTGTATGTCAGTTGTTGAGTAAGAGGTGTGTGTCAGTTGTTGAGTAAGAGGTGTGTGTCAGTTGTTGAGTAAGAGGTGTATGTCAGTTGTTGAGTAAGAGGTGTATGTCAGTTGTTGAGTAAGAGGTGTGTGTCAGTTGTTGAGTAAGAGGTGTATGTCAGTTGTTGAGTAAGAGATGTGTGTCAGTTGTTGAGTAAGAGGTGTGTGTCAGTTGTTGAGTAAGAGGTGTATGTCAGTTGTTGAGTAAGAGGTGTATGGCAACTATTGAGTAAGAGATGTGTGTCAGTTGTTGAGTAAGAGGTGTATGTCAGTTGTTGAGTAAGAGGTGTATGGCAACTATTGAGTAAGAGGTGTATGTCAACTGTTGAGTGAGAGGTGTATGTCAACTGTTGAGTAAGAGGTGTATGGCAACTATTGAGTAAGAGGTGTATGTCAACTGTTGAGTAAGAGGTGTATGTCAACTGTTGAGTGAGAGGTGTATGTCAACTGTTGAGTAAGAGGTGTATGTCAACTGTTGAGTAATAGGTGTATGTCAAATGTTGAGTGATAGGTGTATGGCAACTATTGAGTAAGAGGTGTGTGTCAGTTGTTGAGTAATAGGTGTATGTCAACTGTTGAGTGAGAGGTGTATGTCAGTTGTTGAGTAAGAGGTGTGTGTCAGATGTTGAGTGAGAGGTGTATGTCAGTTGTTGTGTAAAAGGTGTATGGCAACTGTTGAGTAAGAGGTGTATGTACTATGTTGAGTAAGAGGTGTATGTCAACTGTTAAGTGAGAGGTGTATGTCAGTTGTTGAGTAAGAGGTGTATGTCAACTATTATGTAAGAGGTGTATGTCAACTGTTGAGTGAGAGGTGTGGTGTCAACTGTTGAGTGAGAGGTGTATGTCAAATGTTGAGTGAGAGGTGTATGTCAACTGTTGAGTAAGAGGTGTATGTCAGTCGTTGAGTAAGAGGTGTATAACAATTATTGAGTAAGATGGTGTATGTCAACTGTTGAGTGAGAGGTGTGTGTCAACTGTTGAGTGAGAGGTGTGTTTCAACTGTTGAGTGATAGGTGTATGTCAGTCGTTGAGTAAGAGGTGTATGGCAATTATTGAGTAAGAGGTGTATGTCAACTGTTGAGTGAGTGGTGTGGTGTCAACTGTTGAGTGAGAGGTGTATTTCAGTCGTTGAGTAAGAGGTGTATGGCAATTATTGAGTAAGAGGTGTATGTCAACTGTTGAGTGAGAGGTGTGTGTCAACTGTTGAGTGAGAGGTGTGTTTCTACTGTTGAGTGATAGGTGTATGTCAACTGTTGAGTGAGAGATGTGGTGTGAACTGTTGAGTAAGAGGTGTATGGCAACTATTGAGTAAGAGGTGTATGTCAACTGTTGAGTGAGAGGTGTATGTCAACTGTTGAGTAAGAGGTGTATGTCAACTGTTGAGTGAGAGGTGTATGTCAACTGTTGAGTAAGAGGTGTATGTCAACTGTTGAGTGAGAGGTGTGGTGTCAACTGTTGAGTGAGAGGTGTATGTCAACTGTTGAGTAATAGGTGTATGTCAACTGTTGAGTGAGAGGTGTATGGCAACTAGTTAGTTAGTTAGTTAGTCGACAGATCATCCTCGTTGCACATCGAACCATTCAGCCCATAAGTGCTCGGATCCCCTCCTCAGCAAATCCCGCAGCGTGTAGCTTCTAACGACGCCAGTTCTGTGTTGGTTTATCAATCTTCTTTGGCTTCCTGCGTAGTGTTCTTGTTTGGCCACCCCTCTTTTAATTTGCTGCTCTCGCAGTCTGGCCATTGTTGTAGATTCACAGTCATCACTTGGTTCTCGCAAAAGTCTCACTTCTCGTAGAGCATTCAGAATGTCAGCCTGGTCCATGGCGCGTCCGCTTTCCACAGTAGCCTCACCTGCGAGCTTGTCAGCCCGCTCATTTCTTTGTACTCCCGTATGCCCTGGCACGAAGATGAAACTAATCTTTGCCAGCCGAGACCTCTTCAGAGGCAGCAACCATTCTCTTCGGATCGACCCCTCCTCTATCCTCTTGATCATGTTCATTGAGTCGCTAAGGAAACAAGCCCTAGTGAATGTCTGTGTCTCGAGCCATGTTATTGCTTTACTTACTACCATGACTTCCATGGTCAGGCTACTTGTGGTTTCAGTGAAAGCAGAGTCCTCCTTCACAATTCGCCCTCCGGCCCGAGCTGTAAAGGCCCATGAGCTTCTCACATGTCGGACGACCGACCCATCTGTGTAGATGACCGCGTCACCGTCTAGCGAATTCTCGAAAATCAACGCTTGTACTTCAGCCTCAACAGCAGCCGGATTTTCTTGTCTGCATTTTCTATCTAGTTGGATGCAAATTGAAAAGGATGTGCAGAAGTCTGTTGGCACTTGCACCCACTCCTCGCCAGCTTCTAAGTCCTCAAGTGAACACACCTGTTGAAGAATGTCTTCGGCTTGACCCATCCACGACCTTCCTCTTTTTAACCTGCTGCCCTTCACCTTCCTAATTTCACTATGCAGTGGATGTTGTGTGGTTGCGTTAATTCTGAGGTAGGCGCGTGCCCTGCAAACTTGTATTCTCTCTTTAATGGTTAAAAAATCAAGAAGGTAGCGCATCGCCCTGCATGCTGTATCTCGTGTACATCCAAGAATAATGCGCATAGCTTCATTCTGTATCTTTTCCATCCTTTCTATCTGCTTATGGCTGAGAGTCAGGATTGCCATTGCATACTCCAAAACAGACATGACCAGCCCCTCGTACAGAAGACATAGATGGCGCTGCTCACAGTTTGCTGCCGCCATCACCCGCATCGCTGCCAAACCCCGCTTGGCCTTTGTTATCACCTGGTCTATGTGCACATTATAAGCAAGGCTTCGATCAAACCGTATCCCCAGGTAATTCATTGCCAGCGTTCTTTCCACCGTCTCTGAACACAACATTACAGTTCGTGTTGGATTGTTGACAATATGATTATTCAACGAGAACCAAGTCACTGTTGCCTTTGTTGGGTTGACCATTGCCCCAGCTTCATCACACCAAGTACTTATGCGATTGAGTTCGGTTTGTAGTTCCACAGCAACATCCTCTCTATCCTTACCCTGACGATACACTAAAACATCATCGACATATGACAATGTCCTGCCAGGTCCAGTGATCTGCTCACTGGTGATTCTCACTGTGTAGGCGTTGAACAGTACCGGAGATAATAGTGATCCCTGTGGTAGGCCAGATATATTGTTGTTGGTTTCGAAGTCCAACTGCCACATCTAAAAACTACTTTCCGTTGGAAGAGGGCTGCAGCGATCCAACTAAGGAGGAATGGACTTACGTTTAGTTCAAGAAGCTGAAACATTAAAAAATCCAGTGGTACTCTGTTGTGTGTGTCCTCAAGATCAATCGCTGCAGCAACGGTTTCAGTGCCTGAGTGGAAACCTTCATAGACATCATGGGCAAAGACTGCTGCATTGGTCCAGGTTTCTCTTTTTGGACGGTACCCACCCAGGGTGGGTGGGAAAACACCTTGCCTCTCTAGTTGGCTTGATATTTTCCTGGCAATTACCTTCTCCAGCAGTTTGCCTATTGTATTCTGCATGGTTATAATTCGATATCCCTGAATTTTTTTGTGGTCTTTGTCAGGCTTCGGCAAGGGAATCAGATAGCTGTGTAACCATTCCTCCTTGATGCTAGCACTCCCTATACTGTTGTTGTACATGTCTGCTAGTTTCTCTAGCTCATTGTCGGTACACCTATTTATGTCGTCGTATCTTATGCCATAAGGACCTGGAGCACTGTTTTTTGATCGTCGAAGCACAGCCTTGATTTCTTTCATTGTCACTGTGTCTTCATCCGTAATGTTCTGGGCCTTGCATCTGTCTGAGGTGACCTCCTTGGCCAGATTTCGGCCTCCCATGTCTGTCTGGTTGCTCTGCTCAAGGTAGCGTTCAAAGAGGGCTTTGCCCTTGTCCTCGTCAGCCCTCTGCCAGATGAGGTCAGCACCTTGGAAGTCAGAAATGCTCTTATTCTTGACTACACCACTCATGCTTTTATGTAGTCGCCAGAACAATTTCAGTGACCTGTCTGTACTTACTCTTTGACACACCTCTGCCCATTTTTCGCTTTTAACCACCTTGACCAGTTTTTTGAAATAGCTTACTTTTGTGTGCATCTCTCTTTCTAAGTGCAAGCAGGGACTAGGATGACCAGCTCTGTTCTTCTTGGCATTTTGCCATCTCCTTACAGCACTACGCTTATCCACCCAAGCCTTCTCCACCTCGAAACTCCACCACGGTGGCTGCTCCCAGCTTTTTTTCCTGCCCTGAAACGTTCTGCGCTTGTCACGTCTTATTTTACTCACCACATCTTGCCCTGTACTGTCATACTGGAACGTCTTTACCTTTAGCTTGTGCTGCCTGGTTCTGCCCTTCTCCACCAATATGCTGCAAGGGTGGTGGTCGCTGCCATGGTGTCCTAGGACACCCCATCTACACACTGTAGTGAGTGAAGGTGAAACTAGCGCCAGATCAATAGCACTGTCCTCATCGCCTGGACGGCTTGCTGTCCTGGTGACACAGCGACTGTTGATACAAACCAGGTCGATGGTTTCCAGTGCAGTCTCGAGCTCCTCCCCTTGTGTATTGGAGGAAGTGTTTCCCCATGATCTGCCTTTAGCGTTGAAGTCACCACAGAAAATAACATTTCTCTCGTGGCCTAATATGCCACTTAAGCACTGCCACTTCTGGGCGTCCACACTCGCATTGCGGGCATAAACATTAACCAACACGAATGGTATACTGGAATGAACTCTCAACGCCTGTATTTGTATATCGTCACTGTCCTAACTTGACATGTCTAGCTCTGACGCCACCAAGCTGTCGCGAACGAGAATCGCCGTTCCCAGATGTCGTCTGTTGTAGAAACATTTGAAGCCGGCAATTCGGATTAGCTGATCGCCCAGTCTCGTCTCCTGGAGTGCTACAATGTCGTTCCTGTAAACTAGGGTTTCTAAAATAGAGCCCCGTTGTTTTACACTGGCACAGTTCCGATATAGAATACGGATGTTCCTGAGTCCTAGACGGTGACACTTGAGTCTAAAACGTCTCAAACCACCGCGCTTACCTTGCTTCTTTCTCCCCGCGCGGCTACCACGCCGCTTCGTTATGTTGACTGCTGACCGCTAGGAGAACACACGTTGTTCCGCCATGTTGAAAAAACGTAAACACAGACTGCTGAGAACCACACACGCTGCTGAAAAATTCACTCAAGGATGGCTTCGCTCGCTCGATGCACGAACTCCGTAGCACCCGCGCAGATCTTGATTAGAAACTCCTGGTTTTACATCCTGGCACACCAATTACACGCAAGAGATGAATAAATCCATCCACTACGCGAAAAAGTTAACGAACACAAAACAACACGACCGTCCGTCGCCATCTTGACTATTGAGTAAGAGGTGTATGTCAACTGTTGAGTGAGAGGTGTGGTGTCAACTGTTGAGTGAGAGGTGTATGTCAACTGTTGAGTGAGAGATGTATGTCAACTGTTGAATGAGAGGTGTATGTCAACTCTTGAGTAAGAGGTGTATGTCAACTCTTGAGTGAGATGTGTATGTCAACTGTTGAGTGAGAGGTGTGGTGTCAACTGTTAAGTGAGAGGTGTGGTGTCAACTGTTGAGTGAGAGACGCGGCACGGTTGTGTGACGTGGCTCTCCATAATTGTTGTGACATGTCTCTTGATGACGGTCTCGGTCATATGACCTGGTCTCGTCCCAACAGACCTGGAGAGTTTGATGTCTCGACGCTGTACAACCTAACGAAGGAGCAACTCAGTGGAGGCAACTGTACCGCCATCTTTAAGAGATTAACTAGGACAGTCATTGTCGGCCGCTTTCCGGTCTGTGAAAGCAGTATTGAAGGGGTAGGTAACTCCAAATTATAGAGATGAATTAGGGCAGAAGTCACACAAATTATGTGGCACGGTTTACTGCCTGGCATATTTTGCTGCATTTGGTAAGGGGCATACAGCAGTTATATGAATTCTACTTTACCTGAGATACTTTACACACATAATCACTGATAATCCTCGAAAGTGGAGCATTAATTATCGCCACGGCAATCACAGATTTAGAATGAAATCTTTCTTTGAGTAAAAAAATTGACTGGAACGGCCTAATTGCTAATGCATCGACATATCTGAGCAATATTTTGAGCAATATCTGTTCTCAAAAAGGTTGGTTGTAGGAATAACAACATAGAGCAAGTTACCTCGCTGACATATCCCCATCCCCTCCCCTACCTCCCTATATGATTATCACGAATAGCCTGTTCCTTGGCATGACGATGTGTTTCTTTCTCAAAAGGAATTTAGAAGTCTAGTATCCCCAGTCTAGACGAGACAACGCTTCATGTTCAGTAATGGCGTATTTGCGCTCGGCTGGCGATGTGTTCTTACTGCTAACAGAACAGAACAGAAACTATCTTAGAATAGAATAGGATTAGGGGAGACAGAAAAATACAATAGAAATAAGTTGAGGCAATCTCGCACCGTCCCCCGAAATCACTAGAAAAGAGACATTACAAAGAAATAAGATATTCCAGAGGCTTGAGACAGAGGTTGAGAACGGGGTTCTTCCAATACAGTCAATGTTTTAAACAACAAGGCTGCAACAACAACAGTGAGTGTGCAAATCAACATAGAAACAAACACGAATGATGTGCATTAACCTCCAAATTACAAAATCTGCAGTAGAACAAGAAATTATGGTGCAGCAATAAGTGTAAGCGACAGCAAAAAATGTACAGTGCAGCACACACACAACATATAGGGCACAACACGAATGGATATTACAGCTAGAATTATCAGGTACAACACACACACACACACACACACACACACACACACACACACACACACACACACACACACACACACACACACAAGAGGAAAACCTAACGTTCATATACAGGCGTCTCCCGTAAAGAAAAATAACATTTACCAACTGCAGTCCTGTTTGGGTTCAGATACAAAAGTGCAATACATCTCGTGTACACTTTTTACTATTAGCTCAGTAAAGCATTTTATTACGATAGCTTACTCAACAAGATACAGCATTTGAACTATACTTGGGCTTTCCTTCATAGCACACTTATGAAACCTTAGTTAGTTAGTTAGTTAGTTACTTAGTTAGTTAGTTAGTTAGCTAGCTAGTTAGTTAGTTAGTTAGTTAGTTAGTTAGTTGGTTGGTTGGTTAGTTAGTTAGTCGACAGATCATCCTCATTGCACATCGAACCATTCAGTCCATAAGTGCTCGGATCCCTTCCTCAGCAAATTCAGCAGCGCGTAGCGGCTGTCGGATAAATAGTTGACGGCTCAACCCTAAAGAGATGAATGATCCAGAGTTCCTCTTTCTCAATGTGATCCTGCCCGTTATAATTAATTTAGCTGTCACTGGCTCAATGATTTGAGACCATTAAATAGAGTTTTGTAGAATCAAGGTATACCTCAAGGGAAAAAATGAAATTTTACTGAGTATCCCAAATGTCCTTATGGATGGTTCCTTGCCTCTCCTCTACCAACTAAATAATTAATCTAGAGTAATTGCTTACAACAATTTTACTATGACAAGAGAACTCTCAAAAGAGAAAATAACCCGTAATTTTCATCATTTAATATACATATTAATGGATTTGTAGCTTATAAATATAATAACATACAACAAGCAATACAGTACAATTACAATATTATGGGCATATTAGTCTCTTAACTAAGTATCTATCTCCTGGCTGTGCCACTGTATCATACAAGGTCCTCAGAGTTGCATCCGTTCTTAATTATAAATATTGGGCCTCTTCTGCTGGCCTAATTCTAATCTGTGGAAAGAAACTGGGTACACCCTGGTTAGTTTCCCATCCATGTTCTTAGATCTCGATAGCATTCAGTGTAGAATATTCTGGAGAGTTCTTTTATTTTTTTTTTCCGGTTTGAGTTAATCTTTTGGCTCACTGTGTTTCTTCCACACTATACTTAGGAAAAGGATATTTAATACCTGTCCTGGAAAGGTGGTGAAAATTGTCAGGAAGTTGCTGTGGGATAGTATTTGGCCTCACTATCTCAGCTGCCTCACTCAGTTAAGTGGCTACTGCATTCACAAAGTTAGGTCTGGATAATGACCACTACCTGCAATTTTAGCATCCATCATAAGTCTAAAAATATTCGCAATGTAAACATCAGAACTGAAATGTTTTATATTTGTCTCAAGAACATCACAAAGAAAATACCTAAAAGAATTTTGATCCTAGGAAAATAAACAGTGGAAGGTAAAGAGTCTTGGTGCTCTCAAATAGTTATCCACAACATAATGGGTTGCTCTCCATTCCATCTTCCATTATATGGTGTTCAAGTTTTAGACTAGCAGATGTGCTGTTTCATCTTCACCTATGCCTGTCTCAGGTCTACCGGTTAAGTCATACCTTGATTGATTTGGAATTGACAACTATGTCTCCCATCCCATTCTGTACCTAGTTAATTCTCTTATTCATCTTGTTCTATTCAAGAAAAAGGGTCTCATACATTAAGGATTTTTTTTTTTTAAAATCATTTCCCATTTCAATGAGTATTTGCTTATAAATAATATAAGCACATTGTGGTACCATTCTTGTATAGCATTCAGGTGTATTCTTCTTCATTAAATGTTTCAAGTGAGAAGATTTCTTCCATTCTCATGGATGTAATATTTATTATTATCATCATCGACATCATCATGGTTTCCTTATATCAGTGTAATTACTATCATTATCATTATTATCATGCTTATGACATTAGAAATCATTACATCATTCTGACATTATCATCATAATCATTATTACATCATTATCATTATCATTACAGCCATCATCATCAATCTTTGTAGTACATTATTACCATACACTAGACCATATGTGTTAACAGTAGTGACATGAAATACACAGTGGGATTTTGCTTAAATTACAACCACAGATGCTGGTAGCATGCATAATGTATGATATTGGTTGTGTCATGCTTAGCGCACACAACTAGATGATTATAGTATGAATGATATTTTATACAAAGTGTTGTTATGCGCCGGAGTGTACTAAATTATTATTTAGTTTATGGGTTACGCCGAACCATTTCTCTAGTGATAGTCATGGCATTTCACATCAAGTTGCCGACTATCTTGAGATTGACATTTGTCCTATATTCCCTCTCTCTCAGCCTATAACTTCACTCACTCACTCAAACTCCTCATGCATCAGTCAACATATCCATCTTTGCATGTGGGGTCAATTCAATCATCTCAGACATCATTCATATGTATGGATGATCATTTCACTCAGTCAATAGACACATTCATATTGGTATGGGTGATCATATGGGAATCATTCATCACACATCCTTCATACTGGCATGTAAGGTGGGTACTTATGTGATTTCCCAATGATAACCTTAAATGTTAACACCATTGACATCACAATGAGATCTCACCCATTCATCAGACACAATGATATCTGTATGGATGACAATCATGCATATGTAGGTGCTTTATCCCTGATAAATTCACAGGTTCAATAACAATGATATTACAATTAAATCTCCTCCCTCATCAGAAATTATAATATTTCCTGATTGATAATTAATCATTCATACTGAGGTGGTTTACAAATGATACATTCACATCTGTTTACAATAATGAATCACACATGACATAAATTTATGTGATCATTAGACATAATTATGAGATTCTCAAAGGATACTTCCTCATGTGTAGCAATAATGAAAATACACAGGGGTCCCTACATGGTCGCATGAATTTATGTGATCTCCTCAGTCTACATTCAGGCATTATGAATCTTAACCATTCTAACATGCCGGTTGACTAAGTATTATTATTGTGTGGCACAAACATTAATTCCATATGTTTACAACACTGAAAATACATTGACTCACCACAGGGTTGCTTTACTCAACACACACAATTATGATCCCTGTAGAATTAATTTGGTTCTCGTGTGTTCATGAAATACCAGAAAACTATTTCTTTGCCCATGTGCTCATGTCAAAAAGTAAATCTACTTACTAATGTGCTCAAATCTACTTGACTATACACATTACACTAATTTCTCTATCAGTGCTGGCACATGTAAACTAGTTTTAAATCTTACCAGTGGGCACATGTACCATATGTCCTTCCCACTGTACTAAGAATTCTGAGTTACCTTAAGTCTTAAATTACCACTCTAATTTATTGTAGATTGAGTTTCATGCTTAAGAAATAAAATATATAACATGTGTCTAATGTTTTATACATTAACTAAGTTGTTTAGCTGGGAGAAAATAAAACACTGTAGTTTTCTCCTAATGTACAGTTTATCTTATGACTTTGATAACTGAGTATAATATTATTTGGTTTCTACTAGATTAATTTCTTAAGAACTCACCATTCTAAATCATTGTAGATTAAGTTGCATAAGAAATAAATGTACAGCTTGGACTAATGCTTATACATTAAATCAGTTGTTTCCTTTGGGAGAAAATAAAATTCACTATGGTTATTCGTAATGAATAGTTTATCTATAAACTATAACAATTAAATATATTATAATTAACTTCTTAAGAACTCTCAACACGTGTTCAACAAGTCGACTTACCAACTCTTCTTCTGGGAAAAAGGCGAACAGACCAAACTAAAATTTAAATGAATTACATATGGTGTTTACCTTATTTATCAGAATGACTGCCACATACTTCGGCGACTGGTTTCAGAGTCTGATTGCGATGTCTTTGTTGGCTGAGGCTTTCCTCCTCTTAGTAATCAAACTATGTTGTATTTTACTATTTGTTTGGGAGGGTGCACACACTCCATTTGCCTCTGATCTTCCTGCCTCGTGTTTGTGTGGGTTGGTGAAAAAAACATGCTGTCTTCCGGATGCCCACTGCTATTTATACGGTGTCTTTTCCGGTTCACCTTTTTCATTGCCAATGGGTATATTAAATCTTGGATCGTACAATTGTGGAACAAACAATCCTGTTGCAATGTTCAGGTTTTAATTGCCGAAGGAAAATTACAGCATGTTACGTTTGTGAAAATAAAGTATATCACAGCGGCTCACGACACCAGTTCTGTGTTGGATTATTAATCTTCTTTGGTTTCCTGCGTAGTGTTCTTGTTTGGTCACCTTTGTACTAATAACAAGCAGACTTTGCAAGACACATCTCAACATTGATTAGGTGTACCTACATACATAAACATCGCATTTATAGAGATAATAATAATGCTACATCTCCGACACAATTTCCCCCAAAACAGCTATATACCCCATATCACCTATTCTCCCACACAATTTTCCAAAAACAACTATATCCCCCAAATCACCCATACTCCCTCACAATTATCCAAATCAGATATATTCCCCATATCACCTGTTCTCCCACACAATTTCCCTAAAACAGCTATATCCCCCACATCTCATGTTCCCAGCTTGTATCCAGTAAACCATAATAATCCCACTGCCTACACTTGATCAGATATTCTTCTTCTTCTTCAGCGTTCCGGGCCATTGAGGTTCTTTGCTGAAGATACAATCCGTCTTCATTCGTCTCTTTGGTTGACCTTCTCTTGCCAGTCGTTGATTCCAAGTGCTTGTAGGTCTGTATATAAATTATCTCTCCACCGTCTTCTTGGTCTACCTCGGGGTCTACGGTCATTTATTTCCTTAGTGTAAGCGCTTTTTGTTTCCCTATTATCTTCCATTCTTTCTATATGCCCCAGCCAGTGTAGTCTATTAGCCTTCATGATACCAGTGATTAGCGGGTACTTAAACAGACCAAAAATGTCTTTGTTACTTCTTCTTTTCCACTCTACACTTTGTGTATCCCTAATGGGTCCACAGATGCGTCTTAAAACTTTGTTCTGAAAGGTTTGTAGCAAGGCTTCGTCTCCGTTCGTTGTACTCCAGGTTTCAGAGCCATACAGCACAACTGGTCTGATCAGTGTTTTGTATATTGTGATTCTGGTGTTACGAGATAACGCATTTGATTTTAGTAGATGTTGTAGTGCATAGTATATCATATTTCCAGAATTGATTCTAGTTTGTATTTCTTCCCTTATGATGTTGGAGCAGTTGAAGATTGTACCCAGGTATTTGCATGTTTCCGTTCTTTTAATGGTCATATTATCTATTTGTATGTGGCCAGAGTTTTTAACCATTCCTTCTCTTGAAATTACCATATATTCTGTCTTATCTTGGTTGATAACGAACCCCATCTGTTGGGCTTTTTCCTTTAAGTAAGTCAATATTTCCAATGTCTTTTGTTAATTTTCCCCTATAATATCTATATCATCTGCATATCCAAGCAGCTTGGATTTTCCTCCAATATCACAATCCTCCTTTACCTTCCTTACAACTTTCTCTAGAGCCAGATTGAAGAGTAGCGGCGATAGTGCATCTCCCTGTTTTAAGCCAGATGTTATTTGGAAAGGGTCTGATTTCCTGCCTTTATATGTTACTATATTATAAGTATCTTCCATGCATAGTCTGGTCATGTTGATTAACTTTCTTGGTATTCCAAATTCCTGCATAGCATTCCATAGACTATTCCTAAGGACACTATCATAAGCCTTTTTTTAAAATACACAAAAATGTTATGGATATCTCTTTTATATTCTCAATTTTTCTCGGCTATTTGTCGTAAGATAAATATCTGATCTATTGTTGATCTGTTTTGTCTAAAACCCGCCTGGTAGTCACCTAATATGTCTTCTGAATATGGTGTTAGTCTATTTAGTAATACTGCGGATAGTATCTTATAGCTTGTGGACAGTAGTGATATTCCTCTATAATTTTCACATTGGAACTTGTCTCCTTTCTTAAAGATAGGTATCAATAATGACTCTTTCCAGTCATGGCGTAATTCTTCTGTCCTCCAGATTTTTATTATTAGTTCGTATAGCTTTAGATGTAATGCATGGCCACCTGCCTTTATAAATTCAGCTGTAATTCCATCAGTCCCAGTTGCCTTATTGTTAAGTCGTGTGATTACATATAGGATTTCTTCAAATGTAGGTTCTTCAATTTGTGGTTCACATGTTAGAACCTCTTCCTGTGGGAAAGTGTTATTTGGAGCTTCACAATTTAGTAATTCAACAAAATATTCTTTCCATGTGTTGCAAATTTCCTCATTGGTATTTATCATATTCCCATTTTTGTCTTTTAAACCATATGTGTTTTGTTGGTGCCCTCGTTTCATTGACTTCAGTTCTTTAAAAAAGCTTTCTGGATTCATTTTTCTGGTGATTAGTTTCCATATCTTTGATTATATTACTCATATATTCTCGCTTCTGCTGTCGGACTATATTTGTAGCCTCTTTACATTCATTTCTAAAATGCTCTTCCTTTTGGATGTTGTTGATGTCATTTAACCATAAATGTCTGGCATTCTTTTTCCTAATGACTGCTTCTTTACATTTTTGATTGAACCATCTGTTCTTTCTAAGCGTGGTTAAGACACCGAGATATTCTTCTGCGGTAGATTGAATTGTATTCTTGATGTTCAACCAAGTTTGGTTAACGCTTTCCTCCAAAGGCTTTGCAGAGTTTCAAGTTTACATTTTATTTCATCTGTAAATTTCTCTTTGACTGTAATTTCTTGTAGTTTTTCTCTGTTATATGTTGGGTGTAATCTTTGTAATTAAGTATAGATCGCTCTCTTAAGTCTTATTTTAAATTTTGCTCCACGAGGAAGTGGTCACTGTGGCACTCAGCTCCTCTATAACTTCTAACTTGCTGTATGTTTGATGCATTTCTGTTGTTAATTAAAATGTGATCTATTTTATTATAGGTTCTCTTGTCACATGATTTCCAAGTTTGCTTGTGTATATCCTTTCTTTGTAGTCTGGTACTGCTAATCTGCAGTCCTTTGGCTTCTGCCAGGTTGATGACTCTCCATCCATTATCATTTGAAGTTGTATGTAGGCTTTCCATACCGGCCACTTTTTTATTAGTTTGCTCTCTACCTATTTTTGCATTGAAGTCTCCCAGCACAATCAGGATGTCCTGTTTGGGGGTTTCTTCTATGACATCTTCCAGATCATTATAAAAGTCTTCTTTAACGACATCTTCTTTCTCTTCGGTAGGCGCATGTACATTAATCATCGTTATATTTTTCCATTACCTTTTATTCGTAATTTACTAATCCTGTCATTAACAGCTTTAAAGTTTGAAACGTTCCCCATAACTCTTTTTTTGATGGCAAATCCTGTTCCTAATTCATGTTTATTTTGGGTGTTTCCTCCATATATTATAATCATTCCATTTTGCTCTAAAGTACCCTCTCCTGGCCACCTTATTTCTTGAATTGCTGTTATATCCATTTGATATTCAACCAGCTCCCGGGTTAGTTCTTCGGCCGCTCCAGCTCGATATAGTGTCCGTACATTCCATGTTCCAAATCTCAAAAGTCCTTTAACGTTCCAAGGTAGTTGTCCAAATAAGTCAGTCCGAATTCGAGGCTCATGTATCTGTTTCGTAACAAAAATGGTTTTTACAAAGGTGGGGATGTTAACCCCACGCTTGGAGTGGCTTGCTTCGCTTCGGAAGTCACGGGTGACAAGCATCGCCTGGATCTTTTCTCCGGGGCATGCCGGTGTGCTGGGAAATGAACAGGCAGACAGATTGGCTGGCTCTGCAGAACTTGGTGGAGTATTGATACATGACAAGGCAGACGTGGTTGCCGCCTTGTGGGATCACGTGCACACATCGGAGGAGCAAATGGATTACCGTCGTCTGGCAAGAATGAGACAGCGAGGAGTGACGAGGGGATTTGGCCGACGCTCAACGCTCAGAGGAAAGGCGAGAAGGACTTATAATCAGATTGCTAATGGTACTATTGGTGTTGGAATTCTTCGCTGGCTGCTGAGGATGGGGACGGAGCACTTATTGGAATGCCTCGAATGCTGTGATGTCGATTCCTAAATCAATCAATCAATCAATCAATCAATCAACCCCACGCTTCAACACCCAACCTGGAGGACCAGGGTGTTTCTCTTTGTCTGTTCTCTACCCTTTGACCTGTCCGGCTTGGGAGGCCTTGCTGGTAGCTACGCTACCCCCGGCATAGCTCTCATGGTCATTGAGAAACTCAAGCTCCCCCACCACGACAAGGTGGAAACACCATCGGCGGAGATGATCAGATATTGTATGCATTAATTCAACTCAAGTCACCGCTATCTGACCTGTACCTAACCGTGCCCCTCATAAACGCCTCGCTCATTCTTGCCTGTGTTAACTCCATTTAGGTCAGATATGTACAGCTGTAGATGACTACACGGGAAATCAATTGCGCAACCCGTTGAGGCAACTAAGACAGTTCACAAATAAACACACATAGTATTGATTTGGCACTCATTGAAAGAGAACAAGGAAGTAGAGTTTAGAAGACGCACTAGACAACATGAAATTTGATAGCTATAGTTACCAAATGGGATTCCAACCTCCAAATGACGATAGCACCTCGCTGCAGGAACAAGTGTACTACGACGCATGACCAACGTTTTGTTTTAAAGTTGCGTATCCCTTACAGGACGTTGCAATCAACACCATAATTTTTAATTTGCTGTTGATGTTTTTGTCCAACTAGACACTCCAAAAATGTGTCATTATTAACCTTCATTGATAGGAATTCTGTTCGTATCCTATAGTTGTAGGTTCATCTGTGTGATAGACCTGACTCTTTTTGGAGTGTCTAGTTGGCCATGCGCCTAAGTACACATGTTCCTGCAGCGAGGCGCTGTCGCCATTTGGATGTGAAAGGTTCGAATCCCGGTCGGTAACTATAGCTTTCAAATTGTATGTTGTCTAGTGCGTCCTCTAATCCCTATTCCCTTCTTCACCTTCTGTGAGCGCCAACCAATACTATGTGAGTTTATTTATGGACTGTAGATGAGTACACCTGTTTAGTACACAGCAGGGCCTAAATCAAACAACATATTACCACATCTACACTACTACAATTACTACTACATTACACTACTACAATTTATTGATGTGTTTCCTGCTACCGTTCTCCCCCGAAAATAAGACCTACCCCTATAATAAGCCCTATACGATTTTCCAAGATGCTTGTAATATAAGACCTACCCCTAAAATAAGAACTAAGTAAGTTAGTCTGCTAGAATGAGAGACTTGATGCCGATTGGACAGTCGGTGTCCAGACGCCACTTTCGCGCACTTCATAATTTTCGGATATTGTTCATAGTTGAATATGTCAATCAATCAATCAATCAATCAATCATGTGCAATGCCGGACAGCGTGGATGGTCATGTCTCGCCATTTCACTCGATCACCAGAGTCGTGGATCAACTCAGTGTTCCTGTCTCGTCCATGCCATGTGGCCAAGCCATCCAGGTATTTTCCTCTCGGTCTTCCCCTTGGTCTGTTCCCTTCGATCTTGCCTGTTGTCACTAAATTCTCCAATCCATTTCTTCTCATAACATGTCCAAAAAATGTTGACTGTCTACGTCTAATTTCTCTAATCAGTTTACGATATTCATTTGTCTCCTGTAATACTTGGTCATTGGGTTTTCTGTCTGTCCATGGTATTCTTTGCATTTTCCTCAGAAACCACATTTCTGCAGAAATCAGATGTTTTCAGCTTTACTGCACATTGTCCAAGTTTCACATCCATACAAAAGAACAGGCTCTATGTATCCCACCAACACTCTTTTTCTCGTTTCAATTGACATTTTTTTTATTGGTCAGAATGTTTTTCATCTTGCTAAAGGCTACTTTCGCCATGGCGATTCTTGTTCTAATCTCTTCAAGGCATCTCCCATCAGATGTTATGACTGTTCCGAGATAATTGTACCGATTTACTTGTTCAAGAATATTCCCATTTACTTGTATATTACATTGTGGTACTTCGCTCTTCCTAGTGACGACCATAACCTGTGTCTTCTTACAATTTAATTCCAACCCCAGCTGCTCACTGTGTACAACAACCACGTATTCTAATTGTTGCAGATCCTGTGCATTGTCTGCAATCAATACTGTATCATCTGCATATCTAATGTTATTGATGTTTCGTCCTCCAATACTGATTCTATTTATATCTTCTACATTTCTGAAAATATTTTCACTGTACAGGGAAAAAGATCTGGAGACATTACATATCCCTGCCTAACACCCCTCTTAATAGGCTGATATTTTCCCACTTCATTCTCAATTCCGATGGCAGCTTTTCGTTTCCAATATATGTTTTTTATAAGTCTAATGTCTTTCCCGCCAGCTTCCTGGCCTAGAGGTTAGCGACTTTTCTCCGTAATCTCGTATACTCTTTAAGTAACGTGACGACGGTGAGAATCAGCAGTGGTTCGAATCGCGTCGGTTACTTACGGGGTAGGTGAGCCGGCTGCTCAGAAAGCAATGGCAAACTACTGAGCGTAATATTGCCATGAAATCAACAGTCAGCTGAAAGATGCTGATGTTGACAGCGATGTCCTGTAAAGGATATGCAAATAGTACATGTCTTTCCCATCAATTTGTAGATTTACAAGCATATCCACTATGTTGACATATCTAACTCTATCAAAAGCCTTTGTGTAGTCAATAAAGAAAAGATGTATATCCTTGTTTACTTTTTTTGCACATTCAATAACTGTTCGCAGCATATACACAGCATTTACTGTACCCTTTCCTTCTACTAACTACTAACATCAATAACGTTACGGGAATATTTAACTACTAACATCAGTAATGTTACGAGGATGTTTAACTACTGACATCAATAATGTTACGGGAATATTTAACTACAAACATCAGTAATGTTACGAGGATGTTTAACTACTGCCATCAATAATGTTACGGGAATATTTAACTACTAACATCAATAATGTTACGGGAATATTTAACTACTAACATCAATATCTTTACGGAAATGTTTAACTACTAACATCAATATCTTTACGGGAATGTTTAACTACTAACATCAATAATGTTACGGGAATGTTTAACTACTAACATCAATAATTTTACTGGTATATTTAACTATAAACATTAGTGATGTTATGGGATGTTTAACTACAAACATCAGTGATGTTATGGAAACGTTCGGCTACTGATATCGCTGATTGAATTGCAACTGTTTAACTCTTGACATCACTGATGGCATAGTAACATTTAAGTTCACATAGTTTACAATATGTCCATGTGCAACTATTGACATATGTGATTGTTTTACATGTTAGAATAACCCAAGTTATGACGATACATTCGTGTGTAACCGTCTCAGCATTATCTTCCCACCGACTGTTTCCGGCTACTCCAAGACACCTTACATATTCGACCGGACAGGCCCCAGGTATGTACTCTTTCACCTTGAAGATAAACCCTGGTATATTTACCAGTTTGTACGAGTCTAAGATACGAAGATTCTTTGTGCCAGATCTTAGTCAGATATGACTGAGCTACCGTAAAACAGTAGACGGTACTACCTGGTTTCTGTTAGCGCCGAACGTTGGGCGGCGCTTACCAAACCCGACACCCCACATTGTGCCAACTGCTTCGGGCGGAAGAGCGCAATTGGGAGGGTACAAGCCTTACCCTGGTGCCAGGAAATGCAACCTAAAGACAAAATGTCATGGCAGGGCAGACCAGGCCCTAAGCCTTGGTTGGCGGCTGGTCTAGGATCGAAGCTCCGATAGGCGGACAATAAGAGCATTGTTTTGCTGATCCGGCAGCTTCTGCAGCTTGTCTTGTTCCAGATGTAGAGGTGTTACCTTTCCTCTGGAGTGAACTAGGCAGTCCGAGAGAGGGATCATGCTGCATGGGCAACACATGATCTCTATATTTTAGCCCAGGCTTTGTGCGATGGAGAGGCAATAACTCCATCCCTTACAGACTATCGTCTGTCAAGACGGCAAGGTGCCAACAAAGAGATGGCTTTTCCAGAATTGTCTGTGATCACATGTTGATCGACGGAGTACATGAGCACTTTGTTAATGGGTAGAGAATACGTGAGGTGTAGTTGCTGGTAAGCTCGTGTTCTTTAGTACACTAGTTCTCCAGGATTCTCAAGTAAATTCCATCTGAAGAAGACAACAGACACAATGCTCTTCATCAACAAAAATGAAAGAGTAACTTTGAAATTCGCGCATCAGATAATGAAAGACTGCGTGGGAGATACTGGATCTTGTTGCGGTGATACTGATGAACCAAACATTCAGCGGACGAATACAATGTGTGAGAAAAGATCGGCCCAATGGATAAGAGCGCCCGCACTTGAATATCAAGTGTGCCGATCCCGAGACAGCGGATTCAACTAATACATCTGACAGTGGCACTAAAATGTTGACTTCTCGTCCTTGACTTGGGGACGTAAATTAGTCTTGATGGCTTGATGGCGAGGGAAACTGGTTATAGGGAAAGCTAATCCATACACAAAATGTAGCCTAGCGGATTAGAAGTCTTAAAATAATAGCAGGTGTATTAAATACGCTTGAACTGAAAGAGAGGGAACAATATATATATATATATATATATATATATATATATATATATATATATATATATATATATATATATATATATATATATATATATATATATATATATATATATATATATATATATATATATATATATATATATATATTATATGGTGTATTTTTAATGACTGTGGGGTTTTGAAAATATTGCCGTTCCAAGTTTTGTATTTAACTTTTATTTTGCATGAACACCATATAGGGCGAAAACAAACTTGGAACGGCAATATTTTTAAACATCCCGCAGTCATTAATAATACACCCGATTTATGTGAGTGTGCGTGCTTCCGCGTGTCTGTGTGCGTGTGTGTGTGTGCGTGTGTGTGTGTGCGGAAAGCGAGAAATATACTCCTGTACATTTCTACTCATCCATATTTAAATTCAGTCTTTGAGGAATCAAGTCTATGTTGGTGTTATTTTAAGGCAGTGACGGATACATTGCTGTAGTTTTAACGGAGTGACGGTTAAATTGGTGTAGTTTTTATGTCTGCCCGATGTGTTGACAGAAACCCAGACACACGCGTGTAGTTTCACCCAGTAATACTTACAGTGGTGGTATGTAAACACAGACACACGGCTGTAGTATTCAGGGATTGTGTGAACTTGGTGTATGTGTAACTGATGTCCGGTTAGGTTGGTTTAATGTTCGGACATTGGTAGACAAGAGTCTGAGACAAGAAGAATATACCGGCAGACTATTCGCCGTGGACGTGGGCGCAAGTGGCCCTGGTTAAACTCCGCATACGACCTGCTGAAACTGCTGGGTGTAGAAGGCCAGGTAAAAAACATAGGCATCTAAAAAGCTGGGTGAGGCAGCGGAAAAAAGCCTCGTGCTGGCTATGAAGCAGGCGTAATGCGGGGTGGGACAAGGATACGTAGTAAATGGGTCAACTTGGCCTCCAATCTGAGTCACCGTCTCTCAAGAAGAACAACCAACCTCAGCAACATCGAAGCCGCTCCAGAAGATTGCAACCTCATGATGACACTGAAACCTCTCCAGAAGATTGCAACCTCATGATGACACTGAAACCTCTCCAGAAGATTGCAACCTCATGATGACACTGAAACCTCTCCAGAAGATTGCAACCTCATGATGACACTGAAACCTCTCCAGAAGATTGCAACCTCATGATGACACTGAAACCTCTCCAGAAGATTGCAACCTCATGATGACACTGAAACCTCTCCAGAAGATTGCAACCTCATGATGACACTGAAACCTCTCCAGAACATTGCAACCTCATGATGACACTGAAACCTCTCCAGAAGATTGCAACCTCATGATGACACTGAAACCTCTCCAGAAGATTGCAACCTCATGATGACACTGAAACCTCTCCAGAAGATTGCAACCTCATGATGACACTGAAACCTCTCCAGAACATTGCAACCTCATGATGACACTGAAACCGCTCCAGAACATTGCAACCTCATGATGACACTGAAACCTCTCCAGAACATTGCAACCTCATGATGACACTGAAACCTCTCCAGAACATTGCAACCTCATGATGACACTGAAACCTCTCCAGAACATTGCAACCTCACTGACTACACAAATGCTTTTGATAGAGTAAGACACGTCAGCATCGATGCATGCACATCTCCATGGTGATGACACATCTTGCGATTATGGACACCTTACTGGGGCTGCAGTCACAAATAGAGAGCATCTGTTGGATTTGTTCCCAGGAGAAGCTGGTGTGTGGGGAACTAGATGGCGGACATACTGGCTGGGTCTGCGCTGCATTGTGGGGTATTGGTGCGTGATAGGGCAGATGTGGTCAGGGCATTTTGGAATCGTGTGTATAGTGCAGAATACAGTGTAGATCTTCATGGTGTGTAATGGTGCTGCAGGGAGTGACCAGAGGATCTGTTCAACAAAACTCGCGGGGAAGGCCAGACGGAATCACACATACTCGGACTGCTACTGGGGCTCTGTTGGACTCTGGCTGTTGCTGATGAAGAATGAGCATTATGTGAATGTCTGGAGTGCTGTGATGTCGGTTCTTGACTCAACTCACTTCTTTATAGTGGATACACGAAGCTTTCATCACCAGGGAAAATAGAGGTCAGCACACATACACGCACAAACACACACAGACACACAGACACACACACAGACACACAGACACACACACACACACACACACACACATATATATATATATATATATATATATATATATATATATATATAACTGAGTTTTTTCTTTAGTGATGGTTACTCTACTCGAGATCATGGCACTCTACAACTACACCTGACCTGGCTTTTCATTCACCAGACCTAGAGTGGAACATTACACGAATTGTTGGGAAACAACTAGGTGGCAGTGACCATCGACCAGTCTTTCTAACTGTAGAAAATGAGCTTGTAAGTGAAAGCAGCACCCTCTCAAGGTGGAACTACAAGAAAGCAGACTGGGCAATGTACAAGAATCGCACCAGCATACTGGTTAGAAACCTGAACACTGAGAAAGACATAAATAAAGTAGTTGAAGAGTTTGGGAAATGCATACTACAGGCAGCGAGAGAAACAGTACCAAGAGGAGCCCGTAAACAATATAAACCCTACTGGAGTAGTGAACTGGAACAGTTGCATAATGATGTGGAAGTATGTAGAAAGCAAGCAGAGGCCACACCCAGCCAAGAGCACCACAATAAATTCCAGCATGCAAAAGCCAAATTTCAAAGGGCCAAGCTGCAGGCTAGACGGAAAAGCTGGCAGGAAAAAACAGAGTCTCTGAACTTTGAAAGAGACACAAGGAAATTGTGGAAGCTAATAAAACAACTTAACGATGAGGGCACAGGGAGAAACTCAAAAATTGCACTACATAAAGATGGAAACACCTTAACAAGAAAGCAAGCAGCTGACCATTTTGCGGACTCATTCGCACAAGATAACAATATCAAAATCAGTCCAGAGAAACAACAAGAGATTCGAGAGAAACGGCAACATACAGGACAGAAGGAAATAGTACATGAGGTTCTGGAGGCACCCATCACAATCAGCGAACTGGAGCTAGCCATATCAAAACTGAAAATGTGAAAGTCACCAGGAGCTGATGGTATCTCCAATGAAATTATCAGGAACCTAGGAACAGAGGCCAAAGCAAAGCTGTTGCAGATCTTCAATAACAGTTGGACCTCAGGCAGTGTTCCACAAGCCTGGAGAGAAGCAATCATGATACCCCTCCTAAAATCTGGGAAAGACAGTTCCATTGCCTCCAGCTACAGACCCATTAGCCTCACCAGTTGTCTCTGCAAAACACTGGAGCGCTTCATCAATCACAGACTGCAGTGGTACGTTGAATGTAAAAACATCCTTGTGCCACAGCAGGCTGGCTTTAGGCAGTGCTACTCTACGGAAGATCAGACAGCCTACCTCTCTCAAGAAATTGAGGATATGCAATTAACTTTGCCTCATAAATAAAGTATCAATATAATGAGTGGCAGTGGCGTAGCTATGGACATGTAAGCAGTATAGAATTACATGACTCATAAATAAAGAGACGGCAATTAACCAACAAGTCAGTTTGTGAGACAGAAACATAAAAAGCTGTATAGACCTGAACCATCACACTGACGACAGATGTACTTTGTCTCTGACAGGTTCCCGACCGTCGGTTTCCCGGACACGTACGACAGGATCTGTGGCCAGCCTGGGCAGGTCACTCGCAGATACAAGTGAGCAGACGATAACTGGCCCGCCTGACAGTGCAGCAGAGGATGTAGTTAGCACTATTGTCTGTTATCTTAGAGTCTCGTGTATTTAGGCTGCGCATGTTCCACTGTGTTGTGCTTATTCTACACATCTGCCACTGTGTTTGTGCTTACTCTACACATCTCTCACTATGTTTATGCACTTGTCCCATTGGCTATGCGATGTTTGCAGTTTTTATTTTGTTAAACCACTCCTTTCCCTTCTCCTTCTCTGTGTGTGTCTGTATGTATGTCTGCCTCTCCGTATCTATGTACATTCTACACACGCATACATAGAGATATGTGTATCAACACACACATACAGGAGATATATGTATCAACTCACACATACGGGAGATATATGTATCAACACACACATACAGGATATATATGTATCAACACACGCATACAGGAGATATATGTATCAACACACTCATACAGGATATATATGTATCAACAAACGCATACAGGAGATATATGTATCAACACACTCATACAGGATATATATGTATCAACAAACGCATACAGGATATATATGTATCAACAAACGCATACAGGAGATATGTGTATCAACACACACATACAGGAGATATATGCATCAACACACACATACAGAAGATATATGTATCAACACACACATACAGGAGATATATGTATCAACAAACGCATACAGGAGATATATATATCAACACACACACATACAGGAGATATGAGAATAGACCTTACAGTTGGTGTTGGAGTGTTGACAATATGGTTATTCAAAGAGCACCATGTCACTGCTGCCGTCCTTTGGTTGACCATTGCCCCAGCTTCAACGTACCAAGAGCTTATGCGATTGAGTTCTGTTTGAGTTCCAGTCACCCTATCTCTATCCTTACCCTGACGATACACTAACGCATCGTCTGCTTGCGACAAAGTCCTCCCTGGACCTGTGATCTGCTGGCCGGTGAATCTCAGTGTAAGCGTTGAATTCAGAATAGGAAGAAACATTTTTTATCAACACACGCATACACACAGATATGTGTGTCTACCTTACGCCATGTTAGGCTTCTCATATTCTGGTCGGGACATCACAACTATCATGTGACTGTCTAAGCTTGTCCTCTAATAGTGTACTGAGAAATAAAGTCTACGGAAATGCACAGATGTGTTTGTATTTCTTTAGGCACGAGTTGAACTGAATGGGTGAATGAGTAAGTGAATATATGGACTTGTGAATGTACGTTTTCGACAATTTCAACTCATTTTTAAGTCAAACAGAATGTGGGTTCGCCACATGGCTTCAGAGGTGGACATATCCAGATGGAACAGTGACGAGATTAAGAGTTCAGTCCAGTCAACCATTCGTGTCGGTTAATGTTTATGTCTGTAATGCGAGTGTGGATTCCCAGAGGTGGCAGTGCTTGAGTGACATATTAGGTCAAGAGAGGAATGCCATTTTCTGTGGCGATTTCAACGCTAAAGGAAGATTATGTGGAAACATTTCTTCCAACACACAAGGGGAGGCGCTCGAGGCTGCACTTGAAACCATCGACCTTCTTTGTATCAACAGTGGCTGTGTCAGCAGGACAACAAGTCATCCAGGTGATGAGGACAGTGTTAGTGACATGGCACTGGTTTCTACTTCTCTCTCTAATGTGTTTAGATGGGGGTGTCCTAGGGTACCATGGCAGCGACCACTACTCTTGCAGCATATTGATGGAGAAAGGCAGAACCAGGCAGAACAAGTCAATGGTCAAGACTTTCAAGTATGACAGTACAGAGCAAGATGTGGTGCGTAGAATAAGGCGACAAGCGCAGAAATCATCATGGCAGGAGAAAATGCTGGGAGCAGCCACCTTGGTGGAATTTTGATGTGGAAAAGGCCTGGATGGAGAAGCGTGGTACTGTAAGCATATGACACAACTCCAAGAGAACAGAATTGACAATCCTAGTCTTATCCTGCACTTGCAAAGTGAGATGGACACAATTCTTAGCAATTTTAAAACACTGGTTAAAGTGGTTAAAAGTGACAAATGGGCAGAGTTGTGTCAAAGAATAAGCACAGACAAGTCACTGAAGTTGTTCTCGCGACTACATACACGTATGAATGGGGTAGTCAAGAATAAGAGTTTTCCTGACTTCCAAGGAGACGAAATCTTGCCAAGACGGTTACATCAGAGAGGTGTAACCCCCAGAACATTTCAGATGAAGTGACAGTGACAGTGAAAGAGATTAAGGCTGTGCTTCGACGAACAAAAAACAGCGCTCCTTGGTCAGATATCCTGTATGACGATATTAGTATGTGTACCGACAACGAATTAATGGAACTAGCAGACATGTACAACAACAGTATAGGGATTGCCAGCATCAAGGAGGAGTGGCTACGCAGATTTCTGATTCCCTTGCCGAAGCCTGGCAAAGACCACATACAAATGCAGGGATATTTGGTAATGACCATGTAGCATACAACAGGCAAGCTGATGGAGAAGTTAATTGCCAGAAAAATATCAAGCCAACTAGAGAGGCAAGGTATTTTCCTACCTACCCTGGAAGGGTACCGTCCAAACAGAGAAACCTGGACCATTGCAGCAGTTGTTGCCCATGATGTCTATGAAGGTTTTCACTCAGGCATTCAAACATGTGCTGCAGCGATTGATCTTGAAGATGTGTACAAAAGAGTACCTTTGGAATTTTTAATCTTTCAGCTTCTTGAACTCAAAATAAGTACTTCCGTCCTTAGTTGGATCGCCGCAGTGCCCTTCCAACGGAACGTAGTCTTTAGATGTGGCTGCTGGACTTCTGAATCAACAACAATATATCCTGGTCTACCACGGGGATCACCATTTTCTCCGGTGCTATTCAACGCTTACACTGAGATTCACCGGCCAGCAGATCACAGGTCCAGGGAGGACTTTGTCGCAAGCAGACGATGCGTTAGTGTATCGTCAGGGTAAGGATAGAGATAGGGTGACTGGAACTCAAACAGAACTCAATCGCATAAGCTCTTGGTACGTTGAAGCTGGGGCAATGGTCAACCAAAGGACGGCAGCAGTGACATGGTGCTCTTTGAATAACCATATTGTCAACACTCCAACACCAACTGTAAATCTGGGTTCAGAGACTGTGGAAAGAACGCAGGCAATGAATTACCTGGATATACGATGTGATCGAAGCCTCGATTATACTGAGCACATAAAACAGATAATAGCAAAGGCCGTGTGGGGTTTAGCTGCGATGCAGGTGATGGCAGCGGCCAACTGTGAGTAGCGCCATCTATGTCTTCTTTACGAAGGTCTTGTCCTTTCTATTTTGGAGTATGCGATGGCGATCCTGACTCTCAGCCATAAGCAGATAAAAGTATACAGAACGAAGCTTTGCGTATTATACTTGGATGTACAAGAGATACAGCATGCAGGGCGATGCGCTACCTTCTAGATTTTCCAACCATTAGAGACAGAATGCCTGCCTCCCTGGCATAGGCGTTAGCGACTTTCTCCGTAATCCTGTATATCCACGTTGGGTAACTCAGCTGAGCGAAATTCGGTAGCGGAATCGCCGCGTTGGTTTCTTACGGGGGTATGTGAGACGGTCGCTCAGAAATCAATGGCAAACTACTGAGCGCAATTTTGCCAAGAAATCAACAACAGCTGTAAAATGCTGGTGTTGACAGCGATTTCCTGTAAATGGGATATGTGGGGGGGGGGGGGGGGGAAGACAGAATATAAATTTGCCGAGCATGTGCATAACTCAGAGGCAACGCACGCACAACATCCACTAAAAGAGAAATTAAGAAGGTAAATGGCAGCAGGTTAAAAATATGAAAGTCGTGGATGGGACAAGTGGAAGATATTCTTTAACACGTGTGTTCACTTGAGGACTTACATCCTGGCGAGGAGTGGGTACAAGTGCCAAAAGATTTCTGTACGTCATTTGCAGGTTGCATTCAACTAAGCAGACAATGGAGACAAGAACATCCGGCTGCTGTGGAGGCGGAAGAACAGGCTTTGATTTTCGAGAATTCTTTAGAGGGTGATACTGTCACTTACACAGATGGGTCGGTCGTCCATGTGAGAAGCTCATGCGCTTTTACGGCTCGGGCTGGAGGGAGAATTGCGAAGGAAGATGCTGGTGCTTATGCTTTGACCACAATTAGCCGTGGGCCCGAAGAGAGTAGTTGATGTCTCTTGAGCTGTCTCGGCTGGGAAAGATTAGCTTCACTTTCGTGCCAGAGAATGCGGGTGTAAATGGAAATGAGCAGGCTAACAGACTTGCAGGTACGGCTACTGTGCAAAGCGGACGAGCCATGGACCAGGCTGACATTCTGAATGCTCTACGAGAAGTAAGTCGTTTGCGAGTACCACGGGATGACTGGGAATCTACAACCAATGTCAGGCTGCGAGAACAGCAAGTTAAAAGAGGTGTGGCCAAACAAGAACCATACCCCACCCACCAAACATCCCTTCACCCATCCACACATCCTCCATCCACCCACACACATCCCTCACTCACAACCCCTCCACACATTCATCCCCTCACACACTTCCCGCACACACACTTCCCCCAGTCACAGCCCCTCCACACATACATCCTCTCACATACATCCCGCACACACACTCCCCCCACATACACACCCACACACACACATGCCTCACATAATCACTGAAACTAGTATTAACAAACTCCCACACTTTACACACAAATACACTGATGATTGTCGTGAACATTCTCGCAACAATTGTAAAGTAAATTGGGAAAAAAAATTGTACATATACATTGTGTAACGTAACAAATAGTGACGCAATTCAACTCTCTTTTTTCTTACACACACACACACACACACACACACACACACACACACACACACACACACACTCACTCACTCACACTCACTAGCGCTCTCATTCCTCTACAGTAATGTGCACGTGTTGGTATTATACATGATTATATCAAGTGACATACAACATGATAATATGAAAGATGAGAATACACACAAAATATGGAATAGCATGTTACATGACATGAGTGCGCTCAACTTTCTCTCTCTTCCTGCATACACACAGACTCATACACATGCGCACCCACACACAAACACATCCACTCTCAAATCCCGCACCTACCCACACATCCCCCACCCACACAATTTCCCGCCACCCACCCACACATTTCGCACCCGTCAACACACACATCCCCAACCAAACATCTCTCCTCACCCACATATATTTCACCACTCATCCCTCAACCCACACACACTCACCCAGACACACATCCCCCATCCAACCACACACCCCAATAACCCATCCCACAGACACGCATCCCTCAACCACAAAATCCCAACCCACCCACACACACATCCAGCACCCATCTACACATTCCCACTGTCATAATCTCCATCGCCATCGCCTGTAGGCGACGACCAAGTACGACCGTGAAATTGACTAACAGCTACTTCGCAGTGGATGTCCAGTGGTCAGCGTGATGCACGAAGCGCACGAGGACTGAAAGCAGGGCCAACGAGGAACCATCGCTGGAAGCTCAGACGGCCTAGGACTTCGAGACTGGACGGACATGAAAGAGAGTGTTGCACGTATTTATGTATTGTCCGATGCTTGATGGAAGAAAGCCTGTATGCTTTGTAGAGTTAATTTAGAGACTGAGTGAGTGCTTTATTCCATGCATTTATGAACTTGTATATTGTATGTATGTATCTGTAAATGGCATTGCCCCTAATTGTGAGCGCAGCATTATATGAATGCCGTTGAGAAGTGTCATTAAAGTGTTTCAGTTATGTCGCCGTGTGTTTGAGTACAATCATTCTCTGTGTATGATTGTTTCACTCCTGTTAGAGAACACGAGCCATTGTTAGTGTAAACAAGACCTTGACACTCACCCAATCAAACACATCCTCAACCACACACACACATCCCCCACACATGCATCCATCACACATGCATCCACCACCCACACGTCCCCACAACCCACACATCCCCAATCCACACACACACATCTCCCACCCACACACACCCACTACACACACATACATCCCTCAACCACAAACCCACCCCCACCCACACACACATCCCCACTCACACTCCTATCCCTCACCCACACCACACACCCCCACCCGTACACAAACCTCCACACCCATCTCGTATGCAACCTACCCGGACACTCACTTCCATACACCCACCCATACATCCACACACACATTTTTACCCACCCACGCACACCCACAAATCCCGATACCCACTAACACCCACATACACCAACTAAAAACACACCCACCCACAGGTTCTCACCCAAAACACACATCCCAACTCACACGTTCTTCATCCATACACTCATTCTCATACACCCCCACATTCCCCCTCCCCCCCCCACACACACACACACACAGATTCCCCACACATCTCCCCATCCATCCATATCTCCTCACACACACACACGCATCCCCACCCACACACAAGCATCCGAAAATGGAAAAATTGTAAAAATGAAAACAATATGTTATACATTGTGTAACGAAGAAAAGGTTTGCAGTGTAATAAATAATATAATTCCTGGAATTGACACGAACATGATGAAAAGCGCAGTGCATTCAGTGCATGTTAAAATCAAGTGCCAGTAACAATTATAATATGACAGATGAGGATTCAGAAGAATTATTGAATAGCATATATCGCTTTATCTTTCTTTCACGCACACTACACTATTCTTCTCATGGTCTCACATTCTCTCTCATTGTTTCACTATCTTTCTCTTAAACACATTCACTCGCTCTCACTATCTCCTACTTTCTCACACACACATACCCACACTCTCTCGCTCTTTGTCTCATACTTACTCTCTCACGCACTAACTCTCTTTATCCTCTTTTACTCACTCACTAATTTTCATACTCTATTTCTCTCTATCACACACACACACACACACACACACACACACACACACTCACACACACACTCTCACACACTCACACACACAAACACACACACTCTCTCACACACACCCAGACACACACTCTGACTGACACACACACTCTCACACATACACTCACACACATACTCACTCCCACATACACTCCAACAACACACGCTCTCACAGACACTCTCACACACTCTCTCACACACACACTCCCACACACACTCACTCACTCTGAGACACACACTCTTACACACACTCACACACACAAACTCAAACACACTCTCTCACACACACACTCACACTCACACACACTCTCACACATACTCCATCTCCCACACATTCACTTGCTCTCACTCTCTCTTACTCTATCACACACACACACACTCACACACACACTCTCACTCACATACTCTCACACACTCTCACAATACACACACACACACACACACACACACACTGTCTCACAAAAAGACTCACACACACACACACACACTCACACACACACTCTCTAACACATACAAACTCCCACATACACTCACAAAGTCACACTCACACACACACTCTCACACAAACACACACTCACACTCTGACACACACACTCACACACACACTCTTTCACATACACTCTCTCTCACAAACACACACACTCACACATACTCTCACACACAGACTCTCACACACACTCTCCCACGCATTCGCTCGATCTCACTCTCTCTTACTCTCTCTCTCTCTCTCTCTCTCACACACTCACACACATACTATCTCGCTCACACACACACTCTCACACACACACTCTCTCTCACACACACTCTCACACACACACACTCTCACACACACTCACACACACTCTCCCACACATTCACTCGCTCTCACTCTCTCTTACTCTGACACACATACAGTCTCTTACACACACTCTCTCTCACACATATACACACACTCACACACACTCTCTCACACACACAATCTCACACACACTGTCTCCCACACATTCATTCGTTCTCACTCTCTCCTTCTCTCTCTCACACACACTCTCTCTCTAACACACACTGTCTCTCTCACACACACATTCACACACACTCTCTCACACACATACACTGTCTCACTCACACACACACTCACTTACACTCTCTCACACACAAACTCTCATACACACTCTCTCAAACACACACAATCTCACACACACTCTCTCACACACTCTCACAAACACTGTCACACATACTCTCAAACACACATGCTCTCTTACACACACACATACACACACTCTCACACACTCTCTCTCACACACACACTATCTCACACACTCTCAAACACACTCTCAAACACACTCTCAAACACACTCTCTCAAACACACACTCTCACACAAACACATTGTGAAAACACTGACACTAGCTGACACTGTCCTTGTACTAGCTGACACTGTTCTTGTACTAGTTGACACTGCCTTGTACTAGATGACACTCCTATGTCAGGTCATGGGCCACTCGGTACAGGCAGTCTAGAGTTTCACGCAGTCCGGCGTGAAGATGAGAAGATTGAGAACCGCGCCTTGCATGAAAATAGCAAGACTGGTCGCTGAACAGGGTACCACGTCTCCTTCAAGGCGTCATTTAATGTCGGACCGTGTTTGAAGTCGGACCTGTTATAGTTGAATAGGGCGATTGCAGAGCCTCACCTCACCGCCACTTTTAGATGAATGTTTATGTCAATTGAGACAGTCGACATTGATTAAGTTTGACTGCAGATGAATGCTGATGTCTTTCAAGAAATTCTATGTCGACAGAGTGCAACTGTAATATGTCAGGATCTTGCGGCAGCAAGACTCTGGCTCGTTGGCTGACAAGTGAGATACTAAATACTGTCACTAAATAACTCAATGTGACACAATGCAAACACTTTTTTCGCGCAAGGCGCAACTCACAATCAATGCATATATCGCGTAATCACAATTCATCATATAATCAATACATGCAATCAATCAATACATCAATGCAATACACTTACAAGTCAATAACCCAGGCGTTCGGTCTCTTACACTCGTACAGGCTAGCTATCGATTCACGCTCAAACATTCGCTTCATTGCATTCGCCATTCAAACGTCTGTCCGCTACGATCTCCCAAGCCGGTCTGTCTAGCCGTTCAGCATTAACGTCAGTCGGAGTAGATTCCCCCTGCGTGAACCACTAGTTTCACGCTGTGTCCTGACTGACCAGCAACGGGCTTAGCGTCGCTCAGAGTTGAGCCTGGCTGGACTTCCCTGGCGTCGTCGAAGACGCCGCGTTGTAACTGGCGTGTTTAACACCGCTCAGAGTTGAGTCCGGTTGCATTTGCCATGCGTGGGTACAGACGACGCGTTGCAACCCTGGGTGAGAATCTGACATAGACGTCGATTGCAAGTATTTTGTGAACATTAATTTTAAACTGATATAGATGTGTTCAAAGTATCCTGAGGTAAGTACTATGTCATATACTATAATCATTATGTACTGTTGTGTTAGATCAAGTTCGTGTGGACTGTCAATTGTCGCAGAAATAGTGGACACATAATAGTGTATCAGAATTGCCCCAGTGCAACTTCTCTCGTGGGCAGATGTTTGAATCTATCGTTAAAAGTACTGGCATACGGCAAAATAACGCTTCTCGCCATGTAAAAAAAAGCTACAAGTGCCTCGACATGTATGGGTAATATACAATTGAAACCACGGAGTTCAGCATCTGAAGTCTACGTCTAAAAGTACCCCTAAAAGCCCTACCTATCAGCTGCCCGTGGCGAGTGACTCCATACGGTCGTTGGCAATACCACTAGGTGACTTATGGAGGCATATAGTCGGTATGGAGTAAGTATTAACAGAGTTGAATGTGTAAGGACACATTGGACTTTTCGGATCTGTTGTAAGGTCATTTCATAAGTGATTGCCAGAATACGTAAATCAAGTTTTGTATAAGTCCAATATAGGTTTTAGGACATATATTAAATTTAAGAGCTTGCTGTTCATTGCATGAGATTGAATCATCGGTTGAAGATACTCTGGGGTATTTTTAGATACTACTTCATTCACTAATTTCGCTTTGTTATAAAGGAAACGCTTTCGAAGTGCTTAGATGACTATATACATTATCACTTTCAGCATGTTTAGAGCCAGAAACTAGACGTATAGCCCGCATTTGAAGGAATAAAGTCGTTTCATATTGGATTTAGGGCAACCATCCCAGACTGTGGACCAATAATCGAGATGGGATTGAAAGTATGATTTAAATAATATCTTTCGCGTGCTTTCGTCTAGGAAGTGCTGAATTTTAGCAAGTTGGTAAATTTTCTGTGCTATTTTCTTGGTAAGATATGTGGACATGAGAGCTCCAATTTAAATGTCTATAAATTAAAAGACCAAAATGACGTATGTTCATTTACATAACTATAGGTAACGTGTCCATGCGGAGTTCGAGCACTGCCCTAGTTATGGCTAGTGTCTGAAGTTTTTGTCTGGTCGTTATTAGCATGGATTTGGTTTTGTCGATGTTAATTTGTATGCGATTTTCATTGTAAGATTATCAAGTTCTTTTTGTAAATAACTTTCTAGTTCACTACGGTTCTCCTGACCATCATATATAATACAATCGTCTGCAAATAGATCACATGTAGTATTGAGATATAGAGGAAGGTCGTTAATATAAACTGCAATAAGCAGCGGACCTAGTATTCAGCCCTGGGGCACACCAATCTTAAGCTGTGTGGGTCCTGAAAGAAGGTTGTTAAAGGATACGACTTGTGTAACAGAGCACCATCTCTGTTAGTAGTTTGGGAAATAGTTGGCGTGAAATAGAAAAGGGTTTGGGAAATGAATGATGCATGCGTGAGCACAATTGAACGAGTTGTTAGGGAAGCTCACGCGTGACGTCAAGGGTAAACATAGGAGAGTCCTAACTCAGCATTCGACTTAGCTAGACGTGTTTCAACATATTGTATTCGTTTTTATACCTGGACTAATAAACGGACTTATATACACTTTGGTCAGAGCCTTGATTTCATCTATTGCAGTTCTTCTTCTTCTTCAGCGTTCCGAGCCATTGAGGTTCTTTGCTGCAAATACAATCCGTCTCCATTCGTCTCTCTGGTGGACCTTCTCTTGCCAGTCGTTGATTCCAAGTGCTTGTAGGTCTGTACATGTATTATCTCTCCGCGTCATTGTACAGCCTTGAGCACCTGGCTGTTTTTTTTTTTTTGGAACGTCAATATGCTGCCTTGAAATCTCGTTTTGCTGGAGCCGTTATCGTCTTCATGTCATTGAACCTGAATTTGACCTTGGTCGCCTGAAGTGAAGTCAGGAGCCGTTATCGTCATTGAACCTGACCTTGGTTGCCTGAAGTGAAGTCAACCCTTATACTGAACCAAGCCATTTGCTCATTCGTTTGGATCGTTAGCTCAAATTACGAGGAAACCCTACTTCTTGCGAAAATTAACTCCAGTCGAGCTTGATCATAAATGCAGCTATCCTGAACTCTGGCTTATCAAAATGTTTCTCAACCAAAGCGATAACGTTAATGTGGAACCTTCGAAAGTGGGTGGGGCAAACTGGGTTGCCGTCCTGCTGAAGAGGGGACCCTAATTAAATCGCTTCATCAAGCTAGAGCCGTTTCCAGACGTGCCCTTTTTCGGGTGAAGCCGTCCAGAAGTGCCCTTTTTCGGGTGAAAAGAAGCCACAGGTCTGAGGTGCCCGACCATGGGTGAAATCAAAAGTTCATAAGTTCCTTGCGTTATGGTAGAATGGAGGAACACGACACCCTCGTTTTTTTTATACAAGGCCTACAAATGTCAAGTACCATCATCCGTCGGCATATTTGGACTTAGTTCACCGGAGGACCCGTGGAAGAGGTATTTCACCCATAACTGCTAGTTAAATTAATGTAAGACTAGTATCACATAGTCTGGTGTGTTGGATAGGATTGATTAATCTACTGGAACATTTGGTCTTTAGAAGAAGAACAATTACTTGCGTTCCTCCTATAATTTAAATATAGTGGTATACTTATTGATATTTGTTAATTATAATTGTCAATTTGCTTGTATAAATTGTATTTCAGCATATTTCAACATGGCAGAGGAACAGGTTTCGTTGACACAGGTGTTAACTGGAGTAGGCACGGCAATAGGCAGACTCAACACAGCCATAAAACAACAAGGAATAGGGACAGAGATTGTAAAATTTAGTGGACAGGCGAAGGATTTCAAGAAATGGATGACTTCGATAGAGAAACATGCATTTTTGGTGGCGGCAACGGATGAGGAAAAAATGAAAATTGCTTATCAGGCCACTATAGAACCAGTTTCAGATCACATTCGAAGAAAATTAGAGTCAAGGACTGATGAGACATGGGAGCAGTTCAAGGATGACCTGGCCCGCAAGTATGCTGAAATCACAGATCTTCAGCATGCGTTTTCAGTGTTAAGACAATCCAAGCAAAACACCGGAGAAACTGTACAATTATTTAGTGATAGGTTGATTAACCTAGCTGAAGAAGCATTCCTGGGACAGAACGTACGAGGGGAGGAAGTGGAACGAATGTTGGTCGGGATTTTTGTAGATGGTATCAAGTCAGATGGACTGAAATTTAAATTAATGAGAGAAAACCCTGAGAGATTATCACAAGCTGTGGATATAGCTGTACAGGAAGAGAATTTGAGACGAAGATTTAGACTGAGAGTAGGACGAGAAATAGGAACTAGTCGGGAAGATAGGATTGAAGAGCCCATGGAGGTGGGACAAACAAGGTTCGGATGGAATAGAAGAGGAGGAATACAGACGTTGCATGGAGGTAATGTAAATACTTATGATAGAAGAAGACAAATGAGAAGTCCTACAAGAGAAACGGTAGGTAACACAAATGTAGTCTGTTGGGGTTGTGGTCAACACGGACACATTTTTGGGTTCTGTGGTAACATGCGTGTCCAGGCGAATACACAAAATAGAAATGTCAATGAGAGATCAAATAGGAATTGTGAAAGTAGATAGAGGAATTTTACAAGGCCAAGAATACAGGAAAACTGGAATCCCACCTATTGAATAGGACCTGCGGTAGGAGGGAAGATAACAAGGTCCCAAGATTTAAAGAATATTTTAATAACAGGTATAGCATGACGAGTAGAAAGTGCTCTCAAATGGCTGAAATCAAACAATTTTCAGTAAATAAAAAGGACCCCAGTTCATGCATAATAGAAATAGGGAAATATAGAATCCGTACATTAATTGATTCGGGAGCTCAGGTTAGTGTAATCAAAGAAAATTTTCTATACAAAATAATGAAAAATTTCAAAATATTCATGAGTCACGATAATCTTCACTCTGTTACAGGACAAAATTTACAAGTAGTTGGTCAAACAATGATAAATCTCAAATTAGGAGGAATCAACGTAAGACATCTTTTTCATGTAGTGAAAGACTTAAATAGGAACATGCTTATAGGTAGAGATTTCTTACTAAAAATGGTGTAAGACTTTTTTTTGATCTGCACAAATTAAGATTCAAGGGCGTGTATGTAGATTTAGAAGAGGACATGCACATACCAGCACTGGTTAGAGTTAAAATGTCCACGACTTTAAGACCACAAACGGTTAATCTGATACAGGCGAAAGTGAAAAGAAATCCGTATTATTTAGTAGGACATACAGTTAGAATAACAGAATTACAAAGGGAGGTAATAGATGAGCCTGGTCTAGAAGTTCCAGATGGAATAATGACATTAGATAAACACTTAACTTTTCCAGTAATGATTATTAACAACACAGGCAGAGAAACTAAATTGTATAGAGGATGTGTAATAGCCAAAGTAGAACATGATACTAACAGCGTATTAGCAACAGATAGAGTAGAAATGCCGAGAACGAAATGTTCAGAAACCCATATGGAAAGAATCAATACCAGGAATAGACGTGGAAGAAGATGGAACGTGCAGAATGATGAATTGATCCATCCATTCAGAAAACATACATCTCAAATATATTCAGTAGACAAAATAACAAGAGAACAAGAATTATTAGCACAGTTAAAAGCTCCACCAGAAAATAAGGAAATATTAGAAAAACTTATAAAAGAGAATCAGTATGTTTTTGCAATTAACGACTTAGAATTGGGGAAGACCAAAACAGTTACTATGGAAATAGATACTGGAGATCACCCACCAATTAGTTTGAATCCGTACAGAACTCCCTTAAGGAATAGAGAAATTGTCGAAAAGGCAATAGAAGACATGTTGAAAGCAGGAATAATAACAAGATCAAAGTCAGAATGGTCATCTCCGATCGTCATAGTGACCAAGGCCGATGGTTCACATCGATTCTGCTGTGACTACAGGGCGTTGAACAAAATCACTAGGAATTAGCTTACCCATTGCCGGTGATAGACGATATTTTAGGTTTACTTAATGGGTCTACCTTCTTCACTACATTAGATGCAAGGTCAGGATTTTGGTGTATCCCTATGTCCCCAGATGCTCAAAAGAAAAGTGCTTTCTGTACACACGCAGGTTCTTGCGAATCTTTACGAATGCCTTTTGGGGTCAAGACGGCGCCTTCTCACTATATGCTTTTAATAAATCAAGTATTAGAAGGCATGCAAAAGTTAGCATTAGCATAAATAGATGACATTTTGATCTACACAGCAGGAGACGTACAGGACCACCTGAAACATGTAAAATTAGTATTTGACAGATTAAGAATACATGATGTTAAATTGAAACTCAGTAAATGTGAATTTCTAACAACAGAAACTAAATACCTGGGATACATTATTGATAGAGAAGGAATTAAACCAGATCAGGATAAAGTAAAAGCTATTAAAGAATTGCCTCCTCCAACCAACGTAAAAGAAGTTCGTGCTTTTATCAGTACATGTGGATACTATCGTCGTTTCATTCCAGGTTTCTCAAAAATAGCAGAGCCCATCACTAACCTGACTGGCAAATACGCTAGATTTAAGTGGAATGATGAGTGTCAAAGAGCATTTGAGTTGTTAAAAAATAGCTTAACAGTAGTGCCACTATTGACACATCCAGATTTGGATAAACAGTTAATTTTGTATACAGATGCTTCAGATAATGCAATAGGAGCATGTTTAGCACAACCATATGAAGGAGAAAGATCAGGAATACCAGGAGTTAAGAATGAAAGACCAATTTATTTTTTGTCACACAAACTTAGTAAATCTCAGCGAAAATGGGCGACTATAGAGAAGGAGGCCTACGCTATTCATTATGCTCTTCAGAAACTTAATTATTATCTACATAACGCAAATTTCATTATTAGAACTGACCACATGCCTTTAAAATCTTTATTAGAAGCTCCAGTGCAGAACAGAAAAATACAGACAAGGCCTTGAATTTGCAGGGGTACAACGCAAAGATAGAATACGTGGCAGGTAGGGACAACACCTGTGCAGATTTATTATCCATAATCCCGTATCCAGAGACGTCAGGAAACACTGAGGATGAGGGTGAACCCGAAATAGATTACCGAAACTGGCAAGTAAATATATTAGATTCTACCATATTAAATGGAGAAGATTTTAGGAGTTTACCGTCGGATCAAGAATCTGAACCTAGAACAGAAGACCCACATTTAATGCAATTTAATATGAAAGAAGAACAAGAATTAGATCCGAAAGTTCTGGAAATAAAACAGAAATTGGACGAAACGGGTGAGAACAGTTATAATAAAAATTATTTAATTTTACAAGATGATGGTTAGTTATATTACGTGAATGAAAAAAGCGAACAGTTGAGAAAATACATTCCAAAACATCTGGAAATTGAGATTCTAAGGGCATATCATGATAGGAATGGTCATCTTGGTCGTGATAAGCTAGTAAAAGCACTCAGTAATAAATATTATTGGCCAAACGTATTTAAAACTGCTTGTAAATACGTTGATGCGTGTGAGAAGTGTAGGTTAAGAAATATGAAAACAATCAAATGTCCCTTACAAGATTCTGACATTCCACAATTTCAAATGCAGAAAGTAAGCTTGGATATATCAGGTCCTCACCCTAGAACACAACGGGGAATGTATATCTACTTCATGTTGTGGATTGCTACAGCCTCTGGCCAGAAATTTATCCGATTCCGGATAAAACAGCAGATACCGTCATTAATATTTTTATACAGGAGTTCATACCAAGATTTAGTTGCCCACAGATCGTACTCACAGATAATGGTAAGGAGTTTGTAAACAAGAAGTTTGAGAAGTTATTACAAGATTTGAATATAAACCATATAAAAACCTCGTATTATAGACCTTCTTCAAATGCTAAGAATGAGAGACAACATCGAACATTGTATAATATTATAGCAAAATATGTCGATGAACATGAAAAAGATTGGGACCTTTTCTTGGGATCTGCACTAAGCGCGATACGCACAAATCAAAATGAGGGAACAAGGTTTTCACCATTCTACTTATTACACGGGAGAGAGCCTATACTACCAATTGACAATCTGTTAAAACCAAGACGTAAATATATGGGTGAGGATTTTCAGGAAGTTATTTTACAAGAAATGCACAAAGCGCATGTAAGGTTACGGAACAATATAATTAAAGCCAGAGAAAGACAGAAAAGGTACGCAAACAAAAATACACAATTACAGGAATTTAAAGTAGGTGATATAGTTTATAATAAGAAGCATAGAAGGAACTCCAAAATTGATGCTCATTGGATTCCAGGTTATTATAATTTAGAAAGGTTAGGTACTGTATCATACATTATAAAGAACCAAATCACAGGACATGTAGCAAGGGCACACGTAGAGCACTTAAGAAGAGATAATGAAGATAAGAAAGACAATAATAATAATAATAATTATTATTATTATTATTATTCAGACGACTTATATTCAGATGGACAACTCGTCAGAAGAGCTATAATACCCCCAGATTTTGGAAAAGATCCGGTACAAAGTCATTTAATAACAACACCAGTTTGCGATGATACTTATGAACAAACAATACCGAAAACGATGATGAAAGAAGAGAGGAATACGTATGATGGTTGTTATGACAGTGTTAAATCTATGGAAGAAGAGGTAACCGCTCCATTCAAAAATACCAGACAAGTAGTGAAAAGGAGAATAGAAAGACAGAGAGAAAGAGAAGTGAAAAGACAGAGGAGAATCAGAGAAAATTCATCAAGCGACGATGACATGCCACTACTCGAAAGATCGTTAAGAAACTATGATAGACAGATTAGATTGGATATAGAAAGGAACAAATTAGCGGCTGCTAGCAATAGACATACAGATGAAGAAGAAGGAATGGATGAAAATTCAGAATCTAATGGAGATAGTAGCATGAAGGAAAATATTTCTTTACGAGAGGATGAAGACATTGATGTGGAGATAGCACTTATACAGAAAAATCTAGAGTTACTGAAGAAATAGAGACATGGTAGATAAATTGATAGAAAATGCTGCAGATAGCAGGATGAAAATTTTGTGGTTTAAAGAGGAAATTGATAATTGTTGAAATACGGTAGCTGTGTATTACAGGTGTTTCATAGAAACAGGGTGGCAAATGGTTTGATTAATACCTGTACTGAGTTGTCTTGAGGAGTAGACATGATGTTGTATATTTTAGTAACAAGTTAGATAATATGGATGTAAATTCTCGTGTGGTCTTGAAGATGTATTTTTATTGCCATTTGATTCTAAGATTTGACTTGTTGAGTTTTCTTAATAGATAAATAATTTATTGTTAGTCCGTAAAAGTGACTAACAATGGATAGGATGTATGTCATATTATTTTGAATAATGTCTTTCTTTGAATTGGTTGATTACCTTTATTTGATATGTGGGGAAAGAAAATGTGTCTTCAAAACGTGGGGGGTATGATATCCTGTTTTGACTTCGTTTTGGTTGACTCATGATTTTGGTTGAATTGTCTTGTGTATTGAATAGTAATTACCCTTGTTTACAAATAAGTTGAAAATTGTTAAAAATTATGTTCACAAGCAGTTATTGTTTTGTTTAGAATAAAGAAGAATAAGACGGGGCTTTATTTAAAACCCTTCGTTCAGAAAATAGTTAACAAACGACTGAGGACTAGAAGAGAGACACATTCTCCTTATGAGTAATAAGTTCTAGTAAACATGAGTACCTTGTGTTGGTAAGAAGGCTGCTGCGACAGTCAGCGTTAATGTATTAGGATAGGGAAGTTAATTACATAGTGGCTATGAAGTTGTGGAAACATATGCCATACTTAAATGATGGGGTTTTATAATGGTTACTATACAAATAAAAGGGTTCTGGGGGAGTTGAAATAAGAGCTGCATTAAGTCAGCATTGATAGAAGGTATATGGATTGGATGCCATATTATATTAAGGAATAAACGTGACTAACGGTTATAGCGGGTGTAAAAAGAGGCTGTGATGTTAGAAAATATAAGAAGCTGGTTAATAAAGAATGGATATTAAGGGGGCTGTGAATAGCAGTGCATATGGTTTGGTACGGGGTTAGATACGTATATGAACAAGGATGCTTGTCATGGGATGTGACGGGGTAATATAGGAGCTGTGATAAACAGCGTTAATTAATTTTAAATATGTTCATGAAAGATGAACATTGTTAATGATTTCATGATGGGACATGAGACAGGTGAAATATAGTCATGAGTGTGGATGACAGTACAAATATTGAGTATATGGAAGAAATTTTGGATCAACTTAATTTATAACAAACAGGGATATGGGTTCATATATCATAAGATGTGTTTGTGAAAAACCTTTATTTGTAAAATTTTTACGTTTGCAAGGGAGATAAATGTGATTGTTTTTGATTACTTCTTTATATCGTCATAACTGGGTTCGCACCCCATCTTTTCTGTCTATCCTTTGTTGTGTTGTTGATGTTAAGAGAGAATGAGAACTTACATAACGCATGATAAGTATGTACCAACGATTTTTATGAACAATTATATGAACCGTGGTTTTTTTAAATGAAACCTTGTAGGCTCAGAAACGAAGAAGAAGTATCACAGAACATAGCAGTTAGCTATACGAGACGGGTGGAGAATTGGACTTGAGGGAATAGAAAGGAAGTTTATTGGTTAAGAGGGGGAGAGATAATGTTGGGGTTAAGATTTTAATTAGGTTAGTGGTAAAGACTTTTTTAAGATAAGTCTTTTTAAAGAAAAGGAGGATTGTAACAGAGCACCATCTCTGTTAGTAGTTTGGGAAATAGTTGGCGTGAAATAGAAAAGGGTTTGGGAAATGAATGATGCACGCGTGAGCACAATTGAACGAGTTGTTAGGGACGCTCACGCGTGACGTCAAGGGTAAACATAGGAGAGTCCTAACTCAGCATTCGACTTAGCCAGACGTGTTTCAACATATTGTATTCGTTTTTATACCTGGACTAATAAACGGACTTATATACACTTTGGTCAGAGCCTTGATTTCATCTATTGCAGTTACCTTCAGTTATATTCAGACTCCGTGATCTGCAACAGCTTGTTACCCGTCGGATAAAAATGACGTAATTAAGTTCACCATATCGGCACTAGTCTTCATTTGTGGCAATTTGCTTATTAAAATATTGTGATCTACCATATCAAAAACTTTTTTTAAAGTCTACAAACACCGCTCCACAAATGTTGAAATTGAAGTTAAAATGTAGTTTTTAGGTCATTTTTGTTAGAGCACTATGGCAAGAATATTTATGTCGAAACGCAGATTGGCTGTCAATTATTAGATCGTTATTAATTAAATGCGGCAATATTATTATATTAATGTGCTTTTCTAGTGGCTCTGATGGCGACGTTAGTAAGGAAATAGGTATATATTTACACAAGACGCTGTTATCATTTGAGCCATTTTAAAATAGAGGTTAAACTATAGCAATTTTTCATGCAGATGGAATGTAGTTTTTGGCCAGGAATTGATTATATATGAACGTTGAAGACTTGGCACAGCAAAGAATTATATTACTGATCCCATCTAGGCCGTGTGAGTTTGTTGCTTTGAGGTTTGAGAGATATTTATATACTTGTGCAACCGACATAAAGGGAATCTCAACGGGAATATTTCTAGTGCACTTCACCTCACAGAATGATGACAATGAACTTAAATTACATGATGAGTCTGGTATTGAAAACTTTAGATTCTCTATTTCTGAATGAAAGAACAACTGACATCCTCGCATGTATAGAGTTTGGTGTTGCAGACTCTGACGAGCTAGTGTCATTTACTGGCGGAGTTGGAGGTGTAACAGCTGATAGATGACTGTTCCTGGACAGATGAGAGGATGTAGGAACTAGTGCCATTTACTAGCAGAGTTAGAGGTGTAACAGCTGATAGACGACTGTTCCAGGACAGATGAGAGAATGTCGGAGCCAGTGAGTGTCTTTTATTAGCAGAGTTGGAGGTGTAACAGCTGACAGATGACAGATCCAGGCAAGATGAAATAACGTGGGCACTTGTGTCATTTACTAGCAGAGTTGGACGTGTAACAGCTGATAAACGACTGTTCCAGGACAGATGACATGATGTACGAATCAGTGGCATTTACTCACAGAGTTGGAGGTGTAATAGTTGATAGATGACTGTTCCAGGACAGATGAGAGGATGTAGGAATCAATGCCATTTACTGGCAGAGTTGGAGTTGTAACAGATGATAGATGACTGTTCCAGGACAGATGAGATGATGTAGGAATCAGTGCCATTTACTGGCAGAGTTAGAGGTGTAACAGCTGACAGACGACTGTTCCAGGACAGATGAGAGAATGTCGGAGCCAGTGAGTGTCTTTTATTAGCAGAGTTGGAGGTGTAACAGCTGACAGATGACAGATCCAGGCAAGATGAAATAACGTGGGCACTTGTGTCATTTACTAGCAGAGTTGGACGTGTAACAGCTGATAAACGACTGTTCCAGGACAGATGACATGATGTTCGAATCAGTGGCATTTACTCACAGAGTTGGAGGTGTAATAGTTGATAGATGACTGTTCCAGGACAGATGAGAGGATGTAGGAATCAGTGCCATTTACTGGCAGAGTTAGAGGTGTAACAGCTAATAGATGACTGTTCCAGGGCAGATGACCCTCCACGCAATCACCTGGCATCAATCCAATCTCCCTGCATTCACCCTGTCTCCCAGCATCCACCCAATCTCCCTCTATCCACACTGTCTCCCAGCATCCACCTAATCTCCCTTAATCCACACTGTCTCCCAGCATCCACCCAATCTCCCTAAATCCACACTGTCTCCCAGCATAAACCCAATCTCCCTAAATCCACACTGTCTCCCAGCATCTACCCAATCTATCTTAATCCACACTGTCTCCCAGCATCCACCCAATCTCCCTAAATCCACACTGTCTCCCAGCATCCACCCAATCTCCCTAAATCCACAGTCTCCCAGCATCCACCCAATCTCCCTAAATCCACACTGTCTCCCAGCATCCACCCAATCTCCCTAAATCCACACTGTCTCCCAGCATACACCCAATCTATATCCATCCAAACTGTCTCCAAGCATCCACCCAATCTCCCACCATCCACAATGTATCCCAGTATCCACCCAATCTCCCTCCATCCACACTGTCTCCCAGCATCCACCCAATCTCTCTCCATCCACACTGTCTCCCATACTCCAAACAGTCTCCCATACTCCACACAGTATCCCATACTCAACACAATCTCCCATACCCCACACAGTCTCCCATCCTCCAAACAGTCTCCCGTACTTCACACATTGTCCCATACTCCACACAGTCGCCCATACTCCACACAGACTCTCATACTCCACACAGTCTCCCAACCTTCATACAGTCTCCCTTCACTCACACAGTCTCCCATCCTCCACACAGTCGCCCATACTCCACACAGTCTCTCATACTCCACACAGTCCCCTATACTCCACACAGTCGCCCATACTCTACACTCTCCCATACTCCAAACAGTCTCCCATACTCCACACATTCTTCAATACTCCACACAGTCGCCCATACTCCACACAGTCTCTCATACTCCACACAGTCTCCCAACCTTCATACATTCTCCCTTCACTCACACAGTCTCCCATCCTCCACACAGTCGTCAATACTCCAAACAGTCTCCCATCCTCCACACAGTCCCCTATACTCTACCCAGTCTCCCATCTTCCACACTGTCGGCCATTGTATCATCAAATAGTAGTCCAACTCCTTATGTGTGTGTATTTCCCGCTGAATTAATTGTTGTGTGTTTATCTGTTGTATCTTTACCAGATCTCTTCCATCTTATTCATGACTAGGATTTTCATGTCCATATTTTCCAATTCCTACTTTACACCATCTAACTTTCCCGTTTAACGTTCCTATCTAACGCCTGGTTTGCTTAAACAAATGCTATATTTAAATACATAGGGGCAACTTTTAACATCAGATGGCAGATCTACAACAGAGATTAAGAACAGAATATGGCATGCAAAGGCTGCATTTCAGAAAATGAAGAGTATCTTATACAATACGACACTATAATTGAAAATAGGAAAGTGGGTGCTGAAATGCTATATAGAACATATTTTGTTGTAAGGCAGTTAATCCCGGAATGTTAATGGACAATTTAGGAAGAACTTAGAAGCAACAGAAATTTGGTTATTGAGACGAAATTTGTAAATACCTCGGACTGCCAGAGAAACTAAAAACGATTGTGTGGATGTTGCTAATGGAACTACACCATTATATACAACTATAATAAAAATAAAAACAGATTTCCTTGGCCATGCGATGAAAAAAGAAAGTTTGGAGAACATCGTGACAACTGAAAAGATCAAATGGAAAAGAGGCAGAAGTAGACAAGAGAAATGATGCTGGACGGACTGAGATGGAGTCATGGAGGAATATCATCAACAGAGTTTATCCAGAACACTAAAGACCGAGATCTGTGGAGAGACAATGATGAAGGTGTCTATCTCTGATTGTGTCCTGACATGTCTTGTTTCTATTTTAAACGTGTTCATGTTTGTATTGCCACGGTCTGCTGTCACATGTGGCCACCAGTAGCTTGACCACAGTCTGGTATAACATATGGCTAGTGACCAGTAGCTTGACCACGGTCTGGTATAACCTATGGCTAGTGACCAGTAGCTTGACCACGGTCTGGTATAACCTATGGCTAGTGACCAGTAGCTTGACCACGGTCTGGTGTCACCCATGACTAGTGACCAGTAGCTTGACCACGGTCTGGTATAACATATGGCTAGTGACCAGTAGCTTGACCACGGTCTGGTATAACATATGGCTAGTGACCAGTAGCTTGACCACGGTCTGGTGTCACCCATGACTAGTGACCAGTAGCTTGACCACGGTCTGGTGTCACCGATGACTAGTGACCAGTAGCTTGACCACGGTCTGGTATAACCTATGGCTAGTGACCAGTAGCTTGACCACGGTCTGGTATAATCTATGGCTAGTGACCAGTAGCTTGACCACGGTCTGGTGTCACCCATGACTAGTGACCAGTAGCTTGACCACGGTCTGGTATAACATATGGCTAGTGACCAGTAGCTTGACCACGGTCTGGTGTCACCCATGACTAGTGACCAGTAGCTTGACCACGGTCTGGTATAACCTATGGCTAGTGACCAGTAGCTTGACGACTGTCTGGTATAACCTATGTCTAGTGACCAGTAGCTTGACCACGGTCTGGTATAACCTATGGCTAGTGACCAGTAGCTTGACCACGGTCTGGTGTCACCCATGACTAGTGACCAGTAGCTTGACCACGGTCTGGTATAACCTATGTCTAGTGACCAGTAGCTTGACCACGGTCTGGTATAACCTATGGCTAGTGACCAGTAGCTTGACCACGGTCTAGTGTCACCTGTGGCTTGTGACCAGTAGCTTGACGACGGTCTAGTGTCACCTGTGGCTAGTGACGGCCCCGACCGGTAGAGGATGTTCTAAGAGAGCCACTCACGTCCTTCTCTGATTCAGCTGTGAGAACATTGAAGCATTTGGGAAGATAATGTGGTTGTTTTCCCTTGCCTTCCACATCCACACAGGGTCTTTTACCTCCACCTTTGACAGCCATTACCGACTGCCAGGACAAGTGAGTGTCCTACTCAACTCAGTTGCAGAGTTGTCAACTTATCGCGATGGATACTCAGTCCCTATATTTGTCCGCTTATCTCGGTGGATACTTGGTCCCCAGAGTTGTCCACTTGTCCCGTTTTTATTATTAGGGGAGTTATAGCAAATGAGGCTCCCTAGAGGATCCGGTTACGTCATCGGGACCGCTAACACTGTCCTATATGTTGAAAGGTTGGTTTAGCGGGCTTGCGTGCAACGATTGTTTTTCCTTTCCTTCCGCCTAATGTGTGTATAGTTTGATTCTGCAATGATCAGAGACAGATCAATATGTCCCAGGAGAGGACATATATCTGAGCAAAACCCTGTAGTCGGTAACAATCATACAACGGTGGAGTCTGGCCGAGTTGGTGGAGTGTACTCATTCCGCTGGGAAACCAACGGGTTCCATCTCAGCATCGGAGATGTTCCAACAACCACTGCGGGTCGCCCTATAATGCTCCGTTCCTGTGCCAGCGAATATCACACACAATGCTCCTGACTGTCTCATGTGAAAGGTGTAACAGACAGGAGTCTCGACAAACCAACAGCCCGCACAAGTATCCTGTGCATAATGCCGCCGCCAGAATGCCAACAAAGTCCTCCACGAAAAATACATTTCATCGTCAATGGAAGCGGTAGTCACTAGAAAACCAGCAGCCACACATTTCTGTATAAGGTAATCCAGTCATCTCATCGAAAGTCTTGCCGCCATCAATCTGAACATGCAGTTCACGCTACAAACAACCGCGGAGAGATATAAAAGTATTTCACCCCAAATTCACAGCTCACAGTGTCGCGCCACGCACTCACCTCAGTAGCAGGGCGACAGAACCATTGTGCCACCAGTCCAACATGAGGAAATTGCGTATGCAAACAGAACTACAAGCATAAACACTCCAGAGTCCTTAAGCGTTCAAATGCCTTTCCTCCATGTCTCGTGTACTGCCAATCTTCTTATAGTCCATGCCGTGTGGTGTTGGTGATCATGTCTGTCCACATCCTTCTGTCTCGTGTACTGCCAATCTTCTTATAGTCCATGCCGTGTGGTGTTGGTGATCATGTCTGTCCACATCCTTCTGTCTCGTGTACTGCCAATCTTCTTATAGTCCATGCCGTGTGGTGTTGGTGATCATGTCTGTCCACATCCTTCTGTCTCGTGTACTGCCAATCTTCTTATAGTCCATGTCGTGTGGCGTTGGTGATCATGTCTGTCCACAGCCTTCTGTCTCGTGTACTGCCAATCTTCTTATAGTCCATGCCGTGTGGTGTTGGTGATCATGTCTGTCCACATCCTTCTGTCTCGTGTACTGCCAATCTTCCTATAGTCCATGCCGTGTGGTGTTGGTGATCATGTCTGTCCACAACCTTCTGTCTCGTGTACTGCCAATCTTCTTATAGTCCATGCCGTGTGGTGTTGGTGATCATGTCTGTCCACATCCTTCTGTCTCGTGTACTGCCAATCTTCTTATAGTCCATGCCGTGTGGTGTTGGTGATCATGTCTGTCCACAACCTTCTGTCTCGTGTACTGCCAATCTTCTTATAGTCCATGTCATGTCACGTTGGTGATCATGTATGTCCACAGCCTTCTGTCTCGTGTACTGCCAATCTTCTTATAGTCTATGCCATGTGGCGTTGGTGATCATGTCTGTCCACAGCCTTCTGTCTGCCAATATTCTTATAGTCCATGCCGTGTGGTGTTGGTGATCATGTCTGTCCACAACCTTCTGTCTCGTGTACTGCCAATCTTCTTATAGTCCATGCCGTGTGGTGTTGGTGATCATGTCTGTCCATAGCCTTCTGTCTCGTTTACTGCCAATCTTCTTATAGTCCATATCATGTGGCGTTGGTGACACAATCAGATCTAAAGAAAATCATGAAATTAGAACATGTTATAACATTACAACACAAACATATCTAAAGAAAAACATGAAATTAGAACATGTTATAACATTACAACCCAAACAGATCTAAAGAAAAACATGAAATTAGAACATGTTATAACATTACAACACAAACAGATCTAAAGAAAAACATGAAATTAGAACAGGTTATAACATTACAACACAAACAGATCTAAAGAAAACCATGAAATTAGAACATGTTATAACATTATAACACAAACAGATCTAAAAAAAACAATAAATTAGAACATGTTATTACAACACAAACAGATCTAAAGAAAAACATGAAATTAGAACATGTTATTACAACACAAACAGATCTAAAGAAAAACATGAAATTAGAACATGTTATTACATTACAACACAAACAGTTCTAAAGAAAAACATGAAATTAGAACATGTTATAACATTACAACCCAAACAGATCTAAAGAAAAACATGAAATTAGAACTTGTTATAACATTACAACACAAACAGATCTAAAGAAAAACATGAAATTAGAACAGGTTATAACATTACAACACAAACAGATCTAAAGAAAACCATGAAATTAGAACATGTTATAACATTATAACACAAACAGATCTAAAAAAAACAATAAATTAGAACATGTTATTACAACACAAACAGATCTAAAGAAAAACATGAAATTAGAACATGTTATTACAACACAAACAGATCTAAAGAAAAACATGAAATTAGAACATGTTATTACATTACAACACAAACAGATCTAAAGAAAAACATGAAATTAGAACATGTTATTACATTACAACACAAACAGTTCTAAAGAAAAACATGAAATTAGAACATGTCATTACATTACAACACAAACATAAACAGTCTAGCTATAACCCGTAGCTAGGCCACTACTCATCCTCCGTTGCCAGGAAGGCGGCGCGGAAGTTCAGTTGTGAAAGTTGCCAAATAGGACAATGTGTATATGTCTGTTTGCCCACCTTCACCTCCACATTTTCTTATGGAACGATTCACTGTCTGTTGAGCCACTCCACATGGCATGGACCCTGTCTGTTCAGCCACACCATATCGCTCGATCCACCTTGTCCACTTTCTGAGATATTTATTACACGTAAATACAGGACATCACATCACAGCACACGGTTCAATGAACGCACAGTCTCAGCACATAACAAAGTTGAATAAATATACCGTCGCATAATATCGAACATGATGACTATCGGGGTATCAAATGATCGTGTTAAATCTGATAACATATATGAACCCATGATAAAATCTCTCCTCGCAAGTTGAATGTATCAATATTCAACAATTAATCCTTGGAATTATAAATGGATTATTAAGATCGACGGCAATATGAACAATGTATCCTTGGCCTGTATAAATCCGCCATGAACCCAGTTTTTGCGTAGTGCACTGTCTGATCGGAGACGGACAAGATCGGTAAGAAATGTTCTGTCTCTTTCTACCATGGGTCTCGCTGGGAGCCTATAAGCGACTCCGACCACCCATCATATGTGTGCAGCTCTCTCCGTGTCCTGCACATGTCATCATCTGTGTCCTGCCCATATCGCCATCTGTGTCCTGCACATAACATCATCGGTTTCCTGCACATATAATCATATGTGTCCTCCACATATCATCATCTGTGTCCTCCACATATCATCATCTGTGTCCTCCACATATCATCATCTGTGTCCTGCGCATATCACCATCTGTGTCCTCCACATATCATCATCTGTGTCCTCCACATATCATCATCTGTGTCCTCCACATATCACCATCTGTGTCCTGCGCATATCACCATCTGTGTCCTCCACACATCATCATCTGTGTCCTCCACATATCATCATCTGTGTCCTCCACATATCATCATCTGTGTCCTCCACATATCATCATCTGTGTCCTCCACATATCATCATCTGTGTCCTCCACATATCACCATCTGTGTCCTGCGCATATCACCATCTGTGTCCTCCACACATCATCATCTGTGTCCTCCACATATCATCATCTGTGTCCTCCACATATCATCATCTGTGTCCTCCACATATCATCATCTGTGTCCTCCACATATCATCATCTGTGTCCTCCACATATCATCATCTCTGTCCTCCACATAACATCACCTGTTTCCTGCACATATCATCGTGGAGAGATGTGAGGTGGGTAGGGGATGTGTGGTGAGTTAGGGATGTGTGGGTATGGGTGGGTGATGTGTGAGTTGTGAGGGATGTGTGTATGGGAGGGGGATGTGTTACATAATATGGTAATACGCATTGCTTATGCTTACAACATTCATTTGACAGTGTTTTTTTTTTCTATGTGAATGTATCATGCACTGTTGAAGAACGAAAGATGAGTGATTGGAAGGACTGAATATAAGACGAGCCTATGTGCCCAATATGTAACCCTTTTAAAATAATGTTCAGTTCAATTGAATATCATCTGTACCGGGTTGTTGCTCCGTGTGTTTCTGGTTATCCCACTGTTCTGTTAGCCTTGACGGGGTCACAGAAAGTGCCGACTATTTATACTAGAACCGGACTGTCTCAGCGTCTTTCATCATGTCGTAATTCGCTGCAATGTGTCTGCTGTTCTCTCCGAGCTCCGCATGACTGATTCTATCATACCATTTAATCCCTTCTCTTCTTCACATACACGAGTTAATACATGTTGTAGTTTATAAGTAATTGTGCGCGTCGGTCTCCAGCTCAGTAATTGCTCCGTATTTTAATGTACGAGGGTAAGGTAATAATTAAGTCACTAATGGCTGTAGAAAAATTACTAAATATGATAACAACTTGAAACCAGTTTATTTGTATACACACATTGTTCCTTTATTTCTCAACATAATGTTCACCAACATTGATGCACTTATAACATCGTTTTATCAGTCCACCCGAACCGGCTGCAGAGAACTGTGTGCTCTGTTTTCTAAACCAAGTTTTCACTTCACATTCAAGTTCGGCGTCACTCGCGAAATGTCTCCCGCCAAGGTGACTTTTCAGTGGACTTAGCCCCTAGCGATTTCCCGTAAAGCGGTTCATATCTGCGTAGAAAAAGTTACGAGGGCGAGTCAATAAGTAAGTCACACAGTTCTGTGGGATGGAAGGTGAATGAAAACAAAGCACGCAGTTCTATGCAGCGGTTTGGGAGGACAGATAAAACGATGGGATAAGTGCATCAATGTTGGTGGAAGTTATGTTGAGATTAAAAAAGGACAATGTATGTATAAAAATAAACTGGTTTCGAGTTGTTATCATAGTTAGTTATTTTTCTACAACCATTTGTGACTTACTTATTAACTTACCCTCGTAGTTCGCAGATTCCTGATTATGGTTTGTGTCATTACGAAGCTGTAGCCGCAACGTCTAATTTTTAAAATTGTGATGAAGTTCTGGTTAAATAGATCGATTCCACAACTGGCGGTTGTTGATGTACAGCATGTTTTTGATCAATACAGCAGTACAAACTTCACGTGAGAGTTAATTATTCCACGTTTAGTGCTAGTTGTAACTTCTTTCTTTGGGTTAATTCACACTGTCCAGCAACACGCGACCATGAGTGTGAACCTCAGCTAATCCCGAGAGTTGTACCAGTTCCTACAGCCGCCCTACCGTAGGGGCTAGATGCTGTACAAGTTCCTACAGCCGCCCTCGTGGCTAGATGCTGCACAAGTTCCTACACCAGCCCTACCGTAGTGGCTAGATGCTGCACAAGTTCCTACAGCCGACCTACCGTAGTGGCTAGATGCTGCACAAGTTCCTACAGCCGCCCTACCGTAGTGGCTAGATGCTGCACAAGTTCCTACAGCCGACCTACCGTAGTGGCTAGATGCTGCACAAGTTCCTACAGCCGCCCTACCGTAGGGGCTAGATGCTGTACAAGTTCCTACAGCCGCCCTCGTGGCTAGATGCTGCACACGTTCCTACACCAGCCCTACCGTAGTGGCTAGATGCTGCACAAGTTCCTACAGCCGCCCTCGTGGCTACATGCTGTACAAGTTCCTACAGCCGCCCTACCGTAGTGGCTAGATGCTGCACAAGTTCCTACAGCCGCCCTACCGTAGGGGCTAGATGCTGTACAAGTTCCTACAGCCGCCCTCGTGGCTAGATGCTGCACAAGTTCCTACACCAGCCCTACCGTAGTGGCTAGATGCTGCACAAGTTCCTACAGCTGCCCTACCGTAGTGGCTAGATGCTGCACAAGTTCCTACAGCCGACCTACCGTAGTGGCTAGATGCTGTACAAGTTCCTACAGCCGCCCTACCGTAGTAGCTAGATGCTGCACAAGTTCCTACAGCCGCCCTACCGTAGTGGCTAGATGCTGCACAAGTTCCTACAGCCGCCCTACCGTAGTAGCTAGATGCTGCAAAAGTTCCTACAGCCGCCCTACCGTAGTGGCTAGATGCTGTACAAGTTCATACAGCCGCCCTACCGTAGGGGATAGATGCTGCACGAGTTCCTCCAGCCGCCCTCGTGGCTACATGTTGTACAAGTTCCTACAGCCGCCCTACCGTAGTGGCTAGATGCTGCACAAGTTCCTACAGCCGCCCTACCGTACTGGCTAGATGCTGCACAAGTTCCTACAGCCGCCCTCGTGGCTACATGCTGTACAAGTTCCTACAGCCGCCCTACCGTACTGGCTAGATGCTGCACAAGTTCCTACAGCCGCCCTACCGTAGTGGCTAGATGCTGCACAAGTTCCTACAGCCGACCTAACGTAGTGGCTAGATGCTGTACAAGTTCCTACAGCCGCCCTACCGTAGTAGCTAGATGCTGCACAAGTTCCTACAGCCGCCCTACCGTAGTGGCTAGATGCTGCACAAGTTCCTACAGCCGCCCTACCGTAGTGGCTAGATGCTGCACAAGTTCCTACAGCCGCCCTACCGTAGTGGCTAGATGCTGTACAAGTTCATACAGCCTCCCTACCTTAGGGGCTAGATGCTGCACGAGTTCCTACAGCCGCCCTCGTGGCTACATGCTGTACAAGTTCCTTGGGCCGCCCTACCGTAGTGGCTAGATGCTGCACAAGTTCCTACAGCCGCCCTACCGTACTGGCTAGATGCTGCACAAGTTCCTACAGCCGCCCTCGTGGCTACATGCTGTACAAGTTCCTACAGCCGCCCTACCGTACTGGCTAGATGCTGCACAAGTTCCTACAGCCGCCCTCGTGGCTACATGCTGTACAAGTTCCTACAGCCGCCCTACCGTCGGGGCTAGATGCTGCACGAGTTCCTACAGCCGCCCTCGTGGCTACATGCTGTACAAGTTCCTACAGCCGCCCTACCGTCGGGGCTAGATGCTGCACAAGTTCCTACAGCCGCCCTACCGTAGGGGCTAGATGCTGTACAAGTTCCTACAGCCGCCCTCGTGGCTAGATGCTGCACACGTTCCTACACCAGCCCTACCGTAGTGGCTAGATGCTGCACAAGTTCCTACAGCCGCCCTCGTGGCTACATGCTGTACAAGTTCCTACAGCCGCCCTACCGTAGTGGCTAGATGCTGCACAAGTTCCTACAGCCGCCCTACCGTAGGGGCTAGATGCTGTACAAGTTCCTACAGCCGCCCTCGTGGCTAGATGCTGCACAAGTTCCTACACCAGCCCTACCGTAGTGGCTAGATGCTGCACAAGTTCCTACAGCTGCCCTACCGTAGTGGCTAGATGCTGCACAAGTTCCTACAGCCGACCTACCGTAGTGGCTAGATGCTGTACAAGTTCCTACAGCCGCCCTACCGTAGTAGCTAGATGCTGCACAAGTTCCTACAGCCGCCCTACCGTAGTGGCTAGATGCTGCACAAGTTCCTACAGCCGCCCTACCGTAGTAGCTAGATGCTGCAAAAGTTCCTACAGCCGCCCTACCGTAGTGGCTAGATGCTGTACAAGTTCATACAGCCGCCCTACCGTAGGGGATAGATGCTGCACGAGTTCCTCCAGCCGCCCTCGTGGCTACATGTTGTACAAGTTCCTACAGCCGCCCTACCGTAGTGGCTAGATGCTGCACAAGTTCCTACAGCCGCCCTACCGTACTGGCTAGATGCTGCACAAGTTCCTACAGCCGCCCTCGTGGCTACATGCTGTACAAGTTCCTACAGCCGCCCTACCGTACTGGCTAGATGCTGCACAAGTTCCTACAGCCGCCCTACCGTAGTGGCTAGATGCTGCACAAGTTCCTACAGCCGACCTAACGTAGTGGCTAGATGCTGTACAAGTTCCTACAGCCGCCCTACCGTAGTAGCTAGATGCTGCACAAGTTCCTACAGCCGCCCTACCGTAGTGGCTAGATGCTGCACAAGTTCCTACAGCCGCCCTACCGTAGTGGCTAGATGCTGCACAAGTTCCTACAGCCGCCCTACCGTAGTGGCTAGATGCTGTACAAGTTCATACAGCCTCCCTACCTTAGGGGCTAGATGCTGCACGAGTTCCTACAGCCGCCCTCGTGGCTACATGCTGTACAAGTTCCTTGGGCCGCCCTACCGTAGTGGCTAGATGCTGCACAAGTTCCTACAGCCGCCCTACCGTACTGGCTAGATGCTGCACAAGTTCCTACAGCCGCCCTCGTGGCTACATGCTGTACAAGTTCCTACAGCCGCCCTACCGTACTGGCTAGATGCTGCACAAGTTCCTACAGCCGCCCTCGTGGCTACATGCTGTACAAGTTCCTACAGCCGCCCTACCGTCGGGGCTAGATGCTGCACGAGTTCCTACAGCCGCCCTCGTGGCTACATGCTGTACAAGTTCCTACAGCCGCCCTACCGTCGGGGCTAGATGCTGCACAAGTTCCTACAGCCGCCCTACCGTAGTGGCTAGATGCTGCACAAGTTCCTACAGCCGCCCTACCGTAGGGGCTAGATGCTGCACAAGTTGCTACAGCCGCCCTACCGTAGTGGCTACATGCTGTACAAGTTCCTACAGCCGCCCTACCGTAGTGGCTAGATGCTGTACAAGTTCCTACAGCCGGCCTCGTGGCTACATGCTGCACAAGTTCCTACAGCCGCCCTACCGTAGTGGCTAGATGCTGCACAAGTTCCTACAGCCGCCCTACCGTAGGGGCTAGATGCTGTACAAGTTCCTACAGCCGCCCTACCGTAGTGGCTAGATGCTGCACATGTTCCTACAGCCGCCCTACCGTAGTGGCTAGATGCTGTACAAGTTCCTACAGCCGCCCTCGTGGCTACATGCTGTACAAGTTCCTACAGCCGCCCTACCGTAGTGGCTAGATGCTGCACAAGTTCCTACAGCCGCCCTACCGTAGTGGCTAGATGCTGCACAAGTTCCTACAGCCGCCCTACCATAGTGGCTAGATGCTGTACAAGTTCCTACAGCCGCCCTACCGTAGTGGCTAGATGCTGCACAAGTTCCTACAGCCGCCCTACCGTAGTGGCTAGATGTACAAGTTCCTACAGCCGCCCTACCGTAGTGGCTAGATGCTGTACAAGTTCCTACAGCCGCCCTACCGTAGTGGCTAGATGCTGTACAAGTTCCTACAGCCGCCCTACCGTAGTGGCTACATGCTGTACAAGTTCCTACAGCCGCCCTACCGTAGGGGCTAGATGCTGCACAAGTTCCTACAGCCACCCTACCGTAGGGGCTAGATGCTGCACAAGTTCCTACAGCCGCCCTCGTGGCTAGATGCTGTACAAGTTCCTACAGCCTCCCTACCGTAATGGCTAGATGCTGCACAAGTTCCTACAGCCGCCCTACCATAGTGGCTAGATACTGCACAAGTTCATACAGCCTCCCTACCGTAGTGGCTAGATGCTGTACAAGTTCCTACAGCCGCCCTACCGTAGTGGCTAGATGTACAAGTTCCTACAGCCACCATACAGTAGTGGCTAGATGCTGCACAAGTTCCTATAGCCGCCATACTGTAGTGGCTAGATGCTGTACAAGTTCCTACAGACGCCCTACCGTAGTGGCTAGATGCTGTACAAGTTCCTATAGCCGCCCTACCGTAGTGGCTAGATGCTTCACAAGTTCCTACAGCCGCCCTACCGTAGTGGCTAGATGTACAAGTTCCTACAGCCACCATACAGTAGTGGCTAGATGCTGCACAAGTTCCTATAGCCGCCATACAGTAGTGGCTAGATGCTGTACAAGTTCCTACAGCCGCCCTACCGTAGTGGCTAGATGCTGTACAAGTTCCTACAGCCGCCCTACCGTAGTGGCTAGATGCTGCACAAGTTCCTACAGACCTTAGTGTCTAGATGTACAAGTTCTTACAGCCGCCCTCGTGGCTAGACCCTGTACATGTTACGTCAACCGCCCTACCGTAGTGGCTAGACCCTGTACATGTTACGTCAACCGCCCTACCGTAGTGGCTAGACCCTGTACATGTTACGTCAACCGCCCTACCGTAGTGGCTAGACCCTGTACATGTTACGTCAACCGCCCTACCGTAGTTCTAGACCCTGTACATGTTACGTCAACCACCCTACCGTAGTGGCTAGACCCTGTACATGTTACGTCAACCGCCCTACCGTAGTGGCTAGACCCTGTACATGTTACGTCAACCGCCCTACCGTAGTTCTAGACCCTGTACATGTTACGTCAACCGCCCTACCGTAGTGGCTAGACGCTGGCCTGTGGGCCCGGGGCGCGTGGGTTACATTCCAATTGGGAGGGATTCGAATGTTTAAAATTGACCCGAGATCTTAGCTGGACCCAGCCTTACATGGGAAACCAGGACCCATCCTTACATGGGATCCCAGGACCCAGCCTTACATGGGAACCCTGATTCCAGCCTTCCATGGGAGCCCAGGACCCAGCCTTACATGGGAACCCAGGAATGTCTTGGGAAGTTTGTTCGGCCGGCTCGACCCTCGCCACATGACACAGCCAGCGCTGTTAGTCTATACATGATGGGTGTAGCACCATGTACTTAAAGCATAAATTCCACGAACAAACTATGGGAATGTCTAGTTGGTCGTGCGTCGAAGTACACTTGTTCCTGCAGCGAGGCGGTGTCGACATTTGGAGGTAACAGGTTCGAATCTCTGTCGGTAACTATAGCTTTCAAACTGTATGTTGTCTAGTGCGTCCTCTAGTCTCTACGTCTTCCTTCTCCTTCTGTGAGTGCCAAACAATACTATGTGTGTTTATTTATGTAACCAGCAAACGAAGACTGTCAAGCTAGTAACTTGTCCCCATATTCCGTGAGCCGGTGTGGACCCGTGGATACAACTTTCCACCCGTAGTTTGAGATAATTAGTGTGAAACTACTACTGTAAATGGTATTAAATGCCATTAATTGAATTCATGGAAATTAGTTTACGAAAGGAAAAGGATACTGCTGGAACAAGAAATCAATGGGGGGGGGGGGGGGGGGGGAGTCGTAGTGGCCACTAAGACAATTACATTAATAAACACACATTATTTGGCCCTTACAGAAGGAGAAGAAGGAAGTAGAGACTAGAAGACGCACTAGACAACATAAAATTTGAAAGCTATAGTTACCGACAGGGATCAAACCTGTCGCCTCCAAATGACGACGGCGCCTCGTTGCAGGAACAAGTGTACTTCGACGCACGACCAACTAGACACTAGTTAATTGCCAGAAGAATATCAAGCCAGCTAGAGAGGCAAGTTGTTATCCCACCTACCCTGGGAGGATACCGTCCAAAAAGAGAAACCTGGACCAATGCAGCAGATTTTGCCCATGATGTCTATGAAGGTTTCCACTCAGGCATTGAAACATTTGCATTAGCTATTGATCGTGAGGATGAGTACAAAAGAGTACTGGTGGATTTCTTAATGCTTCAGCTTCTTGAACTAAAGATAAGTTCTTTCCTCCTTAGCTGGATCGCTGCTGCCCTCTTCCATTGGAAAGTAGTCTTTAGATGTGGCAGTTGGACTTCGGAACCAACAACAATATATCCTGGCCTACCACAGGGAACACCATTATCTCCGGTGTTGTTCAACGCCTACAATGTAATAATCACCAGCATCATAGAACCGGGGAGGACATTGTCGGACGATGTTTTAATATAACGTCAGGGCAAGGATAGAGATCAGGTTGCTGTGGAACTACAAACCGAACTCAATCGCATAAGTACTTGGTGCGTTGAAGCTGAGACAATGGTCAACCCAATAAAGGCAACGGTGACATGGTTCTCATTAAATGACTATATTGTCAACAACCCAACGCCAACTAAATCTGAGTTCATAAACGGTGGAAAGAACGCAGACAATAAATTACCTGAGGACACGATTTGTTCGAAGCCTACTAAGCACGTAAACCAGGTGATAACAAAGGCCAAGTGGGATTTGGCTGCGATGCGGGTGATGGCGGTGGCAAACTGTGAGCTGCGCCATCTGTGTCTTCTTTACCGGAGGCTGGTCCTTTCTGTTCTGGGGTATGCGATGGCGATCCTGACTCTCAGCCATAAGCAGATAGAAAGAATGGAAAGGATACAGAACGAAGCCATGCGCATCGTTCTTGGATGTACAAGAGATACAGCATGCAGGGCGATGCGCTACCTTCTTCATTTTCCAAACATGAGGGACAGAATACAAATGTGCCAAGCACGTGCCTATCTCAGAGTCAACGCAAAACACACAACATCCACTGCACAGCGAGGTTAAGAAGGAAAAGGGCAGCAGGTTAAAAAGAGGATAATCGTAGATGGGTCAAGCCGAAGACATTCTTCAGCAGGTGTGTTCACTTGAGGACTTAGAACCTGGCGAGGAGTAGATACAAGTGCGAACAGATTTCTGTACACCCTTTTCAGTGTGTATCCAACTAGATAGGAAATGCAGACAAAAAAATAAGGCTGCTGTGGAGGCAGAAGTACAGGCTCTGATCTTCGAGAATTCTTTAGATGATGATACAGTCATTTACAGGGATGGGTCTGTGATCCGAGGAGTGAGAAGCTCATGGGCCTTTATGGCTCAGGCCGGAGGGAAAACTGTGAGAGAAGAGTCTGGCGCTTTTGCTCTGACCACAAACAGTCTGACTATGGAAGTCATGGCAGTAAGTAAAGCAATAACATGGCTCGAGACACAGACATTCAATCGGACTTGTGTCCTCAGTGACTCAATGAGTATGCTCAGGAGTATAGAGATGGGGTGGCTCCTAAGAGAGTGGCTGATGTCTCTGGAGCGGTCTCTGCAGGCAAAGATTAGTTTCATCTTCGTGCCAGGGCATGCGGGCGTACAGAGAGTGAGCAGGCTGACAGACTTGTAGGTAGGGCTACTGTGGAAGGCAGACGCGCCATGGACCAGGCAGACATTTTGAATGCTCTACGAGAAGTAAGTCTTTTACGAGAACCAAGCGATGACTGGGAATCTATAACCATGGTCAGACTGCGAGAACAGCAAGTTAAAATAGGGGTGGCCAAACAAGAACACTACGCAGGAAGCCAAAGAAGATTGATAAACCAACACAGAACTGGCGTCGTTAGCCGCTACTCGCTGCGGGATTTGCTGAGGAGGGGATCCGAGCACTTATGGACTGAATGGTTCGATGTGCAACGAGGATGATCTGTCGACTAACTAACAAACCAACTAAAGGATATTATAGGCACCAGAAAGACGTAGTTGTTACACTATACATGAGACATTATACAGAAGCGGATGTCAGAAAATAAATAAGACAGAACGTGCTAGACACACAAGACAGCAGAAAGAAGCAGGTAATGTATGATTCTCTTGGCAACAGAGACAACTGTACTTAGATTACCTGCAAACGAAAGGGGAACAGTAGACAATACATATATGTGAAAGATAACCACATACAATAGGTTTAACATGCAAGGAGAAAGAACACAACTTACATATGGGAAAGATCCCCACATACAACAGGTGTACATGCAAAGAGAAGCAACACATAATTTACTTACATGCAAGGAGAAACACCACACAGCTTATGTGAAATTTACCCTCATACAATAGGTTCCCATACACAGAGAAACAACAAAACAACCTACAAATATAAAAGATACACATATACGCGAAGAAACTACACACAACATTATGTATGTAAAAATCACCCACATACAACGAGAAACTACACACAACATTATATATGTAAAAGTCACCCACATACACCGAGAAACTACACACAACATTATATATGTAAAAGTCATCCACATACAACGAGAAACTACACACAACATTATATATGTAAAAGTCACCCACATACAACGAGAAACTACACACAACATTATATATGTAAAAGTCACCGACATACAACGAGAAACTACACACAACATTATATATGTAAAAGTCACCCACATACAACGAGAAACTACACACAACATTATATATGTAAAAATCACCGACATACAACGAGAAACTACACACAACATTCATGCAAAACATGTAGAACTTACCCATATACACGATCCTCCGCCTGCAGAAATCATTGACACACATCAGTAGCTGTCATACTGTCTGTTGTCTTATATAGGGCGTTTCCTGCCTGCTGTATTGTATCTGTTGTTTGTTGTATGTTGTCTTATATCTGTTGTTTATTGTCTGCTGTGTTGTATCTGGTGTTTACTGTCGGTTGTCTTGTATCTGGTGTTCGTTGTCTGTTGTCTTGTATCTTGTGTTTGTTTTCTGTTGTCTTGTATCTGTTGTCTTATATCTGGTGTTTGTTGTCTGTTGTCTTGTATCTGGTGTTTGTTGTCTGTTGTCTTATATAGGGTGTTTGTTATCTGTTGTCTTATATAGGGTGTTTGTTGTCTGTTGTCTTATATAGGGTGTTTGTTGTCTGTTGTCTTATATAGGGTGTTTGTTGCCTGTTGTCTTATATAGGGTGTTTGTTGTCTGTTGTCTTATATAGGGTGTTTGTTGTCTGTTGACTTATATAGGGTGTTTGTTGTCTGTTGTCTTATATAGGGTGTTTGTTGTGTGTTGTCTTATATAGGGTGTTTGTTGTCTGTTGTCTTATATAGGGTGTTTGTTGTGTGTTGTCTTATATAGGGTGTTTGTTGTCTTTTGTCTTATATAGGGTGTTTGTTGTCTGTTGTCTTATATAGGGTGTTTGTTGTCTGTTGTCTTGTATCTGGCGTGTGTTGTCTGTTGTCTTGTATCTGGTGTTTGTTGTCTTTTGTCTTATATCTGGTGTTTGTTGTCTGTTGTCTTGTATCTGGTGTTTGTTGTCTGTTGTCTTATATCTGGTGTTTGTTGTCTGTTGTCTTGTATCTGGTGTTTGTTGTCTGTTGTCTTATATAGGGTGTTTGTTGCCTGTTGTCTTATATAGGGTGTTTGTTGTCTGTTGTCTTGTATCTGGTGTTTGATGTCTGTTGTCTTATATCTGGTGTTTGTTGTCTGTTGTCTTATATCTGGTGTTTGTTGTCTGTTGTCTTATATCTGGTGTTTGTTGTCTGTTGTCTTATATCTGGTGTTTGTTGTCTGTTGTCTTGTATCTGGTGTTTGTTGTCTGTTGTCTTATATCTGGTGTTTGTTGTCTGTTGTCTTGTATCTGGTGTTTGTTGTCTGTTGTCTTGTATCTGGTGTTTGTTGTCTGTTGTCTTATATAGGGTGTTTGTTGTCTGTTGTCTTATATAGGGTGTTTGTTGTCTGTTGTCTTATATCTGGTGTTTGTTGTCTGTTGTCTTGTATCTGGTGATTGTTGTCTGTTGTCTTATATCTGGTGTTTGTTGTCTGTTGTCTTATATCTGGTGTTTGTTGCCTGTTGTCTTGTATCTGGTGTTTGTTGTCTGGTGTCTTGTATCTGGTGTTTGTTGTCTGGTGTCTTGTATCTGGTGTTTGTTGTCTGGTGTCTTTTATCTGGTGTTTGTTGTCTGTTGTCTTGTATCTGGTGTTTGTTGTCTGTTGTCTTGTATCTGGTGTTTGTTGTCTGGTGTCTTATATCTGGTGTTTGTTGTCTGTTGTCTTTTATAGGGTGTTTGTTATCTGTTGTCTTATATAGGGTGTTTGTTGTCTGTTGTCTTGTATCTGGTGTGTGTTGTCTGTTGTCTTTTATAGGGTGTTTGTTATCTGTTGCCTTATATAGGGTGTTTGTTGTCTGTTGTCTTGTATCTGGTGTTTGTTGTTTGTTGTCTTATATCTGGTGTTTGTTGTCTGTTGTCTTATATAGGGTGTTTGTTGTCTGGTGTCTTATATAGGGTGTTTGTTGTCTGTTGTCTTATATCTGGTGTTTTTTGTCTGTTGTCTTGTATCTGGTGTTTGTTGTCTGGTGTCTTGTATCTGGTGTTTGTTGTCTGGTGTCTTGTATATGGTGTTTGATGTCTGGTGTCTTGCATCTGGTGTTTGTTGTCTGTTGTCTTATATCTGGTGTTTGTTGTCTGGTGTCTTGTATCTGGTGTTTGTTGTCTGTTGTCTTGTATCTGGTGTTTGTTGTCTGGTGTCTTATATCTGGTGTTTGTTGTCTGGTGTCTTATATCTGGTGTTTGTTGTCTGGTGTCTTATATCTGGTGTTTGTTGTCTGTTGTCTTGTATCTGGTGTTTGTTGTCTGTTGTCTTGTATCTGGTGTTTGTTGTCTGGTGTCTTATATCTGGTGTTTGTTGTCTGTTGTCTTTTATAGGGTGTTTGTTATCTGTTGTATTATATAGGGTGTTTGTTGTCTGTTGTCTTGTATCTGGTGTTTGTTGTCTGTTGTCTTGTATCTGGTGTTTGTTGTCTGTTGTCTTATATAGGGTGTTTGTTATCTGTTGCCTTATATAGGGTGTTTGTTGTCTGTTGTCTTATATAGGGTGTTTGTTGTCTGTTGTCTTATATCTGGTGTGTGTTGTCTGTTGTCTTTTATAGGGTGTTTGTTATCTGTTGCCTTATATAGGGTGTTTGTTGTCTGTTGTCTTATATAGGGTGTTTGTTGTCTGTTGTCTTATATAGGGTGTTTGTTGTCTGTTGTCTTATATAGGGTGTTTGTTGTCTGTTGTCTTGTATCTGGTGTTTGTTGTCTTATATCTGGTGTTTGTTGTCTGTTGTCTTGTATCTGGTGTTTGTTGTCTGTTGTCTTGTATCTGGTGTTTGTTGTCTGTTGTCTTATATAGGGTGTTTGTTGTCTGTTGTCTTGTATCTGGTGTTTGTTGTCTGTTAAATTATATCTGGTGTTTGTTGTGTGTTGTCTTATATAGGGTGTTTGTTGTCTTTTGTCTTATATAGGGTGTTTGTTGTCTGTTGTCTTATATAGGGTGTTTGTTGTCTGTTGTCTTGTATCTGGCGTGTGTTGTCTGTTGTCTTGTATCTGGTGTTTGTTGTCTTTTGTCTTATATCTGGTGTTTGTTGTCTGTTGTCTTGTATCTGGTGTTTGTTGTCTGTTGTCTTATATCTGGTGTTTGTTGTCTGTTGTCTTGTATCTGGTGTTTGTTGTCTGTTGTCTTATATAGGGTGTTTGTTGCCTGTTGTCTTATATAGGGTGTTTGTTGTCTGTTGTCTTGTATCTGGTGTTTGTTGTCTGTTGTCTTATATCTGGTGTTTGTTGTCTGTTGTCTTATATCTGGTGTTTGTTGTCTGTTGTCTTATATCTGGTGTTTGTTGTCTGTTGTCTTATATCTGGTGTTTGTTGTCTGTTGTCTTGTATCTGGTGTTTGTTGTCTGTTGTCTTATATCTGGTGTTTGTTGTCTGTTGTCTTGTATCTGGTGTTTGTTGTCTGTTGTCTTGTATCTGGTGTTTGTTGTCTGTTGTCTTATATAGGGTGTTTGTTGTCTGTTGTCTTATATAGGGTGTTTGTTGTCTGTTGTCTTATATCTGGTGTTTGTTGTCTGTTGTCTTGTATCTGGTGATTGTTGTCTGTTGTCTTATATCTGGTGTTTGTTGTCTGTTGTCTTATATCTGGTGTTTGTTGCCTGTTGTCTTGTATCTGGTGTTTGTTGTCTGGTGTCTTGTATCTGGTGTTTGTTGTCTGGTGTCTTGTATCTGGTGTTTGTTGTCTGGTGTCTTTTATCTGGTGTTTGTTGTCTGTTGTCTTGTATCTGGTGTTTGTTGTCTGTTGTCTTGTATCTGGTGTTTGTTGTCTGGTGTCTTATATCTGGTGTTTGTTGTCTGTTGTCTTTTATAGGGTGTTTGTTATCTGTTGTCTTATATAGGGTGTTTGTTGTCTGTTGTCTTGTATCTGGTGTGTGTTGTCTGTTGTCTTTTATAGGGTGTTTGTTATCTGTTGCCTTATATAGGGTGTTTGTTGTCTGTTGTCTTGTATCTGGTGTTTGTTGTTTGTTGTCTTATATCTGGTGTTTGTTGTCTGTTGTCTTATATAGGGTGTTTGTTGTCTGGTGTCTTATATAGGGTGTTTGTTGTCTGTTGTCTTATATCTGGTGTTTTTTGTCTGTTGTCTTGTATCTGGTGTTTGTTGTCTGGTGTCTTGTATCTGGTGTTTGTTGTCTGGTGTCTTGTATATGGTGTTTGTTGTCTGGTGTCTTGCATCTGGTGTTTGTTGTCTGTTGTCTTATATCTGGTGTTTGTTGTCTGGTGTCTTGTATCTGGTGTTTGTTGTCTGTTGTCTTGTATCTGGTGTTTGTTGTCTGGTGTCTTATATCTGGTGTTTGTTGTCTGGTGTCTTATATCTGGTGTTTGTTGTCTGGTGTCTTATATCTGGTGTTTGTTGTCTGTTGTCTTGTATCTGGTGTTTGTTGTCTGTTGTCTTGTATCTGGTGTTTGTTGTCTGGTGTCTTATATCTGGTGTTTGTTGTCTGTTGTCTTTTATAGGGTGTTTGTTATCTGTTGTATTATATAGGGTGTTTGTTGTCTGTTGTCTTGTATCTGGTGTTTGTTGTCTGTTGTCTTGTATCTGGTGTTTGTTGTCTGTTGTCTTATATAGGGTGTTTGTTATCTGTTGCCTTATATAGGGTGTTTGTTGTCTGTTGTCTTATATAGGGTGTTTGTTGTCTGTTGTCTTATATCTGGTGTGTGTTGTCTGTTGTCTTTTATAGGGTGTTTGTTATCTGTTGCCTTATATAGGGTGTTTGTTGTCTGTTGTCTTATATAGGGTGTTTGTTGTCTGTTGTCTTATATAGGGTGTTTGTTGTCTGTTGTCTTATATAGGGTGTTTGTTGTCTGTTGTCTTGTATCTGGTGTTTGTTGTCTTATATCTGGTGTTTGTTGTCTGTTGTCTTGTATCTGGTGTTTGTTGTCTGTTGTCTTGTATCTGGTGTTTGTTGTCTGTTGTCTTATATAGGGTGTTTGTTGTCTGTTGTCTTGTATCTGGTGTTTGTTGTCTGTTAAATTATATCTGGTGTTTGTTGTCTGTTGTCTTATATAGGGTGTTTGTTGTCTGTTGTCTTATATCTGGTGTTTGTTGTCTGTTGTCTTGTATCTGGTGATTGTTGTCTGTTGTCTTATATCTGGTGTTTGTTGTCTGTTGTCTTATATCTGGTGTTTGTTGCCTGTTGTCTTGTATCTGGTGTTTGTTGTCTGGTGTCTTGTATCTGGTGTTTGTTGTCTGGTGTCTTGTATCTGGTGTTTGTTGTCTGGTGTCTTTTATCTGGTGTTTGTTGTCTGTTGTCTTGTATCTGGTGTTTGTTGTCTGTTGTCTTGTATCTGGTGTTTGTTGTCTGGTGTCTTATATCTGGTGTTTGTTGTCTGTTGTCTTTTATAGGGTGTTTGTTATCTGTTGTCTTATATAGGGTGTTTGTTGTCTGTTGTCTTGTATCTGGTGTGTGTTGTCTGTTGTCTTTTATAGGGTGTTTGTTATCTGTTGCCTTATATAGGATGTTTGTTGTCTGTTGTCTTGTATCTGGTGTTTGTTGTTTGTTGTCTTATATCTGGTGTTTGTTGTCTGTTGTCTTATATAGGGTGTTTGTTGTCTGGTGTCTTATATAGGGTGTTTGTTGTCTGTTGTCTTATATCTGGTGTTTTTTGTCTGTTGTCTTGTATCTGGTGTTTGTTGTCTGGTGTCTTGTATCTGGTGTTTGTTGTCTGGTGTCTTGTATATGGTGTTTGTTGTCTGGTGTCTTGCATCTGGTGTTTGTTGTCTGTTGTCTTATATCTGGTGTTTGTTGTCTGGTGTCTTGTATCTGGTGTTTGTTGTCTGTTGTCTTGTATCTGGTGTTTGTTGTCTGTTGTCTTGTATCTGGTGTTTGTTGTCTGTTGTCTTGTATCTGGTGTTTGTCTGTTGTCTTATATCTGGTGTTTGTTGTCTGTTGTCTTGTATCTGGTGTTTGTTGTCTGTTGTCTTCTATATGGTGTTTGTTGTCTGTTGTCTTATATCTGGTGTTTGTTGTCTGTTGTCTTGTATCTGTTGTTTTTTGTCTGTTGTCTTTTATAGGGTGTTTGTTATCTGTTGCCTTATATAGGGTGTTTGTTGTCTGTTGTCTTATATAGGGTGTTTGTTGTCTGTTGTCTTATATAGGGTGTTTGTTGTCTGTTGTCTTATATAGGGTGTTTGTTGTCTGTTGTCTTGTATCTGGTGTTTGTTGTCTTATATCTGGTGTTTGTTGTCTGTTGTCTTGTATCTGGTGTTTGTTGTCTGTTGTCTTGTATCTGGTGTTTGTTGTCTGTTGTCTTATATAGGGTGTTTGTTGTCTGTTGTCTTATATAGGGTGTTTGTTGTCTGTTGTCTTATATCTGGTGTGTGTTGTCTGTTGTCTTTTATAGGGTGTTTGTTATCTGTTGCCTTATATAGGGTGTTTGTTGTCTGTTGTCTTATATAGGGTGTTTGTTGTCTGTTGTCTTATATAGGGTGTTTGTTGTCTGTTGTCTTATATAGGGTGTTTGTTGTCTGTTGTCTTGTATCTGGTGTTTGTTGTCTTATATCTGGTGTTTGTTGTCTGTTGTCTTGTATCTGGTGTTTGTTGTCTGTTGTCTTGTATCTGGTGTTTGTTGTCTGTTGTCTTATATAGGGTGTTTGTTGTCTGTTGTCTTGTATCTGGTGTTTGTTGTCTGTTAAATTATATCTGGTGTTTGTTGTGTGTTGTCTTATATAGGGTGTTTGTTGTCTTTTGTCTTATATAGGGTGTTTGTTGTCTGTTGTCTTATATAGGGTGTTTGTTGTCTGTTGTCTTGTATCTGGCGTGTGTTGTCTGTTGTCTTGTATCTGGTGTTTGTTGTCTTTTGTCTTATATCTGGTGTTTGTTGTCTGTTGTCTTGTATCTGGTGTTTGTTGTCTGTTGTCTTATATCTGGTGTTTGTTGTCTGTTGTCTTGTATCTGGTGTTTGTTGTCTGTTGTCTTATATAGGGTGTTTGTTGCCTGTTGTCTTATATAGGGTGTTTGTTGTCTGTTGTCTTGTATCTGGTGTTTGTTGTCTGTTGTCTTATATCTGGTGTTTGTTGTCTGTTGTCTTATATCTGGTGTTTGTTGTCTGTTGTCTTATATCTGGTGTTTGTTGTCTGTTGTCTTATATCTGGTGTTTGTTGTCTGTTGTCTTGTATCTGGTGTTTGTTGTCTGTTGTCTTATATCTGGTGTTTGTTGTCTGTTGTCTTGTATCTGGTGTTTGTTGTCTGTTGTCTTGTATCTGGTGTTTGTTGTCTGTTGTCTTATATAGGGTGTTTGTTGTCTGTTGTCTTATATAGGGTGTTTGTTGTCTGTTGTCTTATATCTGGTGTTTGTTGTCTGTTGTCTTGTATCTGGTGATTGTTGTCTGTTGTCTTATATCTGGTGTTTGTTGTCTGTTGTCTTATATCTGGTGTTTGTTGCCTGTTGTCTTGTATCTGGTGTTTGTTGTCTGGTGTCTTGTATCTGGTGTTTGTTGTCTGGTGTCTTGTATCTGGTGTTTGTTGTCTGGTGTCTTTTATCTGGTGTTTGTTGTCTGTTGTCTTGTATCTGGTGTTTGTTGTCTGTTGTCTTGTATCTGGTGTTTGTTGTCTGGTGTCTTATATCTGGTGTTTGTTGTCTGTTGTCTTTTATAGGGTGTTTGTTATCTGTTGTCTTATATAGGGTGTTTGTTGTCTGTTGTCTTGTATCTGGTGTGTGTTGTCTGTTGTCTTTTATAGGGTGTTTGTTATCTGTTGCCTTATATAGGGTGTTTGTTGTCTGTTGTCTTGTATCTGGTGTTTGTTGTTTGTTGTCTTATATCTGGTGTTTGTTGTCTGTTGTCTTATATAGGGTGTTTGTTGTCTGGTGTCTTATATAGGGTGTTTGTTGTCTGTTGTCTTATATCTGGTGTTTTTTGTCTGTTGTCTTGTATCTGGTGTTTGTTGTCTGGTGTCTTGTATCTGGTGTTTGTTGTCTGGTGTCTTGTATATGGTGTTTGTTGTCTGGTGTCTTGCATCTGGTGTTTGTTGTCTGTTGTCTTATATCTGGTGTTTGTTGTCTGGTGTCTTGTATCTGGTGTTTGTTGTCTGTTGTCTTGTATCTGGTGTTTGTTGTCTGGTGTCTTATATCTGGTGTTTGTTGTCTGGTGTCTTATATCTGGTGTTTGTTGTCTGGTGTCTTATATCTGGTGTTTGTTGTCTGTTGTCTTGTATCTGGTGTTTGTTGTCTGTTGTCTTGTATCTGGTGTTTGTTGTCTGGTGTCTTATATCTGGTGTTTGTTGTCTGTTGTCTTTTATAGGGTGTTTGTTATCTGTTGTATTATATAGGGTGTTTGTTGTCTGTTGTCTTGTATCTGGTGTTTGTTGTCTGTTGTCTTGTATCTGGTGTTTGTTGTCTGTTGTCTTATATAGGGTGTTTGTTATCTGTTGCCTTATATAGGGTGTTTGTTGTCTGTTGTCTTATATAGGGTGTTTGTTGTCTGTTGTCTTATATCTGGTGTGTGTTGTCTGTTGTCTTTTATAGGGTGTTTGTTATCTGTTGCCTTATATAGGGTGTTTGTTGTCTGTTGTCTTATATAGGGTGTTTGTTGTCTGTTGTCTTATATAGGGTGTTTGTTGTCTGTTGTCTTATATAGGGTGTTTGTTGTCTGTTGTCTTGTATCTGGTGTTTGTTGTCTTATATCTGGTGTTTGTTGTCTGTTGTCTTGTATCTGGTGTTTGTTGTCTGTTGTCTTGTATCTGGTGTTTGTTGTCTGTTGTCTTATATAGGGTGTTTGTTGTCTGTTGTCTTGTATCTGGTGTTTGTTGTCTGTTAAATTATATCTGGTGTTTGTTGTCTGTTGTCTTATATAGGGTGTTTGTTGTCTGTTGTCTTATATCTGGTGTTTGTTGTCTGTTGTCTTGTATCTGGTGATTGTTGTCTGTTGTCTTATATCTGGTGTTTGTTGTCTGTTGTCTTATATCTGGTGTTTGTTGCCTGTTGTCTTGTATCTGGTGTTTGTTGTCTGGTGTCTTGTATCTGGTGTTTGTTGTCTGGTGTCTTGTATCTGGTGTTTGTTGTCTGGTGTCTTTTATCTGGTGTTTGTTGTCTGTTGTCTTGTATCTGGTGTTTGTTGTCTGTTGTCTTGTATCTGGTGTTTGTTGTCTGGTGTCTTATATCTGGTGTTTGTTGTCTGTTGTCTTTTATAGGGTGTTTGTTATCTGTTGTCTTATATAGGGTGTTTGTTGTCTGTTGTCTTGTATCTGGTGTGTGTTGTCTGTTGTCTTTTATAGGGTGTTTGTTATCTGTTGCCTTATATAGGGTGTTTGTTGTCTGTTGTCTTGTATCTGGTGTTTGTTGTTTGTTGTCTTATATCTGGTGTTTGTTGTCTGTTGTCTTATATAGGGTGTTTGTTGTCTGGTGTCTTATATAGGGTGTTTGTTGTCTGTTGTCTTATATCTGGTGTTTTTTGTCTGTTGTCTTGTATCTGGTGTTTGTTGTCTGGTGTCTTGTATCTGGTGTTTGTTGTCTGGTGTCTTGTATATGGTGTTTGTTGTCTGGTGTCTTGCATCTGGTGTTTGTTGTCTGTTGTCTTATATCTGGTGTTTGTTGTCTGGTGTCTTGTATCTGGTGTTTGTTGTCTGTTGTCTTGTATCTGGTGTTTGTTGTCTGTTGTCTTGTATCTGGTGTTTGTTGTCTGTTGTCTTGTATCTGGTGTTTGTCTGTTGTCTTATATCTGGTGTTTGTTGTCTGTTGTCTTGTATCTGGTGTTTGTTGTCTGTTGTCTTCTATATGGTGTTTGTTGTCTGTTGTCTTATATCTGGTGTTTGTTGTCTGTTGTCTTGTATCTGTTGTTTTTTGTCTGTTATATTATATCTGGTGTGTGTTGTCTGTTGTCTTATATAGGGTGTTTGTTGTCTGTTGTCTTATATCTGGTGTTTGTTGTCTGTTGTCTTATATAGGGTGTTTGGTGTCTGTTGTCTTGTATAGGGTGTTAATTGCCTGTTATATTATATCTGAAGGTTATTACCTGTTGCATGTTTCTTGCAGTCTGTTGCATGTAGATTGTCTTATGTTTCCTGTCGACTATTATGTTTTGTGTCCCAATGTTTAAGTGCACACACGATATTCAACTTTCATTTATCTGTATCTTGTCTGGTCTCTGTTGCTTGTTGTTTGTTGCCTGTTGTGCTTTGTCTGATGCCTGTTAATTATTTTTTGTTGATTGTTGCCTATTGATTCTTGTCTGTTGCCTGTCATGAATTTTATCATTATTATCTCTTCATGAATTCCGATGAGTGCAATTATGTGATCCATCTATGACAATGATTGCTCCATGATATACGATATTACACTAATTCAACAGAACGACGAAATCTCCAAGTTACACAGAACGACGAAATCTCTGGATTATCCAGATATCCAGCCATGCCGAGGTTGACATCAATTCAAACTGTTCTGCTGGTGTCCTGCGCTTTGCCCTTGCTGGTGTCCGCTAAGGGTAAGGGACAGGGCCAGGCCTGCTTTCTGAACTAATAGACGCGCATACACACATATACTAGTGCACACATATAACCATTGGGACATACGAACATACATTAATGCACACATGCAAACATAACATCAATCAATCAATCAATCAATCAATCATGTGCCATGCCGGAAAGCTTGGGCGGTCTCGACTCGCCATTTCACTCGATCACCAGAGTCGTAGATCAGCTCAGTGTTATATAACCAGTGCCTGGCCAAAAACTACTTTCCATCTGCATTTAAAATTGCTAAAGTGTTTCCGCTAATTAAAAATGGCTCAATCGATAATAGTGTTTTGGGTAATTATAGACCTATTTCCTTACTATCGTCGCTTTCAAAACCACTAGAAAAACACATTCATAAAATAACGTTACACCATTTAATTAACAATGATCTAATAATTAACAGTCAATCTGGGTTTCGACCTAAATATTCTTGCCATAGTGCTATAACAAAAATGACCGATAACTGGCACTTAAACATCAACAACGGTAGAATTTGTGGAGCGGTGTTTGTAGACTTTAAAAAAGCTTTTGATATGGTAGATCACGATATTTTAATTAGAAAACTAAAGCAAATGAAGACAAGCACCAACATGGTGAACATAATTACGTCATTTCTATCCGACAGGCAACAAGTCGTGTCCTTCAACAACTGTCTATCAAGACCCACACAGCTTAATATTGGTGTGCCTCAGGGCTCAATACTAGGTCCGCTGCTTTTTGCAGTTTATATTAATGATCTTCCTTTATATATCAATACAACTTGTGATCTATTTGCAGACGACTGTACTATATATACTAGTCAAGAAAACCGTAGTGAATTAGAGAATTCTTTACAAAAGGAACTTGATAATCTTACTAGATGGAGCAATGAAAACCGCATGCAAATTAACATCGACAAAACCAAATCCATGCTAATAACGACCAGACAAAAACTACAGACACTAGCCATAACTGGATCACTGCTCGAACTCCGCATGGGCATGTTACCTATAGTTAATGTGACTGAACATAAAACACTAGGGCTTTTCATAGACAGCCATTTGAACTGGAGCTCTCATGTTCACGCTCTTACCAAGAAAATAGCACAAAAAGTTTACCAACTTGCTAAAATTCAGCACTTCCTGGACGAAAGCACACGAAAAATATTCTATACATGCTATATCCAATCACATCTCGATTACTGTTCCACAGTTTGGGATGGTTGCCCTAAATCTAATTTAAAACGACTATGTTCTCTACAAAACCGAGCTATTCGTCTGGTTTCTGGCATAAAGCACGTTGAAAGTATTAATTTGTACAATCATCTAAGACTTCTACCACTACAAAAGCGCTTCCTTTTCAACAAAGCCAAATTAGTGAATAAAATTATATCTCAAAATACCCCAGAGTATCTTCTGCCGCTGATTCAATCTAATGCAATGAACAGCAAGCGCCTAAATTTGTTACATGTCTCAAAGCCTAGATTGGACCTATACAAAACATGTTTCGCCTATTCTGGTGCTCACTTATGGAATGATCTGCCTCCAGATCTGAAAACTCCAATGAGTCCCTACACATTTAACCGAAAACTCTTTCAATACTTAATCCATACCGACTATATGCCACCTCAATTCATTTACTGGTATAATTGTTCAGTATAATTGTTCATTATAATTGTTTAACTATAATTGTTCACTATATATGTGTGTGCGTGTGGGAGCGAGAGAGAGAGAGAGAGAGAGAGAGAGAGAGAGAGAGAGAGAGAGTGGGTGTTAGAGAGAGGGAGAGAGTGAATGCGTGTGTGTGCATGCGTGTGTGTGGAGAGAGTGATTGAGCGAGAAATGGTGGGGGGATGTGTCAGTGCATGCATTCGTACGTGTATGTGTGAGAGTGAGTGAGGGAATGTAGGCGTGCGTGCGTTCATGTGCATGCGTTCATGTGTATGTGTATGTGTGAGAGAGTGTGATTGAGAGAGTGAGTGTGTGTGTGTGTGTGAAGGATTGTGTGTTAGAGAGTTAGACAGTGGGAGAGTTGATGTGTTAGTGTATGTGTGTGAGCGCGTGCATGCGTGTGAGTGTGTGAATATGAAAGAATACAGAGAGAGAGAGAGAGAGAGAGAGAGAGAGAGAGAGAGAGAGAGAGAGAGAGCTGAGCAGATGCATGTCATGTAACACGCATGTTATGTAACACGCGAATCCATATGTTTGTGTATTCTCATCTGTCATATTATCAGTTAAATACCATTTGATTTTATCATGCATAATATAAACTAATGTTCATTACTGTAGTTTGAGTGAGAGAGTCAGTGAGTGTGAATGAGAGACAGAACGAGTGAGCGTGAGAGTGAATGAGTGAGCGGGAGAGTGAATGAGTGAGCGGGAGAGTGAATGAGTGAACGGGAAAGTGAATGAGTGAGCGGGAGAGTGAATGAGTGAGCGGGAGAGTGAATGAGTGAGCGGGAGAGTGAATGAGTGAACGGGAAAGTGAATGAGTGAGCGGGAAAGTGAATGAGTGAGCGGGAAAGTGAATGAGTGAGCGGGAGAGTGAATGAGCGGGAGAGTGAATGTGTGAGCGTGAGAGTGAGTGAGTGTGTGTGTGTGTGTGTGAGAGAGAGAGAGAGAGAGAGAGAGAGAGAGAGAGAGAGAGAGAAAGAGAGAGAGAGAGATAGAGAGAGAGAGAGAGCATCACTATTTTTACGTCACATACATTTTATGTACACATTTTTCTCCATGTTTAACATTTTTATGAGACTGCTCATGACAAGTGTCAGTGTATATGTGTGAGTAAAGTGTGGGAGTTTCTTCATACTAGTTTCAATACTAACGTGAGACATTTTGTATGTGTCTAGATGTGAGGAAGTGTGAGTGTATGTGGAGGATGTGTGTGAGTGTGGGGATATGTGTGGGTAGTGGGTGTGTGGGTGGGGGTATGCGTTTGGATGGGTTGGGGTGTGTGGGTTTTGGTGGGTAGTGGTATTTGTGGGTGTTGGTGGGATGTGTGGATGGATGTGTGGGGGTGAAAGTAGGGGTGTTGGAATGGGTGTGGGGGATGTGTGTATGGGTGGAGGATATGTGTATGGGACGGATGCAGGGGATGTGTGTTTATGTGGGTGGAGATGTGTGGACGGTTTGAGGAAGTATGTGTAGGAGGCGGGGTTGTGTTGGTAGGGGATTGTGTTGGGTGGATTGGGGATGCAAGGGCGGGTGGGGAGAAGTGTATGGTGTGTGGGTTTGAGATATGTGTGCGGTGTGTTGGTGGGGGATGTGTGAATGATGTGTGGGTGGAGGGTATGTTTGTGGTGGTATGGGTGGAGGATAGTGTGTGGTGTGGGGGATGTGTGTGATGGGTGCGGGGAATGTGCGTATGGGTGGGGTATATGTATGGGTGAGTAGGGGATTGTGGTGGTTGGGGGAAGTATGTGGGGGAGTGTTGGTGGGAGATGTGTGTGTTTGGATGGGGAATGTGTGAGTGGCTTAGGGATGTGTAAGTGGGTGAGGGAGTTGTATGTGTCGGGGTGGTATGTGTGAGTGGGTGGAGGATTGTGTGGGGTAGGGGTATTGTGATCGAGAGATGTTTGGTTGGGGGGGGGGGGGGTGTGGGTGCGTAGTGGAGGATGTATGCGTGAGTGAGTGTGTGTTGGTGGACGGGTAGGGAATGCGTGTGTGGGTGGGGAGAGGTGTGTGGTGTGTTGGTTGGGGATAGTGTGTGGGTGAGGTATATGTGTGTGGGTGGGGGATTTTTGTGGTGTGTGAGTGGGGGTATGTGGGGTGGATGGGTAAGGGTATCTGTGTGGATGTGGGTGTGGGTGGAAATATTGTGTGGTTCTGGGTGGGGGATATGTGTGTGGTGTGTAAGTGGGGATGTGTTGGTGAGGGATATGTGTGTGTATGGTGCGTGGGTTGGGAATAGTGCATGGTAGGAGGTGTATGTGATGTGCGGGTGGGGGATTGTGTGGTGGGGGATTAGGTTAAGGCATGTGTGGGTGGGTGGAAGTTGTATGTGTGGGTGGTGGGGTGTGTGTTAGTGGATTGGGGATGTATGGGTGGTTAGAGAGATGTGTGTGTGTGTGTGTGTGTGTGTGGGGTGGGGGTAGGGACATTCAGTTGGTGGGGATGTGTGTGTATGGTTTGGGAATGTGTGAGTGGATGTGCGATGTGTGGGTTGGTGGGGGATGGTGTGCATGGGTGGGGAATATGTTGTCGATGGAGATGTGGCTGGGGGATGGGTGGTTTGAGGTGTGGGTGGGGAGAGGATGTGTGGGGTAGTATGTGTATGTGGATGGGCGTAGGATGTGTGGGTTGGTGGGGGAATGTTTGTGGGTGGCGAGTGTGTTTTGGTTGGGGGATCAGGTGAGGGCAGTGTGTATGGGTGGGGGATGTGCGGGAGGGGGATGGATCGGTTGGTGGGGTATGTATGTGTCCCTTTGTGTGCGTGTGTGTCGGCAGGTGGGGGTGTGTATGTGTCCCTTGGTGCGCGTGTGTGTGGGTAGGTGGGGGTGATGTGTGGGTGGGGTGATGTATGGCTAGGTGGGAGATGGGCTTCATAACATGGTAATTAGCCTTGTTTATGTTTACAACATTCATTTCACAATGTTTATTTTATCTTCCTATGTAAATGTATAATGCTCTTGATGAACGAAAGACTAGTGATTGGAAGGGCCGAATGTAAGACGGGCCTGCGCGCCCAATTTGTGACCCTAATAAAGTTGATTTGATTTGATTTGATTTGATTTGTCTCGTCCATGCCATGTGGCCAAGCCATTCAGGTATTTTCCTCTCGGTATTCCTCTTGGTCATACAAACATACAAACATACATTTCTGCATAATGACATATATTTGTGCATAAAGACAGACATGTGTGCATAAAGACAGACATGAGTTAATACACACAAACATTAATGCATGCAGACATATTTTCCGACATACAGACCGACATTAGATCAAACAGACATATAGTGTTTCAAACGGACAGACATTGGTGCACACCGACAGAAATTGGTGGACATGGACTGTAATGTATACGGACAGACATGAATGGATTCATGCAGTATGGTGCATTCAGGCCACTATTAATGAGTCCTTAATTACAAACATGTATACAGACATAGATAAGTGCATCCAGGCCGATAATAATGAGTCCTTAATTACAAACATGTATACAGACATAGATAAGTGCATTCAGACCGATATTAATGAGTCCTTAATTACAAACATGTATACATACATAGATAAGTGCATTCAGGCCAATATTAATGAGTCTTTAATTACAAACATGCATACAGACATAGATAAGTGCTTTCAGGCCTATATTAATGAGTCCTTAATTACAAACATGTATACAGACATAGATAAGTGCATTCAGGCCGATATTAAAGAGCACATAATTACAAACATGCATACATAAATACATACGTATTTCACGGCTGATATTAATGAGCAGATAATTACAAACATGCATACAAACATAGATAAGTGCATCCAAACCGATATTAATGAGTACATAATTGCAAATATGCATACAGGCATATATAAGTGCATTCAAGCCGATATTAATGAGCACATAATTCATTGGCACCTTGCCGTCTTGACAGACGATAGTTGTCGTGTCTTAATCTAAAGTGTCGTCCCTGGAGTGAGGGGAGTCAACACCCACATTATATTTTACCCCCTTTCTAATAACCTGGAGAATCCACCAGCTTCAGTCCAACACACTCCATCAGCCTGTGGACACCTTTTCCTATCTCTCTCTCACTGTCGTACTATGCCCCCTCTCATTCTTCCCTAACGCAACATATTCAACAACTCTTGCTTCTAAAAATTAATAAATATTAATTTATTAAAAGAAAAGTGTAACGTATGTGAGACGTGTATGCGAAGAAAATGTGTGTTATGTATTCTAATGTAAATGTAGAGGTCAGACTACAGAGTTCATGATCAGAGTCCACTCATCATGGCAAGGATTACACGACATCACAGGAATCAGCACAGTGGACCTCACCAAATGCCGTGTCCTTCCCTCCAGACATGTCCTCCTCCAGGAGCTCTGATGACCATGAAATCTGATTCCCATTCAAATCTATAATCCTTGAACGATACTATTTTTGTTCCTAACAAAATCTGTTCCTAATAGTTTATAGAAATTCAGACTTCATAATTCCTGCGCACTGAAAAAAAAAAAAAACAATGGAACACTGTCCCATGAACATGTTGTTTTTCCTTCTTGCGAAATGTTCTACAGTTCTCTTTATTTTCTCGTTATTGTCCTAATGTTATAATTTTCTGGATATGTGGAACAACTACACTTCAATGTTAGGTTTCATCTAATGTGAACATCAGTCCCTACTGATCCAGGAATAAGTGGACTGAACATCCATCATCACTGGTGTGGTCACGAATGGTATGAAATCAAAACTCATTACTATGTTGCGGTCCACAGGTATGGTGTAATCTTCTTAGTAATGTTATCAGTATTTATCCTGTAGGATACTTATACTATTCAGCTCCATCGAGCCAATGTTTATCAACTTCTTCTAGCATAGGCCCATTGAGAAAGTTGCTGGCCAATCTTCCTGCACCAACAATTATCTGGGATCTGATTTTTCAAAGGTTCTGTGTTCTTCATCCCAACCAGAGGGAACCTGTAAAATATATAACACAACTGGTGATAGCCTCCCCGTCACTGATACTTATTAGATGATCATGGGCCATCGGCCTTGCTCAGGAAAATACATTGAACCTAACTCTGTCAGGGACAGATGAACTCAACACATTGGTGTTCATCAGGCCAAGACAAGAAGAAACAAAAACAACAACAAACAGAATGCGGAACCCCGCCCACCAGGGAGCACCCACTGGAATATCCCAATTATCCCCGATTACTCAATTCTCAACTAGTAGAGCTTATCAACACTTCACTACTCTATTTTCAACTAACAGAGCCAATTATCACTTCACTACTCTAGCTAGTTTCAACCATGCTACTGCCTAAATTAATTAGGCCTAATTACGCTATGTAATGACCTAAACTCTAGTTATATCCAACACTAGATTATTCCACATTATTTACATCCAAACGATTTATTGTAAATACCTTATAAACACTCAGCCCTATCCCACATCGAATCTATGCTTGCCATAAAGGACACATGCTCCTCAAGATTAGTTGATATCGAACATGCTAGATTCTTTGCGAATTAAAACAGCGCGAGTCAAAACACTTCCACCCAGGCCCACACTCTTGCGTAAAACTAACGATAACAAATTTGTCCTCATTCAGCCTAGGATTGTCCTAGTCACGTCATTCGATGTAACCCTCCCCCAGGTTGCCTCCCGGTCGGGACTATTTTCCCGTACATCAAAGGTCCCTCCCGCCCGGGATCTATAGACTTCATTTCTTCTGTCAACAGCAGGTGTTTTATAGGGGCAGACAATTCGTCAGAAATACTCTCTGTCCAACAAGCAATCCTCAAGGTCGGCGGTGCCGTTTGATCTATCTGCCACTTGTTGTAAACAACTGCAGCTGTGCATACAGACAGTCTTTGGTAATTTCTATCATCTGATGTTAACGACAGTGGATTTCATCACAATAGTTTGTGCTTTAAAATGGCATAATAACTTTTACCTATGGCTGTAGCGAATGTGACTGATAAGGCCAATTTGTTCTGTAAATGTCCGTTCGCCGGTCTCTCTGGCTGTGGGGTTATAACACTTTCTCTCTGTAATCCCGTTTATCACGCAGAGTCTCGCAGCGGAGCGAGAACTGAGGTGGTTCGACCCCCGCTCGTGACTTGCGGATACTGAGCCGGCCGCTCAGAAAGCAATGGCAAACTACTGAGCGTAATCTTGCCAAGAGATCAACAGACAGCTGAAAGATGCTGCTGTTGACAGCTAAGTCCTGTAAAAGGATACGCAAAAAAACAAAAATGTCCGTTCACAGTGGGTGCATGTGAATACGTGGTCATTTCCACAATCATCCACCATCTTACGTCTCACACGCTCGGTGTGTGACTTATCTGCAATAATTTTCTCCTTTGTCTTTATTCTATTTCTGATGTTTGCCCTCCATGCAACACGTTCAGCGGCGACTTGCTCCCAATGTGCATTATCAATGCCTGTAACAGTCATGTCCCGCTTACGCACATCTTTGTATCGTAGTAGAGGCCGACCCCGAGATCTCTTACCCATCTGTAATTCACCAAAAAATATGTCCTTTGATATTCTACCATCATCCATCCTCCTAAGATATCCTATCCATCTAAGTCTACGAAGACTGAACATGGAATAAACCGTCACACAACCTGATCTTTCCAATACTTCAGTATTTGTGATTTTGTCTTTCCACCTAATACCAAGAATTCTTCGCAGACACCGCATATGAAAGCTGTTTAAATGTTTCTCTTGGCGTGAGTAAGTTGTCCAGGTTTCATTGCCATAAAGAAGAGTACTAAAGACACAGGCTTGATAGACAAGGAATTTTATTTTGGCAGTAAGCTCCCTGTTCTCCCAGACTCTTTTTCTTAACCTATTCATTGTTGTTGCTGCCTTACCAATCCGGATGTTGATTTCCCGATCTAGGGATAATTTGCTATTTACCACTGATCCTAGATATGTAAAATGGTCTACCATCTCTAGTTCGGCGTCGTAAATAAAGATTGATGGTACCCCATGTGCACCTTGTGACATAGTCTGTGTCTTCATTTTGCTAATTGGTAAACCAAATTCAGAACAAGCATTGGAGAATGCAGATAGTAGACATTGCAATTCTTCCTCAGAGTGGGTCGTAACTGCAGCATCATCTGCAAAAAGCAACTCTCTGATCAGTACCCTCCTAATTTTGGTCTTGGCCTTCAATCTCTGAGCATTGTAGAGGCCGCCATCTGAGCGCGAGTGAATGTATATACCACCATCCTGATCACGAAAGGCATATTTCAGTAGAAGTGAAAAGTATATTCCAAAGAGGGTGGGAGCTAGTACACAACCTTGCTTAACACCATTCTTGATTTCAAACAAACTCTTCAGAAGTTGCACCATCAAACTTGATTATACCCTTCAAGTCTGTGTGGAACGATTCCACAATGGACAGAAGAGTTGGTGGGCAGCCAATCTTTTTTAGTGCCTTGAACAGACCCTCACGACTGACCAAATAAAATGCCTTTGTGAGGTCGATGAAGGCAATAAACAGTGGTTGATTCTGTTCACGGCATTTTGCTTGCATTTGTCGCAATGAGAATATCATATCAATAGTAGACCGGTTCTGTCGAAAGCCACACTGTGATTCGGGATAGACTTGATCTCCTAGGACTTGAAGTCTGGGCGGAACAATTCTGGCAAACACTTTTGCAACAATTCACAGAAGTGAGATACCCCTATAGTTGTTGCAGTCGCTACGATCGCCCTTGTTCTTGTACAGTGTTATGATGCTAGAATCTTTGAAATCCTGTGGGACTTGTCCTTTTCTCCAGCATAGCTCTATTAGCTGGTGGATCTGTAGAATGAGTGTGACTTGCCCACTCCTGATAACCTCTATTGGAATCCCATCCTTACCTTCAGCCTTGCCAGATGCAAGTTCATTTATAGCACACTTAACTTCTGTTATGGTGGGAAGTGTGTCCAGGTGGTCAAGAGTTGGTAGAGCCTTTATGGCGTTGAGGGCATCATCCGCTAGTTTGGTCTCACTTGAGTAAAGCTCCAAATAGTGCTCTTCCCATCTGTCCATCTGCTGTTTCTTATCAGTGATGATTTCTCCAGTCAAGGTTTTCAATGGTGCACTTCATTTGATCACTGGACCACAGGCTTTCTTTATTCCTTCATACATGTTTCCCTTATCACTTGCGATTTGAATGGACTCACATAACTTGATCCAATAATCATTTGCAAACTGCCTGGAAGCCTTTTGCACATACTTCCTAGCTTGCCTTAGCCCCCGTCAGAGTGTTACGCGTTGGTCTTTCTCTGTTTCTTAACAGAGCTATCTTCTTCTTATCAATCAAGGGCTGCAGTATCTGGCTGTTTGCCGCAAACAAGTCCTGCCTCTTATGATCAACAGTGCCGTAAACCCCTACGGCAGTTTTATAAAGAGTTTCCTTAAGTTGACTCCACTTTTCATTGACTGTACAATTTTCTGGTGTATCAGTGAAAGCGTCTTCAAGTTTCTGTTGAAACTGAAAGCACTTTTCAGGATCGTGAGTGTTAATAATATTAATCCTGGGACTAGATTTGTGTTTAGCTGTGTAGATTCTCTTTGGTATCAGTCTAACCCTTGCAACAACCAAAGAATCATCCGTATCACAGTCAGCATTGTGGTAACTTCGAGTCAATGATATATGGTTCAGATGTTGTCTCCGTGTGATGACGAAGTCCAGCTGGTGCCAATAGCCGGATCTTGGATGTTTCCATGTGACCTTATGCATCTCTTTTGTTTTAAAAAAGGAGTTTGTAATACATAGGTCATTACTGGTGCAATGCTCCAGCAACCTTTGCCCATTTTCATTCATGCGACCGATGTTGTATTTTCCAAGACACGCTGGCCATGAACTCGAGTCCTTGCCCACACGAGCATTGAAATCACCGAGCGTATAAATGTAGTCAGATTTTGGAACTGCCTTGATCACGGAGTCTAACTCCTCATAGAACGAATCCTTCACATCATCAGAGGAATCGAGTGTCGGTGCATATGCAGTAAAAATGGTGGCAACACCACACGAGGTTGCCAAGCGCAGGGATAATAGTCTGTCATTTCCTCCTGCTGGAACTTCAATCATTCCCAGTAGCGAATTCTTCACTGCAAAGCCCACACCGTGTTGCCTTTTTTTCTGCCTGCCCTCTACCCTTCCAAAAAAGGTGTAATTGTTTTCCCTGAGTGACCCTTCCTCAGCGAGGCGAGTCTCCTGCAGGCCAGCAATATCAATGTTAAGACGATTGAGTTCGGCATCAATCACAGCCGTTTTTCTCACATCGTCAATATTGGTCAAGTCAGTGGAAAATCCTGGACACATGGTTCTCATGTTCCAGGTTGCAAGCCATAGCTTGAGATTTTCTTTTTATTAGTACCTGGTAAATTGGTTTTACAGACTGCGATTCAGATTTTGTCCTAGCCCCAAGCACCCATTGAAACAGGCAGGCTATGGCGGATCAGCACCCAATTGGCCGGGGGCTGCCCAGCTTGAGGCGGGCGGTAGCTGATCAGTGACACCTGTATGTGTCTCCCACCTTCAGAGGCAATGCGTGGCGGCCCATGTCTACGCCAACTGACAGGGACTTATAACCCGTAACAGTTGCCTCTCGCTTTGATTCCGAGACCGGTTAAGACCAGGGATGGAGTTATTGCCTCTCCATAGCACAAAGCCTGGGCTAAAATAAAGAAACCATGTGTTGCCCATACAGCATGATCCCTCTCTCGGCCTGCCTAGTTCACTCCAGAGAAAAGTTGACACCTATACATCTGGAACAAGACAAGCTGCAGAAGTTGCCGGATCAGCAAAGCAATGCTCTAATTGTCCGCCTGTCGGAGCTTTGACCCTAGACCAGCCGCCAACCAAGGTTTAGTGCCTGGTCTGCCCTGCCATGACATTTTGTCGTTAGCTTGCATTTACTCGCACCAGGGTAAGGCTTGTACTCTCCCAATTGTGCTCTTCTGCCCGAAGCCGTTGGCACAATGTGGGGTGTCGGGTTTGGTAAGCGCCGCCCAACGTTCGGCGCTAAAAGAAATCAGGTAGTACCGTCTACTGTTATACGGTAGCTCAGTCAGATCTGACTAAGACCTGACACAGCACATAATTACAAACATGCATACAGACATGTATAAGTGCATTCAGGCCGATATTAATGAGTACATAATTACAAACATGCATACAAACATAGATAAGTGCATTCAGACCGATATTAATGAGCACATAATAATAAACATGCATGCAGACATATATAAGTGCATTCAGGCCGATATTAATGAGCACATAATTACAAACACGCATACAGACACAGATAAGTGCATTCAGACCATTATTAAATGAGTACATAATTACAAATATGCATACGGACAGAGATAAGTGCATTCATATCAATATTAATGAGTCCTTAATTACAAACATGCAAACGGACATAGATAAGTGCATTCAGACCAATATTAATGAGTCCTTAATTACAAACATGCATACAGACATAGATAAGTGCATTCAGGCCAATATTAATGAGTCCTTAATTACAAACATGCATACAGACATAGATAAGTGCATTCAGGCCAATATTAATGAGTACATAATTACAGACATGCATACAGACATTGATAAGTGCATTCAGGCCAATATTAATGAGTACATAATTACAGACATGCATACAGACATTGATAAGTGCATTCAGGCCGATATTAATGAGTCCTTAATTACAAACATGCATACAGACATAGATAAGTGCATTCGGGCCAATATTAATGAGTACATAATTACAGACATGCATACAGACATTGATAAGTGCATTCAGGCCAATATTAATGAGTCCTTAATTACAAACATGCATACAGACATAGATAAGTGCATTCGGGCCAATATTAATGAGTACATAATTACAGACATGCATACAGACATTGATAAGTGCATTCAGGCCGATATTAATGAGTCCTTAATTACAAACATGCATACAGACATAGATAAGTGCGTTCAGGTAGACATTAGTACGATCAGACAGATACAAGTGCACCCAGCCAGACAATAATGCACAAGAACATACAATAATGGACAGTAATCATCAAGTGCCCTGCCAGCTGGCGTAGGTCTTCATGAAGCTTCACAGATCTCGGTCTTTGGTGTTGGGGATCAACTGTGATGTTGATATTCCCCCATGCCACCGTCTCTATCTGTCCATCATCATATCTCTTGGTGTGCCTCTGCCGCTGTCCCCAATGATCTTTCAAGTTGTCACAATATTCTACACCATCTCAAAGCAAAGAATGTGTTGTTTGTCTCATTCTTATTGTTGTATATAATGCTATAGTTTCGTTAGCCTCTTTCAGACAATCGTTAATAGTTACTTGGGTAGTCCAAGGCATTCCTAATTTGTTCATTTACATTCCAAGATTCACTGCCATACAACAAAGCAGGTTCTATATGGCACTTCAGCACTCTCTTTCTTACATTCATAGTATGACTTGTTGCATAAGATACTTCTCATTTCCTTAAATGCGGCTTTTGCTTGCCCTATTCTGCTCTTAATCTCTGTTGTGTATCTTCCATCTGATATTATAATTGATCCTAGGTATTTACAATTATCCACTTTTTTAATCATTTTCCCTGATAATATCATTTCAAATTTTGGAATCACTTTGTTTCTTTGATATATAGTGCAAACACAAATGCAGACTTTCTGACTGTATCCTTAAAGTCGCTTAAAGGTCGCTTAAAAGTAGACAGGGTCGACTTCATCGACCGCAGCGCTGAAAGCGTCGCACAGAGGACGAATTCCATAGCTCTAGCGACGACCCATAGGAGTCTCCGAAAGAAAAAAAACATTCACTTACTTACGAACTGAAGGACGCGGTCCGGAATCGAACCCACAACCTCCGGAGCCCGAGTCAAACGGTTTGACTACTTCGCCACGGAGACTCTCGTGACTGTATCCACCTTGATATATATATATATATATATATATATATATATATATATATATATATATATATATATATATATATATATATATATATATATATATATATATAAATCCTTCAAACACTCAGACACTCTGACAGACATACATTAATACATACAGGCAGAAATTAATACGAATCGAACCCACAACCTCCGGAGCCCGAGTCAAACGTTTTACCACTTCGCCACGGAGACTCTCGTGACTGTATATATATATATATATATATATATATATATATATATATATATATATATATATATATATATATATATATATATATATATATATATATATATATATATATATATCTTCTTCTTCTTCTTCAGCGTTCCGAGCCATTGAGGTTCTTTGCTGCAAATACAATCCGTCTCCATTCGTCTCTCTGGTGGACCTTCTCTTGCCAGTCGTTGATTCCAAGTGCTTGTAGGTCTGTACATGTATTATCTCTCCACCGCCTTCTTGGTCTACCTCGGGGTCTACGGTCATTTATTTCCTGAGTGTAAGCGAGTTTTGTTTCCCTATTATCTTCCATTCTTTCTATATGCCCCAGCCATTGTAGTCTATTAGCCTTCATGATACCAGTGATTAGCGGGGACTTAAACAGATCATAAATGTCTTTGTTACTTCTTCTTTTCCACTCTCCACTTTGTGTATCCCTAATGGGTCCAAAGATGCGTCTTAAAATTTTGTTCTCAAAGGTTTGTAACAAGGCTTCGTCTCCTTTCGTTGTACTCCATGTTTCAGAGCCATACAGCACAACTGGTCTGATCAGTGTTTTGTATATTGTGATTTTGGTGTTACGAGATAGTGCCTTTGATTTTAGTAGATGTTGTAGTGCATAGTATATCTTATTTCCAGAGTTGATTCTAGTTTGTATTTCTTCCCTTATGATGTTGGAGCAGTTGAAGATTGTACCCAGGTATTTGTATGTTTCCGTTCTTTTAATGGTCATATTATCTATTTGTATGTGGCCAGAGTTTCTAGCCATTCCGTCTCTTGAAATTACCATATATTCTGTCTTATCTTGGTTGATAACCAGCCCCATCTGTTGGGCTTTTCCCTTTAAGTGAGTCAATATTTCCAATGTCTTTTGTTCACTTTGCCCTATAATATCTATATCATCTGCATAACCAAGCAGCTTGGATGTTCCTCCAATATCACATTCCTCCTTTACCTTCCTTACAACTTTCTCTAGAGCCAGATTGAAGAGTAGCGGCGATAGTGCATCACCCTGTTTTAAGCCAGATGTTATTTGGAAGGGGTCTGATTTCCTGCCTTTATATGTTACTATATTATAAGTATCTTCCATGCATAGTCTGGTCATGTTGATTAACTTCCTTGGTATTCCAAATTCCTGCATAGCATTCCATAGACTATTCCTATGGACACTATCATAAGCCTTTTTAAAATCAACAAAAATGTTATGGAGATATATGATCTATTGTTGATCTGTTTTGTCTAAAACCCGCCTGGTAGTCACCTAATATGTCTTCTGAATATGGTTTTAGTCTATTTAGTAATACTGCGGATAGTATCTTATAGCTTGTGGACAGTAGTGATATTCCTCTATAATTTCCACATTGGAACTTGTCTCCTTTCTTAAAGATAGGTATCAATAATGACTCTTTCCAGTCATGGGGTAATTCTTCTGTCCTCCAGATTTTTATTATTAGTTCGTATAGCTTTAGATGTAATGCATGGCCACCTGCCTTTATAAATTCAGCAGCAATTCCATCAGTCCCAGTTGCCTTATTGTTTTTAAGTCGTGTGATTACATATAGGATTTCTTCAAATGTAGGTTCTTCAATTTGTGGTTCGCATGTTAGAACCTCTTCCTGTGGGAAAATGTGACTTGGAGCTTCACAATTTAGTAATTCAATAAAATATTCTTTCCATGTGTTGCACATTTCCTCATTGGTATTTATCATATTCCCATTTTTGTCTTTTAAACCATATGTGTTTTGATGGTGCCCTCGTTTCATTGACTTCAGTTCTTTAAAAAATTTTCTGGATTCATTTTTCTGGTGATTAGTTTCCATATCTTTGATTATATTACTCATATATTCTCGCTTCTGCTGTCTGACTATTTTTGTATCCTCTTTACATTCATTTCTATAATGCTCTTCCTTTTGGATGTTATTGATGTCATTTAACCATACATGTCTGGCATTCTTCTTCCTAATGACTGCTTCTTCACATTTTTGATTGAACCATCTGTTCTTTCTATGCGTGGTTAACACACCGAGACATTCTTCTGCGGTAGACTGAATTGTATTCTTGATGTTCAACCAAGTTTGGTGAATGCTTTCCTCCAAAGGGTTTTGCAGAGTTTCAAGTTTACATTTTATTTCATCTGTAAATTTCTCTTTGACTGTAATGTCTTGCAGTTTTTCTCTGTTATATGTTGGGTGTAATCTTTGTAATTTAGTATAGAAAGCTATCTTAAGTTTTATTTTAAATTTTGTTCCAACGAGGAAGTGGTCACTGTGGCACTCAGTTCCTCTATAACTTCTGACTTGCTGTATGTTTGATGCATTTCTGTTGTTAATTAAAATGTGATCTATTTGATTATAGGTTCTCTTGTCACATGATTTCCAAGTTTGTTTGTGTATATCCTTTCTTTGTAGTCTGGTACTGCTAATCTGCAGTCCTTTGGCTTCTGCCAGGTTGATGACTCTCCATCCATTATCATTTGAAGTTGTATGTAGGCTTTCCATACCGGCCACTTTTTTATTAGTTTGCTCTCTATCTATTTTTGCATTGAAGTCTCCCAGCACAATCAGGATGTCCTGTTTGGGGGTTTCTTCTATGACATCTTCCAGATCATTATAAAAGTCTTCTTTAATATCATCTTCTTTCTCTTCAGTAGGTGCATGTACATTAATCATCGTTATATTTTTCCATTTACCTTTTATTCGTAATTTACTAATCCTGTCATTAAAAGCTTTAAAGTTTAAAACGTTCACCCATAACTCTTTTTTGATGACAAATCCTGTTCCTAATTCATGTTTATTTTGGGTGTTTCCTCCATATATTATAATCATTCCATTTTGCTCTAAAGTACCCTCTCCTGGCCACCTTATTTCTTGAATTGCTGTTATATCCATTTGATATTCACCCAGCTCCCGGGTAAGTTCTTCGGCCGCTCCAGCTCGATATAGTGTCCGTACATTCCATGTTCCAAATCTCAAAAGTCCTTTAACGTTCCAAGGTCGTTGTCCAGATAAGTCAGTCCGATATCGAGGCTCATGTATTTGTTTCGTAACAAAGAAAGGTTTTTACAAAGGTGGGGATGTTAACCCCACGCTTCAACCCCCAACCTGGAGGACCAGGGTGTTTCTCTTTGTCTGTTCTCTACCCTTTGACCTGTCCGGCTTGGGAGGCCCTGCTGGTAGCTACGCTACCGCCGGCATAGCTCTCAGGGTCATTGAGAAACTCAAGCTCCCCCACCACGACAAGGTGGAAACACCATCGGGGAATATATATATTTATATATATATCATCTCATCTCATCTCATCTCATCTCAACATGTTCCTCTTGTACCTTGCGGTGTCGAGGTGAAGTATAAACATCGTGAGAGTGCCCGATTATGGGCTTCATGTATCGATATTCCCATGGACTCTGCTATTCCCTCCGTCCAACGTTTACGTGGTCGGCCTCTTCCTCTCATTCCATCTGGTCTGTACATCATTACTTGTTGTGGTATGCTGTTGACTGGTAACCTACTTGCATGGCCAAACCATTTGACTTGCTGTTTTCTGATAAAATCTAGTGCTACTTTAACCGCCACTTTAGTCCTGATTTCTTCATTTCTGATCTTATCTCTTCTTGATACGTTGAGTATTCTTCTCAGGAACCTAATTTCTGTTGTTGTGATTTTTCTTTTCTCTTTTTCTGTCATTGTCCAGGTTTGGCATTGGTAGCATAGAGTTGGCAGAAAGATTGTGTTGTAAAGTACTTTCTTAGTAGTTATTGATACATGTTTGTTCTTTAGTATTGGTGCCATTTGTCCAATGAGTTGATTTGCCTTATTGCACCTGTTTTCGATCTCGTCTTCTGATCTGCCATTTGATGATGATGATACTTCCTAGGTACTTGAAACTCGTTACTTTTCAAGGGATGTTCGTTTAGGTGAATTGTTGTTGTTTGTCCTTCTTTAGTTATAGTCATTACCTCTGTTTTGCTTGTGCTAATTTTCATGTTATGTTCCCTACACATTTCGTTTAGAATATTCATGTGGTCTTGTAATTCAGCTTCTGATTTTGCTATTAGGGCTTGGTCATCCGCAAACAAGCTGATGGTTCTCTAATGGTTAGATATGCAGATGGTTCTTCTTCTGTGTTCTCGTCATGCGGTATTCATGCTGTCTCTGCTTGGCTGGTTTCTTTACATATGTTGTCTATATATGTTATGAACAAGAGAGGGGACAGGACACAACCTTGTCGTACTCCAGATCTTATGGTCAAGGGTTCTGAGTGTTCTCCAGTTGCTCTCACTATGCATTCACTGTTGTTGTATAAACTTCTACAAAGGTTTGTTAGATGTGTACTCACTCCATATTGTTTAAGGATTTCCCACAGCTTGTTTCTATTTACTCTATCGAATGCCTTTTCTTGATCGAAAAAGGCTAAGTAGAGTGTTTCATTGAATTCGATTGATTTATTTATACGTTGTCTAAGAGCAAAAATGGCATCTGTGTATCCTTTGTTTTTCCTAAATCCAAGCTGTGTTTCGCTTAGCTGGGGTTCTAAAGTAGTTCGTAATCTTTTTTCTAGAATTTTGCAAAATATTTTCCCAGTATGACTCAACAGTGAAATGCCTCTGTTTTGTGTGCAGTCTCTTTTGCTGCCTTTGTTTTTCCAAATTGGGATATTTATGGCGTTTCCCCAGTCTCGTGGTGTCTGTTGTTCTACCCAAACATGGTTGAATAGTCTATGTAGCCAAGCTGTTCCTACTTCTCTTGCTGCTTTAATTAGTTCATTTGGTATTTCATCCTATCCCGGTGATTTGTTCAATGGGGCTAATCTGATGGCTTCTATAATTTCTTCTTTTAGTATGTCTGGTTCTAGTTCTTCGGTGACATCTGTATAGGTCTCTTGAATTCCTGTGACATCTGATGGGATGTTGAGAAGTTGTTCGAAATACTGCTTCCATCTTATTAGGATTTGTTTTTGTTCACTTATTGGTTCTCCATATTCGTTGTTAATTATTTCAGTTGGGTCAAAGGGTTCTCCTCTAGTTCGCATTTCACTTATATTTTTGTAGAAGTTTCTAGTTGCCTCCTTGTAGTTTTTATTTAGGGTTTCTCCATACTCTTCCCAGTCTTTTTGTTTTTCCCTCTTTACTATTCTACTCACATGTCTTCTCGCTATTCTATATTCTATGTAATCACATTCCTGTTTGCTCTTCAACCACTTTTTATATTTTTCCTTTTTGTCTTTTACCGCTTCCTTTACTTCTGCATTCCACCAACTTGTTATTTTCTTTAACCGTGTTTTGCGTTTCTTCGTGGTTCCACATGTTATTATTGCAGTTAAAATGCTTGATTTGAACAATTCCCATTCTTCTTCCATTGTTTTTCTTTCTGCAGGTAATTTTTCAAAGAGTTCAGTTAGTTCTTTCTCATAATTTTCTCTTACTGCCTCGTCTTTAAGGTTTTTTAAGTTTACGGATTCGCATGGCATGTATTTTCTTGCTCTTTGTTTTCTTCTTCTGATTGTTCTTATTGTGGCAACGACTGCTTTATGATCTTTGTTTATACTGAAATTAGGCACTGCCCTTGCATCTAATATATTTCTCTTTCTGTAGTTTCTTGTTAATATAAAATCAATTTGGCTTTTAGTATCTAGATCGTTCCATTTATACCAGGTGTATACTTGTGAATCCTTATGTTTATAGAATGTGTTTGTTATATAGAGGTCGGGTTGGCTGCAAAGCTCCAATAGTATACTTCTGTTATCATTCCTTTCATTTTGCTTGTCTCTAAATGCTCCCAGATGTTTTTCTATGCCCACTCTGTTATGTCCTAGTCTTGCATTGAAGTCTCCCATAACTATGATGTTGTCCTGCTTATCTATTTTATTTAGCACGTCATGGATGTCTTCGTAGAAGTCCTCGCATTCTTGCTCATCATTGTTTGTATTACATGGTCCGTATATCTGTACATATGTTGTAATTGTTTGTTCTTCTATTCTCACTGTTATGATTCTGTCTGTTATATATTTTATTTCTTGTATTCTTCTTGCTAGCCGTGATTCGATGACTATTCATACACCTTGCATTGTCCATTCTTGCTGTTGGACTCCAGAGTTGACATACGTGTAACTGTGGTGGATCCTCTCCGTTTCACGTAATTATATTGTGACATATTGCCCGTATCACGTTATTATAGTGTTACATATTGAACGAACCACGTTATTATATTGTGACAGATTACTCTATCACTCGACGACAAGATCTGTCCAACAACACGCTCGACTTCTTCGCCTTGGTCCTGGGCTTCTTCGACAACATGAAGCAGACGCAGTCAGGCAATAGCGACAACCTGCGGGTGACGCTGAAACAAGTCAGTGTCGATGTGCTGGCACTTCGTCCTGTAAGTGAGTGTCCCTACACCTGGCATGCATCAGTGTATCTAGTATCTCTCTACACCTGGCATGTATCAGTGTATCTAATGTGTGTCCTCAGGTCTGTCATGTATCAGTGTATCTAGTATCTCCCTACACCTGGCATATATCAGTGTATCTAGTATCTCTCTACACCTGGCATGTATCAGTGTATCTAGTATCTCTCTACACCTGGCATATATCAGTGTATCTAGTATCTCTCTACACCTGGCATGTATCAGTGTATCTAGTCTCTCTCTACACCTGGCATATATCAGTGTATCTAGTATCTCTCTACACTTGGCATGTATCAGTGTATCTAGTATCTCTCTACACCTAGCATGTATCAATGTATCTAGTATCTCCCTACACATGGCATATATCAGTGTATCTAGTATCTCTCTACACCTGGCATGTATCAGTGTATCTAGTATCTCTCTACACCTGGCATATATCAGTGTATCTAGTATCTCTCTACACCTGGCATGTATCAGTGTATCTAGTATCTCTCTACACTTGGCATGTATCAGTGTATCTAGTCTATGTCACAACACATGACATGTATCAGTGTACCTAGTCTATGTCACCACACATGACATGTATCAGAGTGTCTTGTGTGTTCCCATACCTGACATGCCATCAGTCTATCTATTGTGCTTTCACAAATGTTTGTCTTCATCCACGTTCAATTTGTTAGAAACGTATATGTTTCATTATTATACCATTTTTCCTCCCGTCTTACATTTATTCCCATCTAAGAAATATGTCTTTGATAGGTCTGCACATCCATTAGTTGTACCTGACATTACATGTAGCATATCTTCACATCTGTTAGTTGTACCTTACATCACATGTAGCATATCTTCACATCTGTTAGTTGTTCCCCACATTACATGTACCATATCTTCACATCTATTAGTTGTACCTCACATTACATGCACCATATCTTCACATCTATTAGTTGTACCTCACATTACATGTAGCATATCTTCACATCTATTAATTGTACCTAACATTACATATAGCATATCTTCACATCTATTAGTTGTACCTCACATTACATGTAGGATATCTTCACATCTATTTGTTGTATCTTACATTACATGTAGAAATATCTTCACATCTATTAGTTGTATCTTACATTACATGTACCATATCTTCACATCTATTAGTTGTACCTAACATTACACATAGCATATCTTCACATCTATTAGTTGTACCTGACATTACATGTAGCATATCTTCACATCTATTAGTTGTACCTGACATTACATGTAACATATCTTCACATCTATTAGTTGTACCTTACATTACATGTAGCATATCTTCACATCTATTAGTTGTACCTAATATTACATATAGCATATCTTACCATCTATTAGTTGTACCTAACATTACATATAGCATATCTTTACATCTATTAGTTGTACCTCACATTACATGTAGCATATCTTCACATCTATTAGTTGTACCTGACATTACATGTAGCATATCTTCACATCTATTAGTTGTTCCCCACATTACATGTAGCATATCTTCACATCTATTAGTTGTTCCCCACATTACATGTACCATATCTTCACATCTATTAGTTGTACCTGACATTACATGTAGCATATCTTCACATCTATTAGTTGTTCCCCACATTACATGTACCATATCTTCACATCTATTAGTTGTAACTCACATTACATGTACCATATCCTCACATCTATTAGTTGTACCTCACATTACATGTAGCATATCTTCACATCTATTAGTTGTACCCCACATTACATGTAGCATATCTACACATCTATTAGTTGTCCCCCACATTACATGTACCATATCTTCACATCTATTAGCTGTACCTCACATTACATGTAGGATATCTTTACATCTATTAGTTCTACCTCACATTACATGTACCATATCTCCACATCTATTAGTTGCACCTGACATTACATGTAGCATATCTTCACATCTATTAGTTGTACCTTACATTACATGTAGGATATCTTCACATCTATTAGTTGTATCTTACATTACATGTACCATATCTTCACATCTATTAGTTGTACCTCACATTACATGTAGCATATCTTCACATCTATTAGTTGTACCTGACATTACATGTACCATATCTTCACATCTATTAGTTGTACCTTACATTACATGTACCATATCTTAACATCTATTAGTTGTACCTCACATTACATGTACCATATCTTCACATCTATTAGTTGTACCGGATATTACATGTAGCATATCTTCACATCTATTAGTTGTACCTTACATTACATGTAGGATATCTTCACATCTATTAGTTGTACCTCACATTACGTGTACGATATCTTCACATCTATTAGTTCTACCTCACATTACATGTAGCATATCTTCAAATCTATTAGTTGTACCCCACATTACATGTACCATATCTCCACATCTATTAGTTGTACCTCACATTACATGTATCATATCTTCACATCTATTAGTTGTACCTCACATTACATGTAGCATATCTTCACAACTATTAGTTCTACCTGACATTACATGTAGCATATCTTCACATCTATTAGTTGTACCTCACATTACATGTAGCATATCTTCACATCTATTAGTTGTACCTCACATTACATGTAGCATATCTTCACATCTATTAGTTGTACCTCACATTACATGTAGGATATCTTCACATCTATTTGTTGTATCTTACATTACATGTAGGAATATCTTCACATCTATTAGTTGTATCTTACATTACATGTACCATATCTTCACATCTATTAGTTGTACCTAACATTACACATAGCATATCTTCACATCTATTAGTTGTACCTGACATTACATGTAGCATATCTTCACATCTATTAGTTGTACCTGACATTACATGTAACATATCTTCACATCTATTAGTTGTACCTTACATTACATGTAGCATATCTTCACATCTATTAGTTGTACCTAATATTACATATAGCATATCTTAACATCTATTAGTTGTACCTAACATTACATATAGCATATCTTTACATCTATTAGTTGTACCTCACATTACATGTAGCATATCTTCACATCTATTAGTTGTACCTGACATTACATGTAGCATATCTTCACATCTATTAGTTGTTCCCCACATTACATGTAGCATATCTTCACATCTATTAGTTCTACCTGACATTACATGTAGCATATCTTCACATCTATTAGTTGTACCTCACATTACATGTAGCATATTTTCACATCTATTAGTTGTACCTGACATTACATGTAGCATATCTTCACATCTATTAGTTGTACCTCACATTACATGTAGCATATCTTCACATCTATTAGTTGTTCCCCACATTAGATGAAGGAATATCTTCACATCCATTAGTTGTACCTTACATTACATGTAGGATATCTTCACATCTATTAGTTGTACCTCACATTACGTGTACCATATCTTCACATCTATTAGTTCTACCTCACATTACATGTAGCATATCTTCAAATCTATTAGTTGTACCCCACATTACATGTACCATATCTCCACATCTATTAGTTGTACCTCACATTACATGTATCATATCTTCACATCTATTAGTTGTACCTCACATTACATGTAGCATATCTTCACATCTATTAGTTGTACCTCACATTACATGTAGCATATCTTCACATCTATTAGTTGTTCCTCACATTACATGTAGCATATTTTCACATCTATTAGTTGTACCTCACATTACATGTAGCATATCTTCACATCTATTAGTTGTACCTTACATTACATGTAGCATATCTTCACATCTATTAGTTGTACCTAATATTACATATAGCATATCTTCACATCTATTAGTTGTACCTAACATTACATATAACATATCTTCACATCTATTAGTTGTACCTCGCATTACATGTAGCATATCTTCACATCTATTAGTTGTACCTGACATTTCATGTAGCATATCTTCACATCTATTAGTTGTTCCCCACATTACATGTAGCATATCTTCACATCTATTAGTTGTTCCCCACATTACATGTACCATACCTTCACATCTATTAGTTGTAACTCACATTACATGTACCATATCTTCACATCTATTAGTTGTACCTGACATTACATGTACCATATCTTCACATCTATTAGTTGTACGTCACATTACATGTAGCATATCTTCACATCTATTAGATGTACCTTACATTACATGTAGCATAATCTCACATCTATTAGTTGTACCTCACATTACATGTAGCATATCTTCACATCTATTAGTTGTACCCCACATTACATGTAGCATGTCTTCACATCTATTAGTTGTACCTTACATTACATGGAGCATATCTTCACATCTTTTAGTGCCACCTCACATGTTATTCAAAGTTGCATATCCGTTACAGGACATGGCATTGAACACCAGCATTTTTCAGCTGTTGTTGATTTTCTTGTCAAGATTACGCTGAGTAGTTTGTCATTGCTTTCTTAGCGACAGGCACACCAACTCGACGCGATCCGCTGCCGAATCTTGCAGCTGTGTTCCTCACGTGGATGTACGGGCTTACGGAGACAATCGTTCATCCCTTCGCCAGAGAGACCTCACATTACATGTAGCATATATGTAAATCTATTAGGTGTACCACCCAATATATAATTCACATCTGTACACATCTGTACATATTTAAACATATTAATATGTGTCTGTATGTGCATGACCGTCTGTCTGTGTAAGTCTGGCTCTCTTTATGTCTGTCTATCTGTCTGTCTCTGCGTCTAGTTCTCTTTCTCTATGACTATATGTCAACATGTTATTCTGAAAAAATAAAGTTTGTTCGTTCGTACGTTCGTTTGTTCGTTCGTTTGTTCGTTCGTTCTGTGTCTGGCTCCTATTTCTGTCTGTGTTTATGTCTGTCTGTCTGATTTTATGTCGCCTATGTCTAGTACTTGCTCTGACGAATTGTAACTCTACATATACACAAGTAATTGTGGAACTGTGCTCATATATGTTTGTGTGCGCATGTCTGTCTGTCTGTCTGTCTGTCTGTCTGTCTGTCTGTCTGTCTGTCTGTCTGTCTGTGTGTCTGTCTTCCGTCCATACGTTCGTCTGTATGTCTATCAGTCTGCATGTCTCTCTGTGTCTGGCTGCTATCGGTCTGTATATCGCTAGACCTGTTTGGCTACCTGTAACTCTCAAGTTCGCTCCTACAGATTGTAAATCTATATCATCCTGTACATATGTGATTGCATTCAAACATATATGAGTGGGTACATGTTTGTCTGTCTGCCTTTCTGTCTACAACTCACATCATGGCTCCGATAGAGTGTGAGCTACAATATTCTGTACATGGGGGACTATATTTATACATGTATGTGTGTGCGTGTTTTTATGACCAGCTGGCTGTCTGTCACCTTGTCTGTCACCCTTTCATCACACCTGAAGAAGAGCATCCGTGTTCGTCTGACAGTCTGGGCATGTTCGTATCATTGTTCCCATGACTTAGTGTTTGGTTCGTCAGTTAACGTGTATGTGTATGCTATCGGTGTGTGTGTGTGTGTGTGTGTGTGTGTGTACACGTCTCTCTGTATGCCAGCTCTCTATGTTCGCTGGTTTACGTACCTGTCTGTTAGTCTGTCAAGCGTGGGTACATTGTATCGTTCTGTGTGCTTGAGTGAGCTCACGTTGCGTGTCTGTCCGTCTGTCTGTCTCTCCGTGTGACTGTATGTTCTGTCTGTCTCTCCGTATGACATTATGTTCTGTCTGTCTCTCCGTATTACTTTATGTTCTGTTTGTTTGTAAGTTTAGATATTATATCACTTTACGATTTCATTAAATGAGAATAAATGAGACTGTTTTGCACACACAAAGAGTGTTACAGACATTCGAGTAAATGCACAAGAACCCTCACAAACCCCTATGATACGGTTATTGCTGCTGTCATCATCAGGCGCCCGTGTATTACATCGAGCTTGTGGTGGACGGCAAAGTAGATATCATTCTTCTGGGCGCAGTGTACGAGCGACCCGGTCCCACCATCGAAGTCAAGATCTACAACTTCACCAACCCAAGTTTATTCAAGTGAGTGATTGCTTGCAATGTAGATATTCAAATAAGTAGGCACACGAATAGCATCAGACGGAAGATGCACTACAGAGATAAAGAACAGCATAGGACAAGCAAAAACTGCACTCTATCAAACGAAAAAAAAAATATTGTATGCAATATGTCTTTGCCTATGACAGTTAGAAAATAGTTCTTTGCTGTTACATAGAATCAGTTTCAACATAAGGCTGCTATATCCGGACAATTGATAAACATGCGAAAAAATATCTGGAAATCTCGGGGCTGTGGTTTCATGGAAGAATGCTGAACATTCATTGGATAGCTAAAATGTGCAATCAGGACATTCTGACGGAAGCTTAGTCGCGAAAGCAACTTACCACAACCATCAGAAAGACGCAGTCATCATTTATTGACCACGCTATGAAAAATCAAAACCTGGACACATGTTGTGACAACCGGACAGATTTATGGAAAGAGAGATGGATGGAGACAGGGAAAGACTATTTCTGGACAATCTAGTCTCATGGCATAGAAGGTAGTCAACAGATAAACATGTGCCGTCGGAGATCGAATTTTGTGGAGAATCATGACCGCCCACGCCAGCCGGTAACTCACATGATGATGATCAGCTGGTTCAATGACATCTTAAATATGTGGTTAAAACTGACTTGAAACCTGAAAATGTGATTTAAATGATGTTACCACACTGCACAGTGTGAGTCTTATATCTGCTCATGAACATCTTTAAGTATGTGTTGTAAACTATTTCACATACATCGTGCCAGCTTCGTGGCGAAGGATTCAGGGATGCGGTTCGTGATACCGCATACCCGCGTTCAACCTGGGACATAACTGTGGCACGTTACACCCGCCTTGGGTATTTATGATGCCCATGTTAAACATTGCCTCAACGAGTCATGTATTATTGATTATTTTTCATGCGTTTTAATGCTTATTGTTCTTTTGTTGTCAAAGAATTGCTTCATAACAGATGTTGAATGAAAGAATGTATGAGAGGAAATAGAGAAGAAGGGCAGAATGTCAGACGGGTCTGTGTGCCCAATTCTTAACCCTTTGAAAATAAAGATTTTCGTTCGTTCGATTTTCGTTCGTTCAAAACACAGCTGCGCACGATTCGGCGTTGGTATTTTACGAAATGTTACGGGTACCGAAAGTTCAGAACATAATGGCAAACTACTAGATGTAAACCTGTCAAGATATCACACCAGCAATAAATGCTGGTGTTGACTGCAACGTCCTGTAAAGGATGTGCAATTAACTTTTTAACCTACGTAAGAAGGAGAGTGTGAAGTGTCTAACATCCCATGTATGTTTTAAATTGTTTCATTTGATTGTTTAAATTGTTTCACGAACACCTTCAACATGTCTGTTTAAATCGTTTCATTTAAAATATAAGTCTGCTGAGTGAGAGGTGTGTGTTAATTGTTGAGTGAGAAGTATGATGTCAACTGTTGAGTGAGAGGTGTATGTCAGTTGTTGAGTAAGAGATGTATGGCAACTATTAAGTAAGAGGTGTATGTCAACTGTTGAGTGAGAGGTGTGGTGTCAACTGTTGAGTGAGAGGTGTAGGTAAACTGTTGAGTGAGAGGTGTAGGTCAACTGTTGAGTGAGAGGTGTATGTCAGTTGTTGAGTGAGAGGTGTATGTCAGTTGTTGAGTAAGAGGTGTATGTCAACTGTTGAGTGAGAGGTGTATGTCAACTGTTGAGTGAGAGGTGTATGTCAATTGTTGAGTGAGAGGTGTATGTCAGTTGTTGAGTAAGAGGTGTATGTCAACTGTTGAATGAGAGGTGTGTGTCAGTTGTTGAGTGATAGGTGTATGTCAACTGTTGATTGAGAGATGTGGTGTGAACTGTTGAGTGATAGGTGTATGGCAACTATTGAATAAGAGGTGTATGTCAACTGTTGAGTGAGAGGTGTATGTCAGTTGTTGAGTAAGAGGTGTATGGCAACTATTGAGTAAGAGGTGTGTGTCAACTGTTGAGTGAGAGGTGTGGTGTCAACTGTTGAGTAAGAGGTGTATGACAACTGTTGATTAAGAGGTGTATGTCAGTTGTTGAGTAAGAAGTGTATGTCAACTGTTGAGGAAGAGGTGTATGTCAAATGTTGAGTAAGAGGTGTATGTCAACTGTTGAGTAAGAGGTGTATGTCAACTGTTGAGTAAGATGTGTATGTCAAATGTTGAGTAAGAGGTGTATGTCAACTGTTGAGAGAGAGAGGTGTAGGTCAACTGTTGAGTGAGAGGTGTATGTCAAATGTTGAGTGAGATGTGTATGTCAGTTGTTGAGTGAGAGGTGTATGTCAGTTGTTGAGTGAGAGGTGTGTGTCAGTTGTTGAGTGATAGGTGTATGTCAACTGTTGAGTGAGAGATGTGTGTCAGTTGTTGAGTAAGAGGTGTATGGCAACTATTGAGTAAGAGGTGTATGTCAGTTGTTGAGTGAGAGGTGTATGTCAGTTGTTGAGTAAGAGGTGTATGGCAACTATTGAGTGAGAGGTGTATGTCAGTTGTTGAGTAAGAGGTGTATGGCAACTATTGAGTAAGAGGTGTGTGTCAGTTGTTGAGTGAGAGGTGTATGTCAGTTGTTGAGTAAAAGGTGTATGGCAACTATTGAGTAAGAGGTGTGTGTCAGTTGTTGAGTAAGAGGTGTATGTCAGTTGTTGAGTGAGAGGTGTATGTCAGTTGTTGAGTGAGAGATGTGTGTCAGTTGTTGAGTAAGAGGTGTATGGCAACTATTGAGTAAGAGGTGTGTGTCAACTGTTGAGTGAGAGGTGTGGTGTCAACTGTTGAGTAAGAGGTGTATGTACTATGTTGAGTAAGAGGTGTATGTCAACTGTTAAGTGAGAGGTGTATGTCAGTTGTTGAGTAAGAGGTGTATGTCAACTATTATGTAAGAGGTGTATGTCAACTGTTGAGTGAGAGGTGTGTGTCAACTGTTGAGTGAGAGGTGTGGTGTCAACTGTTGAGTGAGAGGTGTATGTCAAATGTTGAGTGAGAGGTGTATGTCAACTGTTGAGTAAGAGGTGTATGTCAGTCGTTGAGTAAGAGGTGTATGGCAACTATTGAGTAAGAGGTATATGTCAACTGTTGAGTGAGAGGTGTGTGTCAACTGTTGAGTGAGAGGTGTGTTTCAACTGTTGAGTGATAGGTGTATGTCAACTGTTGAGTGAGAGATGTGGTGTGAACTGTTGAGTAAGAGGTGTATGGCAAATATTGAGTAAGAGGTGTATGTCAACTGTTGAGTGAGAGGTGTATGTCAACTGTTGAGTAAGAGGTGTATGTAAACTGTTGAGTGAGAGGTGTATGTCAACTGTTGAGTAAGAGGTGTATGTCAACTGTTGAGTGAGAGGTGTGGTGTCAACTGTTGAGTGAGAGGTGTATGTCAACTGTTGAGTAAGAGGTGTATGTCAACTGTTGAGTAAGAGGTGTATGTCAACTGTTGAGTGAGAGGTGTGGTGTCAACTGTTGAGTGAGAGGTGTATGTCAACTGTTGAGTAATAGGTGTATGTCAACTGTTGAGTGAGAGGTGTATGGCAACTAGTTAGTTAGTTAGTTAGTCGACAGATCATCCTCGTTGCACATCGAACCATTCAGCCCATAAGTGCTCGGATCCCCTCCTCAGCAAATCCCGCAGCGTGTAGCGGCTAACGACGCCAGTTCTGTGTTGGTTTATCAATCTTCTTTGGCTTACTGCGTAGTGTTCTTGTTTGGCCACCCCTCTTTTAATTTGCTGCTCTCGCAGTCTGGCCATTGTTGTAGATTCACAGTCATCACTTGGTTCTCGCAAAAGTCTCACTTCTCGTAGAGCATTCAGAATGTCAGCCTGGTCCATGGCGCGTCCGCTTTCCACAGTAGCCTCACCTGCGAGCTTGTCAGCCCGCTCATTTCTTTGTACTCCCGTATGCCCTGGCACGAAGATGAAACTAATCTTTGCCAGCCGAGACCTCTTCAGAGGCAGCAACCATTCTCTTCGGATCGACCCCTCCTCTATCCTCTTGATCATGTTCATTGAGTCACTAAGGAAACAAGCCCTAGTGAATGTCTGTGTCTCGAGCCATGTTATTGCTTTACTTACTACCATGACTTCCATGGTCAGGCTACTTGTGGTTTCAGTGAAAGCAGAGTCCTCCTTCACAATTGGCCCTCCGGCCCGAGCTGTAAAGGCCCATGAGCTTCTCACATGTCGGACGACCTACCCATCTGTGTAGATGACCGCGTCACCGTCTAGCGAATTCTCGAAAATCAACGCTTGTACTTCAGCCTCAACAGCAGCCGGATTTTCTTGTCTGCATTTTCTATCTAGTTGGATGCAAATTGAAAAGGATGTGCAGAAGTCTGTTGGCACTTGCACCCACTCCTCGCCAGGTTCTAAGTCCTCAAGTGAACACACCTGTTGAAGAATGTCTTCGGCTTGACCCATCCACGACCTTCCTCTTTTTAACCTGCTGCCCTTCACCTTCCTAATTTCACTATGCAGTGGATGTTGTGTGTTTGCGTTAATTCTGAGATAGGCACGTGCCCTGCAAACTTGTATTCTCTCTTCAATGGTTGAAAAATCAAGAAGGTAGCGCATCGCCCTGCATGCTGTATCTCGTGTACATCCAAGAATAATGCGCATAGCTTCATTCTGTATCTTTTCCATCCTTTCTATCTGCTTTTGGCTGAGAGTCAGGATTGCCATTGCATACTCCAAAACAGACATGACCAGCCCCTCGTACAGAAGACATAGATGGCGCTGCTCACAGTTTGCTGCCGCCATCACCCGCATCGCTGCCAAACCCCGCTTGGCCTTTGTTATCACCTGGTCTATGTGCACATTATAAGCAAGGCTTCGATCAAACCGTATCCCCAGGTAATTCATTGCCAGCGTTCTTTCCACCGTCTCTGAACACAGCATTACAGTTGGTGTTGGAGTGTTGACAATATGATTATTCAACGAGAACCAAGTCACTGTTGCCTTTGTTGGGTTGACCATTGCCCCAGCTTCATCACACCAAGTACTTATGCGATTGAGTTCGGTTTGTAGTTCCACAGCAACCTCCTCTCTATCCTTCCCCTGACGATACACTAAAACATCATCGGCATATGACAATGTCCTGCCAGGTCCAGTGATCTGCTCACTGGTGATTCTCACAGTGTAGGCGTTGAACAGTACCGGAGATAATAGTGATCCCTGTGGTAGGCCAGATATATTGTTGTTGGTTTCGAAGTCCAACTGCCACATCTAAAAACTACTTTCCGTTGGAAGAGGGCTGCAGCGATCCAACTAAGGAGGAATGGACTTACGTTTAGTTCAAGAAGCTGAAACATTAAAAAATCCAGTGGTACTCTGTTGTATGTGTCCTCAAGATCAATCGCTGCAGCAACGGTTTCAGTGCCTGAGTGGAAACCTTCATAGACATCATGGGCAAAGACTGCTGCATTGGTCCAGGTTTCTCTTTTTGGACGGTACCCACCCAGGGTAGGTGGGAAAACACCTTGCCTCTCTAGTTGGCTTGATATTTTCCTGGCAATTACCTTCTCCAGCAGTTTGCCTATTGTATTCTGCATGGTTATAATTCGATATCCCTGAATTTTTTTGTGGTCTTTGTCAGGCTTCGGCAAGGGAATCAGATAGCTGTGTAACCATTCCTCCTTGATGCTAGCACTCCCTATACTGTTGTTGTACATGTCTGCTAGTTTCTCTAGCTCATTGTCGTTACACCTATTTATGTCGTCGTATCTTATGCCATAAGGACCTGGAGCACTGTTTTTTGATCGTCGAAGCACAGTCTTGATTTCTTTCATTGTCACTGTGTCTTCATCCGTAATGTTCTGGGCCTTGCATCTGTCTGAGGTGACCTCCTTGGCCAGATTTCGGCCTCCCATGTCTGTCTGGTTGCTCTGCTCAAGGTAGCGTTCAAAGAGGGCTTTGCCCTTGTCCTCGTCAGCCCTCTGCCAGATGAGGTCAGCACCTTGGAAGTCAGAAATGCTCTTATTCTTGACTACACCACTCATGCTTTTATGTAGTCGCCAGAACAATTTCAGTGACCTGTCTGTACTTACTCTTTGACACACCTCTGCCCATTTTTCGCTTTTAACCACCTTGACCAGTTTTTTGAAATAGCTTACTTTTGTGTGCATCTCTCTTTCTAAGTGCAAGCAGGGACTAGGATGACCAGCTCTGTTCTTCTTGGCATTTTGCCATCTCCTTACAGCACTACGCTTATCCACCCAAGCCTTCTCCACCTCGAAACTCCACCACGGTGGCTGCTCCCAGCTTTTTTTCCTGCCCTGAAACGTTCTGCGCTTGTCACGTCTTATTTTACTCACCACATCTTGCCCTGTACTGTCATACTGGAACGTCTTTACCTTTAGCTTGTGCTGCCTGGTTCTGCCCTTCTCCACCAATATGCTGCAAGGGTGGTGGTCGCTGCCATGGTGTCCTAGGACACCCCATCTACACACTGTAGTGAGTGAAGGTGAAACTAGCGCCAGATCAATAGCACAGTCCTCATCGCCTGGACGGCTTGCTGTCCTGGTGACACAGCCACTGTTGATACAAACCAGGTCGATGGTTTCCAGTGCAGTCTCGAGCTCCTCCCCTTGTGTATTGGAGGAAGTGTTTCCCCATGATCTGCCTTTAGCGTTGAAGTCACCACAGAAAATAACATTTCTCTCGTGGCCTAATATGCCACTTAAGCACTGTCACTTCTGGGCGTCCACACTCGCATTGCGGGCATAAACATTAACCAACACGAATGGTATACTGGAATGAACTCTCAACGCCTGTATTTGTATATCGTCACTGTCCTAACTTGACATGTCTAGCTCTGACGCCACCAAGCTGTCGCGAACGAGAATCGCCGTTCCCAGATGTCGTCTGTTGTAGAAACATTTGAACCCGGCAATTCGGATTAGCTGATCGCCCAGTCTCGTCTCCTGGAGTGCTACAATGTCGTTCCTGTAAACTAGGGTTTCTAAAATAGAGCCCCGTTGTTTTACACTGGCACAGTTCCAATATAGAATACGGATGTTCCTGAGTCCTAGACGGTGACACTTGAGTCTAAAACGTCTCAAACCACCGCGCTTACCTTGCTTCTTTCTCCCCTGCGCGGCTACCACGCCGCTTCGTTATGTTGACTGCTGACCGCTCGGAGAACACACGTTGTTCCGCCATGTTGAAAAAACGTAAACACAGACTGCTGAGAACCACACACGCTGCTGAAAATTCACTCAAGGATGGCTTCGCTCGCTCGATGCACGAACTCCGTAGCACCCGCGCAGATCTTGATTAGAAACTCCTGGTTTTACATCCTGGCACACCAATTACACGCAAGAGATGAATAAATCCATCCACTACGCGAAAAAGTTAACGAACACAAAACAACACGACCGTCCGTCGCCATCTTGACTATTGAGTAAGAGGTGTATGTCAACTGTTGAGTGAGAGGTGTGGTGTCAACTGTTGAGTGAGAGGTGTATGTCAACTGTTGAGTGAGAGATGTATGTCAACTGTTGAATGAGAGGTGTATGTCAACTCTTGAGTAAGAGGTGTATGTCAACTGTTGAGTGAGATGTGTATGTCAACTGTTGAGTGAGAGGTGTGGTATCAACTGTTAAGTGAGAGGTGTGGTGTCAACTGTTGAGTGAGAGACGCGGCACGGTTGTGTGACGTGGCTCTCCATAATTGTTGTGGCATGTCTCTTGATGACGGTCTCGGTCATATGACCTGGTCTCGTCCCAACAGACCTGGAGAGTTTGATGTCTCGACGCTGTACAACCTAACGAAGGAGCAACTCAGTGGAGGCAACTGTACCGCCATCTTTAAGAGATTAACTAGGACAGTCATTGTCGGCCGCTTTCCGGTCTGTGAAAGCAGTATTGAAGGGGTAGGTAACTCCAAAGTATAGAGATGAATTAGGGCAGAAGTCACACAAATTATGTGGCACGGTTTACTGCCTGGCATATTTTGCTGCATTTGGTAAGGTGCATACAGCAGTTATATGAATTCTACTTTACCTGAGATACTTTACACACATAATCACTGATAATCCTCGAAAGTGGAGCATTAATTATCGCCACGGCAATCACAGATTTAGAATGAAATCTTTCTTTGAGTAAAAAAATTGACTGGAACGGCCTAATTGCTAATGCATCGACATATCTGAGCAATATTTTGAGCAATATCTGTTCTCAAAAAGGTTGGTTGTAGGAATAACAACATAGAGCAAGTTACCTCGCTGACCTATCCCCATCCCCTCCCCTACCTCCCTATATGATTATCACGAATAGCCTGTTCCTTGGCATGACGATGTGTTTCTTTCTCAAAAGGAATTTAGAAGTCTAGTATCCTCAGTCTAGACGAGACAACGCTTCATGTTCAGTAATGGCGTATTTGCGCTCGGCTGGCGATGTGTTCTTACTGCTAACAGAACAGAACAGAAACTATCTTAGAATAGAATAGGATTAGGGGAGACAGAAAAATACAATAGAAATAAGTTGAGGCAATCTCGCACCGTCCCCCGAAATCACTAGAAAAGGGACATTACACAGAAATAAGACATTCCAGAGGCTTGAGACAGAGGTTGAGAACGGGGTTCTCCCAACCCAGTCAATGTTTTAAACAACAAGGCTGCAACAACAACAGTGAGTGTGCAAATCAACATAGAAACAAACACGAATGATGTGCATTAACCTCCAAAAACAAAATCTGCAGTAGAACAAGAATTTATGGTGCAGCAATAAGTGTAAGCGACAGCAACAAATGTACAGTACAGAACACACACAACATATAGGGCACCACACGAATGGATATTACAGCTAGAATTATCAGGTACAACACACACACACACACACACACACACACAAACACAAACACACACACACACACACACACACACACAAGAGGAAAACCTAACGTTCATATACAGGCGTCTCCCGTAAAGAAAAATAACATTTACCAACTGCAGTCCTGTTTGGGTTCAGATACAAAAGTGCAATACATCTCGTGTACACTTTTTACTATTAGCTCAGTAAAGCATTTTATTACGATAGCTTACTCAACAAGATACAGCATTTGAACTATACTTGGGCTTTCCTTCATAGCACACTCATGAAACCTTAGTTAGTTAGCTAGTTAGTTAGTTAGTTAGTTAGTTACTTAGTTAGTTAGTTAGTTAGTTAGCTAGCTAGCTAGTTAGTTAGTTAGTTAGTTAGTTAGTTGGTTGGTTGGTTGGTTAGTTAGTTAGTCGACAGATCGTCCTCATTGCACATCGAACCATTCAGTCCATAAGTGCTCGGATCCCCTCCTCAGCAAATTCAGCAGCGCGTAGCGGCTGTCGGATAAATAGTTGATGGCTCAACCCTAAAGAGATGAATGATCCAGAGTACCTCTTTCTCAATGTAATCCTGCCCGTTATAATTAATTTAGCTGTCACTGGCTCAATGATTTGAGACCATTAAATAGAGTTTTGTAGAATCAAGGTATACCTCAAGGGAAAAAATGAAATTTTACTGAGTATCCCAAATGTCCTTATGGATGGTTCCCTGCCTCTCCTCTACCAACTAAATAATTAATCTAGAGTAATTGCTTACAACAATTTTACTATGACAAGAGAACTCTCAAAAGAGAAAATAACCCGTAGTTTTCATCATTTAATATACATATTAATGGATTTGTAGCTTATAAATATAATAACATACAACAAGCAATACAGTACAATTACAATATTATGGGCATATTAGTCTCTTAACTAAGTATCTATCTCCTGGCTGTGCCACTGTATCATGAAAGGTCCTCAGAGTTGCATCCGTTCTTAATTATAAATATTGGGCCTCTTCTGCTGGCCTAATTCTAATCTGTGGAAAGAAACTGGGTACACCCTGGTTAGTTTCCCATCCAGTTCTTAGATCTCGATAGCATTCAGTGTAGAATATTCTGGAGAGTTCTTTTATTTTTTTCCGGTTTGAGTTAATCTTTTGGCTCACTGTGTTTCTTCCACACTATACTTAGGAAAAGGATATTTAATACCTGTCCTGGAAAGGTGGTGAAAATTGTCAGGAAGTTGCTGTGGAATAGTATTTGGCCTCACTATCTCAGCTGCCTCACTCAGTTAAGTGGCTACTGCATTCACAAAGTTAGGTCTGGATAATGACCACTACCTGCAATTTTAGCATCCATCATAAGTCTAAAAATATCCGCAATGTAAACATCAGAACTGAAATGTTTTATATTTTTCTCAAGAACATCACAAAGAAAATACCTAAAAGAATTTTGATCCTAGGAAAATAAACAGTGGAAGGTAAAGAGTCTTGGTGCTCTCAAATAGTTATCCACAACATAATGGGTTGCTCTCCATTCCATCTTCCATTATATGGTGTTCAAGTTTTAGACTAGCAGATATGCTGTTTCATCTTCACCTATGCCTGTCTCAGGTTACCGGTTAAGTCATACCTTGATTGATTTGGAATTGACAACTATGTCTCCCATCCCATTCTGTACCTAGTTAATTCTCTTATTCATCTTGTTCTATTCAAGAAAAAGGGTCTCATACATTAAGGATTTATTTTAAAAAAATCAGTTCCCATTTCAATGAGTATTTGCTTATAAATAATATAAGCACATTGTGGTACCATTCGTGTATAGCATTCAGGTGTATTCTTCTTCATTAAATGTTTCAAGTGAGAAGATTTCTTCCATTCTCATGGATGTAATATTTATTATTATCATCATCGACATCATCATGGTTTCCTTATATCAGTGTAATTACTATCATTATCATTATTATCATGCTTATGACATTAGAAATCATTACATAATTCTGACATTATCATCATAATCATTATTACATCATTATCATTATCATTACAGCCATCATCATCAATCTTTGTAGTACATTATTACCATTACACTAGACCATATGTGTTAACAGTAGTGACATGAAATACACAGTGGGATTTTGCTTAAATTACAACCACAGATGCTGGTAGCATGCATAATGTATGATATTGGTTGTGTCATGCTTAGCGCACACAACTAGATGATTATAGTATGAATGATATTTTATACAAAGTGTTGTTATGCACCGGAGTGTACTAAATTATTATTTAGTTTATGGGTTACGCCGAACCATTTCTCTAGTGAGAGTCATGGCATTTCACATCAAGTTGCCGACTATCTTGAGATTGACATTTGTCCTATACTCCCTCCCTCTCAGCCTATAACTTCACTCACTCACTCAAACTCCTCATGCATCAGTCAACATATCCATCTTTGCATGTGGGGTCAATTCAATCATCTCAGACATCATTCATATGTATGGATTATCATTTCACTCAGTCAATAGACACATTCATATTGGTATGGGTGATCATATAGGAATCATTCATCACACATCCTTCATACTGGCATGTAAGGTGGGTACTTATGTGATTTCCCAATGATAACCTTAAATGTTAACACCATTGACATCACAATGAGATCTCACCCATTCATCAGACACAATCATATCTGTATGGATGACAATCATGCATATATAGGTGCTTTATCCCTGATAAATTCACAGGTTCAATAACAATGATATTACAATTAAATCTCCTCCCTCATCAGAAATTATAATATTTCCTGATTGATAATTAATCATTCATACTGAGGTGGTTTACAAATGATACATTCACATCTGTTTACAATAATGAATCACACATGACATAAATTTATGTGATCATTAGACATAATTATGAGATTCTCAAAGGATACTTCCTCATGTGTAGCAATAATGAAAATACACAGGGGTCCCTACATGGTCTCATGAATTTATGTGATCTCCTCAGTCTACATTCAGACATTATGAATCTTAACCATTCTAACATGCCGGTTAACTAAGTATTATTATTGTGTGGCACAAACATTAATTCCATATGTTTACAACACTGAAAATACATTGACTCACCACAGGGTTGCTTTACTCAACACACACAATTATGATCCCTATAGAATTAATTTGGTTCTCATGTGTTCATGAAATACCAGAAAACTATTTCTTTGCCCATGTGCTCATGTCAAAAAGTAAATCTACTTACTAATGTGCTCAAATCTACTTGACTATACACATTACACTAATTTCTCTATCAGTGCTGGCACGTGTAAACTAGTTTTAAATCTTACCAGTGGGCACATGTACCATATGTCCTTCCCACTGTACTAAGAATTATGAGTTTCCTTAAGTCTTAAATTACCACTCTAATTCATTGTAGATTGGGTTTCATGCTTAAGAAATAAAATATATAACATGTGTCTAATGTTTTATACATTAACTAAGTTGTTTAGCTGGGAGAAAATAAAACACTGTAGTTTTCTCCAAATGTACAGTTTATCTTATGACTTTGATAACTGAGTATAATATTATTTGGTTTCTACTAGATTAATTTCTTAAGAACTCACCATTCTAAATCATTGTAGATTGAGTTGCATAAGAAATAAATGTACAGCTTGGACTAATGCTTATACATTAAATCAGTTGTTTCCTTTGGGAGAAAATAAAATTCACTATGGTTATTCTTAATGAATAGTTTATCTATAAACTATAACAATTAAATATATTATAATTAACTTCTTAAGAACTCACAACACGTGTTCAACAAGTCGACTTACCAACTCTTCTTCTGGGAAAAAGGCGAACAGACCAAACTAAAATTTAAATGAATTACATATGGTGTTTACCTTATTTATCAGAATGACTGCCACATACTTCGGCGACTGGTTTCAGAGTCTAATTGCGATGTCTTTGTTGGCTGAGGCTTTCCTCCTCTTAGTAATCAAACTATGTTGTATTTTACTATTTGTTTGGGAGGGTGCACACACTCCAGCATTTGCCTCTGATCTTCCTGCCTCGTGTTTGTGTGGGTTGGTGAAAAAAACATGCTGTCTTCCGGATGCCCACTGCTATTTATACGGTGCCTTTTCCGGTTCACCTTTTCCATTGCCAATGGGTATATTAAATCTTGGATCGTACAATTGTGGAACAAACAATCCTGTTGCAATGTTCAGGTTTTAATTGTCGAAGGAAAATTACAGCATGTTACGTTTGTGAAAATAAAGTATATCACAGCGGCTCACGACACCAGTTCTGTGTTGGATTATTAATCTTCTTTGGTTTCCTGCGTAGTGTTCTTGTTTGGTCACCTTTGTACTAATAACAAGCAGACTTTGCAAGACACATCTCAACATTGATTAGGTGTACCTACATACATAAACATCGCATTTATAGAGATAATAATAATGCTACATCTCCGACACAATTTCCACCAAAACAGCTATATACCCCATATCACCTATTCTCCCACACAATTTTCCAAAAACAACTATATCCCCCAAATCACCCATACTCCCTCACAATTTCCCCAAATCAGATTTATTCCCCATATCACCTGTTCTCCCACACAATTTCCCTAAAACAGCTATATCCCCCACATCACATGTTCCCAGCTTGTATCCAGTAAACCATAATAATCCCACTGCCAACACATGATCAGATATTCTTCTTCTTCTTCAGCGTTCCGAGCCATTGAGGTTCTTTGCTGAAGATACAATCCGTCTTCATTCGTCTCTTTGGTTGACCTTCTCTTGCCAGTCGTTGATTCCAAGTGCTTGTAGGTCTGTATATATATTATCTCTCCACCGTCTTCTTGGTCTACCTCGGGGTCTACGGTCATTTATTTCCTTAGTGTAAGCGATTTTTTTCCCTATTATCTTCCATTCTTTCTATATGCCCCAGCCAGTGTAGTCTATTAGCCTTCATGATACCAGTGATTAGCGGGGACTTAAACAGATCATAAATGTCTTTGTTACTTCTTCTTTTCCACTCTACACTTTGTGTATCCCTAATGGGTCCAAAGATGCGTCTTAAAACTTTGTTCTGAAAGGTTTGTAGCAAGGCTTCGTCTCCGTTCGTTGTACTCCAGGTTTCAGAGCCATACAGCACAACTGGTCTGATCAGTGTTTTGTATATTGTGATTTTGGTGTTACGAGATAACGCATTTGATTTTAGTAGATGTTGTAGTGCATAGTATATCATATTTCCAGAATTGATTCTAGTTTGTATTTCTTCCCTTATGATGTTGGAGCAGTTGAAGATTGTACCCAGGTATTTGCATGTTTCCGTTCTTTTAATGGTCATATTATCTATTTGTATGTGGCCAGAGTTTTTAACCATTCCTTCTCTTGAAATTACCATATATTCTGTCTTATCTTGGTTGATAACGAACCCCATCTGTTGGGCTTTTTCCTTTAAGTAAGTCAATATTTCAAATGTCTTTTGTTAATTTTCCCCTATAATATCTATATCATCTGCATAACCAAGCAGCTTGGATTTTCCTCCAATATCACAATCCTCCTTTACCTTCCTTACAACTTTCTCTAGAGCCAGATTGAAGAGTAGCGGCTATAGTGCATCACCCTGTTTTAAGCCAGATGTTATTTGGAAAGGGTCTAATTTCCTGCCTTTATATGTTACTATATTATAAGTATCTTCCATGCATAGTCTGGTCATGTTGATTAACTTTCTTGGTATTCCAAATTCCTGCATAGCATTCCATAGACTATTCCTAAGGACACTATCATAAGCCTTTTTTAAAATACACAAAAATGTTATGGATATCTCTTTTATATTCTCAATTTTTCTCGGCTATTTGTCGTATGATAAATATCTGATCTATTGTTGATCTGTTTTGTCTAAAACCCGCCTGGTAGTCACCTAATATGTCTTCTGAATATGGTGTTAGTCTATTTAGTAATACTGCGGATAGTATCTTATAGCTTGTGGACAGTAGTGATATTCCTCTATAATTTTCACATTGGAACTTGTCTCCTTTCTTAAAGATAGGTATCAATAATGACTCTTTCCAGTCATGGCGTAATTCTTCTGTCCTCCAGATTTTTATTATTAGTTCGTATAGCTTTAGATGTAATGCATGGCCACCTGCCTTTATAAATTCAGCTGTAATTCCATCAGTCCCAGTTGCCTTATTGTTTTTAAGTCGTGTGATTACATATAGGATTTCATCAAATGTAGGTTCTTCAATTTGTGGTTCACATGTTAGAACCTCTTCCTGTGGGAAAGTGTTACTTGGAGCTTCACAATTTAGTAATTCAACAAAATATTCTTTCCATGTGTTGCACATTTCCTCATTGGTATTTATCATATTCCCATTTTTGTCATTTAAACCATATGTGTTTTGTTGGTGCCCTCGTTTCATTGACTTCAGTTCTTTAAAAAAGCTTTCTGGATTCATTTTTCTGGTGATTAGTTTCCATATCTTTGATTATATTACTCATATATTCTCGCTTCTGCTGTCGGACTATATTTGTAGCCTCTTTACATTCATTTCTAAAATGCTCTTCCTTTTGGATGTTGTTGATGTCATTTAACCATAAATGTCTGGCATTCTTTTTCCTAATGACTGCTTCTTTACATTTTTGATTGAACCATCTGTTCTTTCTAAGCGTGGTTAAGACACCGAGATATTCTTCTGCGGTAGATTGAATTGTATTCTTGATGTTCAACCAAGTTTGGTTAACGCTTTCCCCCAAAGGCTTTGCAGAGTTTCAAGTTTACATTTTATTTCATCTGTAAATTTCTCTTTGACTGTAATTTCTTGTAGTTTTTCTCTATTATATGTTGGGTGTAATCTTTGTAATTAAGTATAGATCGCTCTCTTAAGTCTTATTTTAAATTTTGCTCCACGAGGAAGTGGTCACTGTGGCACTCAGCTCCTCTATAACTTCTAACTTGCTGTATGTTTGATGCATTTCTGTTGTTAATTAAAATGTGATCTATTTTATTATAGGTTCTCTTGTCACATGATTTCCAAGTTTGCTTGTGTATATTCTTTCTTTGTAGTCTGGTACTGCTAATCTGCAGTCCTTTGGCTTCTGCCAGGTTGATGACTCTCCATCCATTATCATTTGAAGTTGTATGTAGGCTTTCCATATCGGCCACTTTTTTATTAGTTTGCTCTCAACCTATTTTTGCATTGAAATCTCCCAACACAATCAGGATGTCCTCTTTGGGGGTTTCTTTTATGACATCTTCCAGATCATTATAAAAGTCTTCTTTAACGTCATCTTCTTTCTCTTCGGTAGGCGCATGTACATTAATCATCGTTATATTTTTCCATTTACCTTTTATTCGTAATTTACTAATCCTGTCATTAACAGCTTTAAAGTTTGAAACGTTCCCCATAACTCTTTTTTGATGGCAAATCCTGTTCCTAATTCATGTTTATTTTGGGTGTTTCCTCCATATATTATAATCATTCCATTTTGCTCTAAAGTACCCTCTCCTGGCCACCTTATTTCTTGAATTGCTGTTATATCCATTTGATATTCAACCAGCTCCCGGGTTAGTACTTCGGCCGCTCCAGCTCGATATAGTGTCCGTACATTCCATGTTCCAAATCTCAAAAGTCCTTTAACGTTCCAAGGTAGTTGTCCAGATAAGTCAGTCCGAATTCGAGGCTCATGTATCTGTTTCGTAACAAAAATGGTTTTTACAAAGGTGGGGATGTTAACCCCACGCTTGGAGTAGCTTGCTTCGCTTCGGAAGTCACGGGTGACAAGCATCGCCTGGATCTTTTCTCCGGGGCATGCCGGTGTGCTGGGAAATGAATAGGCGGACAGATTGGCTGGCTCTGCAGAACTTGGTGGAGTATTGATACATGACAAGACAGACGTGGTTGCGGCCTTGTGGGATCACGTGCACACATCGGAGGAGCAAATGGATTACCGTCGTCTGGCAAGAATGAGACAGCGAGGAGTGACGAGGGGATTTGGCCGACGCTCAACGCTCAGAGGAAAGGTGAGAAGGACTTATAATCAGATTGCTAATGGTACTATTAGTGTTGGAACTCTTCGCTGGCTGCTGAGGATGGGGACGGAGCACTTATTGGAATGCCTCGAATGCTGTGATGTCGATTCCTAAATCAATCAATCAATCAATCAATCAACCCCACGCTTCAACCCCCAACCTGGAGGACCAGGGTGTTTCTCTTTGTCTGTTCTCTACCCTTTGACCTGTCCGGCTTGGGAGGCCCTGCTGGTAGCTACGCTACCCCTGGCATAGCTCTCATGGTCATTGAGAAACTCAAGCTCCCCCACCACGACAAGGTGGAAACACCATCGGCGGAGATGATCAGATATTGTATGCATTAATTCAACTCAAGTCACCGCGATCTGACCTGTACCTAACCGTGCCCCTCATAAACGCCTCGCTCAGTTCCTGCCTGTGTTAACTCCATTTAGGTCAGATATGTACAGCTGTAGATGACTACACGGGAAATCAATTGCGCAACCCGTTGAGGCAACTAAGACAGTTCACAAATAAACACACATAGTATTGATTTGGCACTCATTGAAAGAGAACAATGAAGTAGAGTTTAGAAGACGCACTAGACAACATAAAATTTGATAGCTATAGTTACCAAATGGGATTCGAACCTCCAAATGACGATAGCACCTCGCTGCAGGAACAAGTGTACTACGACGCATGACCAACGTTTTGTTTTAAAGTTGCGTGTCCCTTACAGGACGTTGCAATCAACACCATCATTTTTAATTTGCTGTTGATGTTTTTGTCCAACTAGACACTCCAAAAATGTGTCATTATTAACCTTCATTGATAGGAATTCTGTTCGTATCCTATAGTTGTAGGTTCATCTGTGTGATAGACCTGACTCTTTTTGGAGTGTCTAGTTGGCCATGCGCCTAAGTACACATGTTCCTGCAGCGAGGCGCTGTCGCTATTTGGATGTGAAAGGTTCGAATCCCGGTCGGTAACTATAGCTTTCAAATTGTATGTTGTCTAGTGCGTCCTCTAATCCCTATTCCCTTCTTCACCTTCTGTGAGCGCCAACCAATACTATGTGAGTTTATTTATGGACTGTAGATGAGTACACCTGTTTAGTACACAGCAGGGCCTAAATCAAACAACATATTACCACATCGTGGCACACTCTACAATTTATTGATGTGTTTCCTGCTACCGTTCTCCCCCGAAAATAAGACCTACCCCTAAAATAAGCCCTATATAAGTTAGTCTGCTAGAATGAGAGACTTGATGCCGATTGGACAGTCGGTGTCCAGACGCCACTTTCGCGCACTTCATAATTTTCGGATATTGTTCATAGTTGAATATGTCAATCAATCAATCAATCAATCATGTGCCATGCCGGACAGGGTGGGCGGTCATGTCTCGCCATTTCACTCTATCACCAGAGTCGTGGATCAACTCAGTGTTCCTGTCTCGTCCATGCCATGTGGCCAAGCCATCCAGGTATTTTCCTCTCGGTCTTCCTCTTGGTCTGTTCCCTTCGATCTTGCCTGTGGTCACTAAGTTCTCCAATCCATTTCTTCTCATAACATGTCCAAAAAATGTTGACTGTCTACGTCTAATTTCTCTAATCAGTTTACGATATTCATTTGTCTCCTGTAATACTTGGTCATTGGGTTTTCTGTCTGTCCATGGTATTCTTTGCATTTTCCTCAGAAACCACATTTCTGCAGAAATCAGATGTTTTCAGCTTTACTGCACATTGTCCAAGTTTCACATCCATACAAAAGAACAGGCTCTATGTATCCCACCAACACTCTTTTTCTCGTTTCAATTGACATTTTTTTTATTGGTCAGAATGTTTTTCATCTTGCTAAAGGCTACTTTCGCCATGGCGATTCTTGTTCTAATCTCTTCAAGGCATCTCCCATCAGATGTTATGACTGTTCCGAGATAATTGTACCGATTTACTTGTTCAAGAATATTCCCATTTACTTGTATATTACATTGTGGTACTTCGCTCTTCCTAGTGACGACCATAACCTGTGTCTTCTTACAATTTAATTCCAACCCCAGCTGCTCACTGTATACAACAACCACGTATTCTAATTGTTGCAGATCCTGTGCATTGTCTGCAATCAATACTGTATCATCTGCATATCTAATTTTATTGATGTTTCGTCCTCCAATGCTGATTCTATTTATATCTTCTACATTTCTGAAAATATTTTCACTGTACAGGGAAAAAAGATCTGGAGACATTACATATCCCTGCCTAACACCCCTCTTAATAGGCTGATATTTTCCCACTTCATTCTCAATTCCTATGGCAGCTTTTCGTTTCCAATATATGTTTTTTATAAGTTTAATGTCTTTCCCGCCAGCTTCCTGGCCTAGAGGTTAGCGACTTTTCTCCGTAATCTCGTATACTCTTTAAGTAACGTGACGACGGTGAGAATCAGCAGTGGTTCGAATCGCGTCGGTTACTTACGGGGTATGTGAGCCGGCTGCTCAGAAAGCAATGGCAAACTACTGAGCTTAATATTGCCATGAAATCAACAGTCAGCTGAAAGATGCTGATGTTGACAGCGATGTCCTGTAAAGGATATGCAAATAGTACATGTCTTTCCCATCAATTTGTAGATTTACAAGCATATCCACTATGTTGACATATCTAACTCTATCAAAAGCCTTTGTGTAGTCAATAAAGAAAAGATGTATATCCTTGTTTACTTTTTTTGCACATTCAATAACTGTTCGCAGCATATACACAGCATTTACTGTACCCTTTCCTTCTACTAACTACTAACATCAATAACGTTACGGGAATATTTAACTACTAACATCAGTAATGTTACGAGGATGTTTAACTACTGACATCAATAATGTTACGGGAATATTTAACTACAAACATCAGTAATGTTACGAGGATGTTTAACTACTGCCATCAATAATGTTACGGGAATATTTAACTACTAACATCAATAATGTTACGGAAATATTTAACTACAAACATCAATAATGTTACGGGAATATTTAACTACTAACATCAATATCTTTACGGGAATGTTTAACTACTAACATCAATAATGTTACTGGTATATTTAACTATAAACATTAGTGATGTTATGGGATGTTTAACTACAAACATCAGTGATGTTATGGGATGTTTAACTACAAACATCAATAATGTTACGGGAATATTTAACTACAAACATCAGTAATGTTACGAGGATGTTTAACTACTGCCATCAGTAATGTTACGGGAATATTTAACTACTAACATCAATAATGTTACGGGAATGTGTAACTACTAACATCAATAATTTTACTGGTATATTTAACTATAAACATTAGTGATGTTATGGGATGTTTAACTACAAACATCAGTGATGTTATGGAAACGTTCGGCTACTGATATCGCTGATTGAATTGCAACTGTTTAACTCTTGACATCACTGATGGCATAGTAACATTTAAGTTCACATAGTTTACAGTATGTCCATGTGCAACTATTGACATATGTGATTGTTTTACATGTTAGAATAACCCAAGTTATGACGGTACATTCGTGTGTAACCGTCTCAGCATTATCTTCCCACCGACTGTTTCCGGCTACTCCAAGACACCTTACATATTCGACCGGACAGGCCCCAGGTATGTACTCTTTCACCTTGAAGATAAACCCTGGTATATTTACCAGTTTGTACGAGTCTAAGATACGAAGATTCTTTGTGTCAGGTCTTAGTCAGATATGACTGAGCTACCGTATAACAGTAGACGGTACTACCTGGTTTCTGTTAGCGCCGAACGTTGGGCGGCGCTTACCAAACCCGACACCCCACATTGTGCCAACGGCTTCGGGCGGAAGAGCGCAATTGGGAGGGTACAAGCCTTACCCTGGTGCCAGTAAATGCAACCTAAAGACAAAATGTCATGGCAGGGCAGACCAGGCCCTAAGCCTTGGTTGGCGGCTGGTCTAGGATCGAAGCTCCGATAGGCGGACAATAAGAGCATTGTTTTGCTGATCCGGCAGCTTCTGCAGCTTGTCTTGTTCCAGATGTAGAGGTGTTACCTTTCCTCTGGAGTGAACTAGGCAGTCCGAGAGAGGGATCATGCTGCATGGGCAACACATGATCTCTATATTTTAGCCCAGGCTTTGTGCTATGGAGAGGCAATAACTCCATCCCTTACAAACTATCGTCTGTCAAGACGGCAAGGTGCCAACAAAGAGATGGCTTTTCCAGAATTGTCTGTGGTCACATGTTGATCGACGGAGTACATGAGCACTTTGTTAATGGGTAGAGAATACGTGAGGTGTAGTTGCTGGTAAGCTCGTGTTCTCTAGTTCACTAGTTCTCCAGGATTCTCAAGTAAATTCCATCTGAAGAAGACAACAGACACAATGCTCTTCATCAACAAAAATGAAAGAGTAACTTTGAAATTCGCGCATCAGATAATGAAAGACTGCGTGGGAGATACTGGATCTTGTTGCGGTGATACTGATGAACCAAACATTCAGCGGACGAATACAATGTGTGAGAAAAGATCGGCCCAATGGATAAGAGCTCCCGCACTTGAATATCAAGTGTGCCGATCCCGAGACAGCGGATTCAACTAATACATCTGACAGTGGCACTAAAATGTTGACTTCTCGTCCTTGACTTGGGGACGTAAATTAGTCTTGATGGCTTGATGGCGAGGGGAACTGGTTATAGGGAAAGCTAATCCATACACAAAATGTAGCCTAGCGGATTAGAAGTCTTAAAATAATAGCAGGTGTATTAAATACTCTTGAACTGAGAGAGAGAGGGAACAATATATATATATATATATATGGTGTATTTTTAATGACTGTGGGGTTTTGAAAATATTGCCGTTCCAAGTTTTGTATTTAACTTTTATTTTGCATGAACACCATATAGGGCGAAAACAAACTTGGAACGGCAATATTTTTAAACATCCCGCAGTCATTAATAATACACCCGATTTATGTGAGTGTGCGTGCTTCCGCGTGTCTGTGTGCGTGTGTGTGTGTGCGTGTGTGTGTGTGCGGAAAGCGAGAAATATACTCCTGTACATTTCTACTCATCCATATTTAAATTCAGTCTTTGAGGAATCAAGTCTATGTTGGTGTTATTTTAAGGCAGTGACGGATACATTGCTGTAGTTTTAACGGAGTGACGGTTAAATTGGTGTAGTTTTTATGTCTGCCCGATGTGTTGACAGAAACCCAGACACACGCGTGTAGTTTCACCAAGTAACACTTACAGTGGTGGTATGTAAACACAGACACACGGCTGTAGTATTCAGGGATTGTGTGAACTTGGTGTATGTGTAACTGATGTCCGGTTAGGTTGGTTTAATGTTCGGACATTGGTAGACAAGAGTCTGAGACAAGAAGAATATACCGGCAGACTATTCGCCGTGGACGTGGGCGCAAGTGGCCCTGGTTAAACTCCGCATACGACCTGCTGAAACTGCTGGGTGTAGAAGGCCAGGTAAAAAACATAGGCATCTAAAAAGCTGGGTGAGGCAGCGGAAAAAAGCCTCGTGCTGGCTATGAAGCAGGCGTAATGCGGGGTGGGACAAGGATACGTAGTAAATGGGTCAACTTGGCCTCCAATCTGAGTCACCGTCTCTCAAGAAGAACAACCAACCTCAGCAACATCGAAGCCGCTCCAGAAGATTGCAACCTCATGATGACACTGAAACCTCTCCAGAACATTGCAACCTCATGATGACACTGAAACCTGTCCAGAAGATTGCAACCTCATGATGACACTGAAACATCTCCAGAAGATTGCAACCTCATGATGACACTGAAACCTCTCCAGAACATTGCAACCTCATGATGACACTGAAACCTGTCCAGAAGATTGCAACCTCATGATGACACTGAAACCTCTCCAGAAAATTGCAACCTCATGATGACACTGAAACCTCTCCAGAACATTGCAACCTCATGATGACACTGAAACCTCTCCAGAACATTGCAACCTCACTGACTACACAAATGCTTTTGATAGAGTAAGACACGTCAGCATCGATGCATGCACATCTCCATGGTGATGACGCATCTTGCGATTATGGACACCTTACTGGGGCTGCAGTCACAAATAGAGAGCATCTGTTGGATTTGTTCCCAGGAGAAGCTGGTGTGTGGGGAACTAGCAAGCGGACAGATTGGCTGGGTCTGCGCTGCATTGTGGGGTATTGGTGCGTGATAGGGCAGATGTGGTCAGGGCATTTTGGAATCGTGTGTACAGTGCAGAATACAGTGTAGATCTTCATGGTGTGTAATGGTGCTGCAGGGAGTGACCAGAGGATCTGTTCAACAAAACTCGCGGGGAAGGCCAGACGGAATCACACATACTCGGACTGCTACTGGGGCTCTGTTGGACTCTGGCTGTTGCTGATGAAGAATGAGCATTATGTGAATGTCTGGAGTGCTGTGATGTCGGTTCTTGACTCAACTCACTTCTTTATAGTGGATACACGAAGCTTTCATCACCAGGGAAAATAGAGGTCAGCACACATACACGCACAAACACACACAGACACACAGACACACACACAGACACACAGACACACACACACACACACACACACACACACACACATATATATATATATATATATATATATATATATATATATATATATATATATATATATATATATATAACTGACTTTTTTCTTTAGTGATGGTTACTCTACTCGAGATCATGGCACTCTACAACTACACCTGACCTGGTCTTTCATTCACCAGACCTAGAGTGGAACATTAAACGAATTGTTGGGAAACAACTAGGTGGCAGTGACCATCGACCAGTCTTTCTAACTGTAGAAAATGAGCTTGTAAGTGAAAGCAGCACCCTCTCAAGGTGGAACTACAAGAAAGCAGACTGGGCAATGTACAAGAATCGCACCAGCTACAGGCAGCGAGAGAAACAGTACCAAGAGGAGCCCGTAAACAATATAAACCCTACTGGAGTAGTGAACTGGAACAGTTGCATAATGATGTGGAAGTATGTAGAAAGCAAGCAGAGGCCACACCCAGCCAAGAGCACCACAATAAATTCCAGCATGCAAAAGCCAAATTTCAAAGGGCCAAGCTGCAGGCTAGACGGAAAAGCTGGCAGGAAAAAACAGAGTCTCTGAACTTTGAAAGAGACACAAGGAAATTGTGGAAGCTAATAAAACAACTTAACGATGAGGGCACAGGGAGAAACTCAAAAATTGCACTACATAAAGATGGAAACACCTTAACAAGAAAGCAAGCAGCTGACCATTTTGCGGACTCATTCGCACAAGATAACAATATCAAAATCAGTCCAGAGAAACAACAAGAGATTCGAGAGAAACGGCAACATACAGGACAGAAGGAAATAGTACATGAGGTTCTGGAGGCACCCATCACAATCAGCGAACTGAAGCTAGCCATATCAAAACTGAAAAATGTGAAAGTCACCAGGAGCTGATGGTATCTCCAATGAAATTATCAGGAACCTAGGAACAGAGGCCAAAGCAAAGCTGTTGCAGATCTTCAATAACAGTTGGACCTCAGGCAGTGTTCCACAAGCCTGGAGAGAAGCAATCATGATACCCCTCCTAAAATCAGGGAAAGATAGTTCCATTGCCTCTAGCTACAGACCAATTAGCCTCACCAGCTGTCTCTGCAAAACACTGGAGCGCATCATCAATCACAGACTACAGTGGTACGTTGAATGTAAAAACATCCTTGTGCCACAGCAGGCTGGCTTTAGGCAGTGCTACTCTACGGAAGATCAGACAGCCTACCTCTCTCAAGAAATTGAGGATATGCAATTAACTTTGCCTCATAAATAAAGTATCAATATAATGAGTGGCAGTGGCGTAGCTATGGACATGTAAGCAGTATAGAATTACATGACTCATAAATAAAGAGACGGCAATTAACCAACAAGTCAGTTTGTGAGACAGAAACATAAAAAGCTGTATAGACCTGAACCATCACACTGACGACAGGTGTACTGTGTCTCTGACAGGTTCCCGACCGTTGGTTTCCCGGACACGTACGACAGGATCTGTGGCCAGCCTGGACAGGTCACTCGCAGATACAAGTGAGCAGACGATAATTGGACCGTCTGACAGTGCAGCAGAGGATGTAGTTAGCACTATTGTCTGTTATCCTAGAGGCTCGTGTATTTAGTCTGCACATGTTCCACTATGTTTGAGTTTACTCTACACTTCTCCCATTGGCTATGCGATGTTTGCAGTTTTTGTGTGTGTTAAACCACTCCTTTCCCTTCTCCCTCTGTGTATGTGTGTCTGCCTCTCCGTATCTATCTACATTCTACACACGCATATATATATATATATCAACACACGCATACAGGAGATATATGTATCAACTCACACATACAGGATATATATATATCAACACACGCATACAGGAGATATATGTATCAACTCACACATACAGGATATATATATATCAACACACGCATACAGGAGATATATGTATCAACTCACACATACAGGAGATATATGTATCAACTCACACATACAGGAGATATGTGTATCAACACACACATACAGGAGATATATGTATCAACTCACACATACAGGAGATATGTGTATCAACTCACACATACAGGAGATATATGTATCAACACACGCATACAGGAGATATATGTATCAACACACGTATACAGGAGATATATGTATCAACACACGCATACAGGAGATATATGTATCAACACACGTATACAGGAGATATATGTATCAACACACACATACAGGATATATATGTATCAACACACGTATACAGGAGATATATGTATCAACATACGTATACAGGAGATATATGTATCAACATACGTATACAGGAGATATGTGTATCAACACACACATACGGGAGATATATGTATCAACACACACATACGGGAGATATATGTATCAACATACGTATACAGGCGATATATGTATCAACACACACATACAGGAGATATATGTATCAACACACACATACAGGAGATATATGTATCAACACACACATACGGGAGATATATGTATCAACACACACATACAGGAGATATATGTATCAACACACACATACGGGAGATATATGTATCAACACACACATACAGGAGATATATGTATCAACACACACATACAGGAGATATATGTATCAACATACGTATACAGGAGATATATGTATCAACTTACGTATACAGGAGATATATGTATCAACATACACATACGGGAGATATATGTATCAACATACGTATACAGGAGATATATGTATCAACTTACGTATACAGGAGATATATGTATCAACACACACATACGGGAGATATATGTATCAACACACACATACGGGAGATATATGTATCAACATACGTATACAGGAGATATATGTATCAACACACACATACAGGAGATATATGTATCAACATACGTATACAGGAGATATATGTATCAACACACACATACGGGAGATATATGTATCAACACACACATACAGGAGATATATGTATCAACACACACATACGGGAGATATATGTATCAACACACACATACAGGAGATATATGTATCAACACACACATACAGGAGATATATGTATCAACATACGTATACAGGAGATATATGTATCAACTTACGTATACAGGAGATATATGTATCAACATACACATACGGGAGATATATGTATCAACATACGTATACAGGAGATATATGTATCAACATACACATACGGGAGATATATGTATCAACACACACATACAGGAGATATATGTATCAACATACACATACGGGAGATATATGTATCAACACACACATACGGGAGATATATGTATCAACACACACATACAGGAGATATATGTATCAACATACACATACGGGAGATATATGTATCAACACACACATACAGGAGATATATGTATCAACATACACATACGGGAGATATATGTATCAACACACACATACAGGAGATATATGTATCAACATACGTATACAGGAGATATATGTATCAACACACACATACAGGAGATATATGTATCAACACACACATACGGGAGATATAAGTATCAACACACACATACAGGAGATATATGTATCAACATACACATACGGGAGATATATGTATCAACACACACATACAGGAGATATATGTATCAACACACACATACAGGAGATATATGTATCAACACACACATACGGGAGATATATGTATCAACACACACATACAGGAGATATATGTATCAACACACACATACGGGAGATATATGTATCAACACACACATACAGGAGATATATGTATCAACACACACATACGGGAGATATATGTATCAACACACACATACAGGAGATATATGTATCAACACACACATACAGGAGATATATGTATCAACACACACATACGGGAGATATATGTATCAACACACACATACAGGAGATATATGTATCAACATACGTATACAGGAGAAATATGTATCAACATACACATACAGGAGATATATGTATCAACATACACATACGGGAGATATATGTATCAACACACACATACAGGAGATATATGTATCAACATACGTATACAGGAGATATATGTATCAACATACGTATACAGGAGATATATGTATCAACACACACATACGGGAGATATATGTATCAACACACACATACAGGAGATATATGTATCAACATACGTATACAGGAGATATATGTATCAACACACACATACGGGAGATATATGTATCAACACACACATACGGGAGATATATGTATCAACATACGTATACAGGAGATATATGTATCAACATACGTATACAGGAGATATATGTATCAACATACACATACGGGAGATATATGTATCAACACACACATACAGGAGATATATGTATCAACACACACATACGGGAGATATATGTATCAACACACACATACAGGAGATATATGTATCAACACACACATACGGGAGATATATGTATCAACACACACATACAGGAGATATATGTATCAACACACACATACAGGAGATATATGTATCAACACACACATACAGGAGATATATGTATCAACATACGTATACAGGAGAAATATGTATCAACATACACATACAGGAGATATATGTATCAACATACACATACGGGAGATATATGTATCAACACACACATACAGGAGATATATGTATCAACATACGTATACAGGAGATATATGTATCAACATACGTATACAGGAGATATATGTATCAACACACACATACGGGAGATATATGTATCAACACACACATACAGGAGATATATGTATCAACATACGTATACAGGAGATATATGTATCAACACACACATACGGGAGATATATGTATCAACACACACATACGGGAGATATATGTATCAACATACGTATACAGGAGATATATGTATCAACACACACATACAGGAGATATATGTATCAACACACACATACAGGAGATATATGTATCAACACACACATACAGGAGATATATGTATCAACATACGTATACGGGAGATATATGTATCAACATACGTATACAGGAGATATATGTATCAACACACACATACGGGAGATATATGTATCAACATACGTATACAGGAGATATATGTATCAACACACACATACGGGAGATATATGTATCAACATACGTATACAGGAGATATATGTATCAACATACGTATACAGGAGATATATGTATCAACACACACATACGGGAGATATATGTATCAACATACGTATACAGGAGATATATGTATCAACACACGCATACAGGAGATATATGTATCAACACACACATACAGGAGATATATGTATCAACACACGCATACAGGAGATATATGTATCAACACACACATACAGGAGATATATGTATCAACATACGTATACAGGAGATATATGTATCAACACACACATACAGGAGATATATGTATCAACACACACATACAGGAGATATATGTATCAACACACACATACGGGAGATATATGTATCAACACACACATACAGGAGATATATGTATCAACATACGTATACAGGAGATATATGTATCAACACACACATACAGGAGATATATGTATCAACACACACATACAGGAGATATATGTATCAACACACACATACAGGAGATATATGTATCAACATACGTATACAGGAGATATATGTATCAACACACACATACAGGAGATATATGTATCAACACACACATACAGGAAATATGTGTATCAACACACACATACAGGAGATATATGTATCAACACACACATACAGGAGATATATGTATCAACACACACATATAGGAGATATATGTATCAACACACACATACAGGAGATATATGTATCAACACACACATACAGGAGATATATGTATCAACATACGTATACAGGAGATATATGTATCAACACACACATACAGGAGATATATGTATCAACACACACATACGGGAAATATATGTATCAACATACGTATACAGGAGATATATGTATCAACACACACATACAGGAGATATATGTATCAACACACACATACAGGAGATATATGTATCAACATACGTATACAGGAGATATATGTATCAACACACACATACAGGAGATATATGTATCAACACACACATACGGGAAATATATGTATCAACATACGTATACAGGAGATATATGTATCAACACACACATACAGGAGATATATGTATCCACACACACATACGGGAGATATATGTATCAACATACGTATACAGGAGATATATGTATCAACACACGCATACAGGAGATATATGTATCAACACACACATACAGGAGATATATGTATCAACACACACATACAGGAGATATATGTATCAACACACACATACAGGAAATATATGTATCAACACACGCATACAGGAGATATATGTATCAATACACACATACAGGAGATATATGTATCAACATACGTATACAGGAGATATACGTATCAACACACACATACAGGAGATATATGTATCAACACACGTATACAGGAGATATATGTATCAACATACGTATACAGGAGATATATGTATCAACACACTCATACAGGATATATATGTATCAACACACGTATACAGGAGATATATGTATCAACACACACATACGGGAGATATATGTATCAACACACACATACAGGAGATATATGTATCAACATACGTATACAGGAGATATATGTATCAACACACTCATACAGGATATATATGTATCAACACACGTATACAGGAGATATATGTATCAACACACACATACAGGAGATATATGTATCAACACACACATACAGGAGATATATGTATCAACATACGTATACAGGAGATATTTGTATCAACACACACATACAGGAGATATATGTATCAACACACACATACGGGAGATATATGTATCAACACACACATACAGGAGATATATGTATCAACACACACATACAGGAGATATATGTATCAACACACACATACAGGAGATATATGTATCAACACACACATACAGGAGATATATGTATCAACACACACATACAGGAGATATATGTATCAACACACACATACAGGAGATATATGTATCAACACACACATACAGGAGATATATGTATCAACACACACATACAGGAGATATATGTATCAACATACGTATACAGGAGATATATGTATCAACATACGTATACAGGAGATATATGTATCAACACACACATACGGGAGATATATTGTGACATATATGTCATCATCTCGCAGTCTTTTCCAGCAGACGTTGCTAGGATGCGCTACCTGCAGGCACGAGGCTATTAAAAATTCGACGGGAAAATTAACAAAACGAAATTTCGTTTCGTTTTAAGTTAAATGATTGGCCGCGCCCCGGAAACACAGGCTTAATCTAGACAAAGGCTTGGTAGACAAAGCGGTCTGGTCAATCGCCATATTTCTCCAATGGTGGCGGGTGACCCATTGTTAATGGATTAATTATTAGCTACGTATTCTCTGCGTTTTAGGTGAGCATTATATTATATACAACATATCATGTTAGGTATTAGGATACATGCTTTGAGGCAACTAATATCATGATTGAAGTTGTGTGTGTGAAAATTAGGAGAATCGCTTTCATTGAAATGTTGGTTTACGTCACGCAGCCTGGACATAGCCATTTTGTCCAGTCAGCCTTCATAAAGCTTACAATATAATCTTGCTATGAGTCATTCTTCTGAGATGATTTTGTGAACTTACTTTATTCCTAAATGCTTATTTTTCACAACTGGTCTCTGTGTTTTAAAGTGTTTTTTTCCTGAGTGCATATTTTGTATTTCTGCCCTTATGAGGGAGAAATATTACTATTTCACATCTGTGTACAACTTTAATAGTTTGTTAGATAGAGAGAGATATTCTTGCTTGACTTTTTCATGCACTTAGGAGTTAATCTTTTGTTTACCTGGTTGTACATACACAGAGATTGTCTTGTAGTCCTTTTTCATAAATGATGTTATGGGATTTTCATGTGGTATGATATACATAATCTCAAGTGTATGGGAAAAGATTCCCATGATTTCTCTTTTATGAGTATTTTACCTTTTATGCTCATGATTGTTACTGCTTGATGCTGTAATAAATGATGTTATAAGATTGTCATTTGGTATGATATATCTATATATCATCTCAAGGGAGTGGGAAATGACACCTGCTCTTGTGTTTTTACTTTGAGATGTTGTAATACCCACTAGAGAGTTCATACCATGTTTAGTAAAAGTCTAACAAGTTTTTCTGTTATTCATCATATATATCATATGTATATTCTATTCATGATGTGGGACTTCTGGTTTGGGTGTATACTTTGTGTGCATTGCCTGAATATGAATAATTTCTTTCATGTATATGTCATATTGTAGCCAACAGGGTTTTCCAGAACCCAAATGTTTTCCACAATACAATTGTTTGTTTGTTTGGTTTAACCAAGCCTTGCAGTTACTTCATTGTTAACCTGTTGTTCCAAAATTTATGTTTATAGTCCAGTTATTGTTACTGTTATGTGATACAGTGAGTCATTGTACTGTTTTTGTCTAACAGTGGCTGTTTTTCCTCTGTCAATGTAATCCAGTTGTTGCGTCTAACATTGGTTGTTGTCCCTCTGTTGTATAATACTGTGGATGTGCATGACAGTGGATACTTGTCATTGTTTATATATATGTGGGAGATTAAATGTGGGGCGGGGCACTTACACATAGACACACCCTCTGGGTAGAGTTATTAGTACTCGGGTGTCTGTGGTAGAACTTCCCGGATCTCCCAGCCTTCTATGGGAAACATTTCTTTTATGTTAGTGTTGAACTTGCACCCTTTTCTGCCTTGTTCAATACTTGGGGGTTACGAGCCAATATATTAATTTCTATAGAGGGCGTGTTTGGGATTGAAACCCCATTCATACTGAATACCCCTAGCGAAACTTGTCCTTATTCTAATTTATTATATTTACCACCTCACAAGTTGGCGCTCGTCGCGGAATTTTGAACCCTTACCCCATGCCATGAGTGTGGGCGTTGCCCAGAAAATTTGTACCCATGTCTACCTCTCAAGTTGAGACTTTACAACTAATTGGTTGCTGGTGTTCACAAGTATGGGCTTAGACACAAGTTTTATGAACCTATGGTGTCTTAATCACAAGTATTGTTTGTTGTGTTTCAACTAATGTTCACAGGTGATGTCTTTATTCTAGAAATTGAAACCTGTGTTATTGTTTGTATATGAAAATGGTTAACTCATGTATTTTGTATCCTTTTGGTGGGAGACCTGTTCCTTGTATATGACCTCATAAAATAAGGTCCCTGGGATTGTTAACCCATATAGGATTATTTCTGGTAGGATGTCAGGAATTCTTGATTGATTTTGTGTGATGTTGATGTTAGATGTTATTGTTACTCTGGGATGTTCTTGATTAGTATATTTTGGTAGTATGATAAATATATTACTGTACTATATGTCCTCATTTTTGCATAGACCCACATATGAATCCTGGGCTGTTTAACTATGTTGTCATATATTGCCATTTTATTTTGTGCATGCTCTGTTTGTTGGGGTCATGTACTATTGAAACTTACCCAAAGCAACAGAGAAATCCAAAAAAATTTTTAATGGCTGAGACAGATAGGATATAGCCCCCCCCCCCCCCCCCAATTTTTTAAAAAGAATTCAGTAAAGATATCTTTATTTAAGTGGGACACTACATGCATAAATGAGATTTTAGAACATCAGGGGAAAATAACAATAACCAATTAAGTTGACTTAATGTTAGGGCCAATACTCCACCTGCAATTTTATCCGACCTGTATAATGGAAGGAGTATGAATATTGTTTAAATTGCAGTATTCGTAGCCGCCAAGCGGGAAACAGTGGATTTTTATATTCAACCCCATATGCATAACATGTTCGGAAATACTGAGAGTAGATAGATTGACACTGATGATTCCTATAAGGACATAAAGACGCCTATTCAACGCTTTCAGTTTAAGGGTCTGGTATTCGTAACAGATCTGTTATTGTCCGTGTGTCAGAAATGGCACTGGTCAATTATATTATTCGGTTGTTGTAACTCTGTAGTGAACAAGGATCCATTTACTATGTGAGAGACAGCAGTTGAATTACAGGGCCCCTTTGACAAGCTAGTCCCTCTGGCATTACCAGTGACAGAGAAGCATACGTCGTTGTGTGATTGGCGAAAGAAGGATATGGTCTCGACCGTAAATTTACCCTGTTATTTTTTATTGGGATGTCATAGGAAGTTAAGAGCTACCGAAAAAAACCTGCCAGTATCTCGGAAAAATTTTTGATGTCAGAAAACAGGAAATATGGTCCTCATCTGCGACATTCCCAATTTTATTCTCATCAGAGAATTAGTAACAGGCTCGGGCAGCGTTAGCTCTCATTTTGCATGTTGCTTGTACTGACTTGAAAGACTAGGGACAGCTTGCTAGTTGTCACATTATGTTCTTAAAGTCAGGATTTTTCTCCAAAACATCAAACTATTTTGGTGGTCTAGGAGATAGCCCGATTTATACAACTATTACCTAATGGTTGTTGTTGACGTACCTCTCGACAGATGAAGAGTAGGACGCCTTATTCTTATATATTCATAGACCATGCTAGATTGGGCTATAGCAAGGACTATACTTTTCAAGCGCTTGGAAGCCATTGGCTGAGAGTTGCTTGACTTTTTTACTAGTTTAATATTTCCTCTAGGGAGTCTAACTAGTAATATATTTCAGTTCAGAAGGAAAAGCTTTCAAACTCTTCCAGTTTCAACAGATTCATTGTTCTCCGTATTAATCGGTTACGAACAGACCTGGAGAGAAACTTAAAGGTGCCCTGATTTTTTTTTATCTTGAGGAAGTTAACTCAGGAAACACCAGAATAGAGGGATATATTTATACCTGTGGCTTTCATTGCTTACAAGTAAGGTAACCCATCAGTAAACTGGGAGTGTACCGACAACTTGGTTGTTCGGGTGACTATTACAGGGACCACCTACGGCTTTAAATTTATCTATGAACTGAATATAATGTGGATGGTGATACAGCTATGTGCAATGTTATTACATCTACTTAACGGTGCTTGGGTGGAAATTGTCTACAACATATTTGGAGGCAGATGACGATCAATCTACGACAATCGACGCAGAATTGCTCGCTATTTTCACCAGGAAAGCAACGTATACGTGTTGGAGGGGAGAGAATAAATGCCGATAACTCATTCTAGTCAGTATAAAGAGCGGATGGACTTATAAACGAGCCAGGACTTTTCGTAGATTTGGCCTCAAAGCAAATGAACCTACACCTGTGCTAGTTATACTTACCCAGTTCAGTATGCCACTATGACTGATTTGAAGGAGGAGATCCTGCTGTTAGCATATTTTAAGGATGATATTCTTATTGCTAATGAAACGGTTGTCGAAGCTTTATATCTTCGTTCAAACGTCGAGAAATTGGTTCGATTGCAGTGGAACCAATACCTCATATAGAGATCTCAACGTCCACTCATATTTCAATGGAATGCTGACAACAGTGGAGAGAATTACACTTCTTCAAGCGAAGCTAGATGAATCTTCAATGTTATGTCCAGTTGTCTTGGCAAGTAGAAACATGAATGTGGCACGGAGAGATTATTCTACAATAGTGATTAAATGTAAAGCATAATTGGAGGACCTGGAAGACCAAATGCATCAGATTAAGAAGGTGGAAGACTGTGGATGAATGTAGCAGCTCTTCCTAGGTGGATAGACCTGTCTAGGTGGGAGACTTGTGACATATATGTCATCATCTCGCAGTCTTTTCCAGCAGACGTTGCTAGGAATTGCTACCTGCAGGCACGAGGCTATTAAAAATTCGACGGGAAAATTAACAAAACGAAATTTCGTTTCGTTTTAAGTTAAATGATTGGCCGCGCCCCGGAAACACAGGCTTAATCTAGACAAAGGCTTGGTAGACAAAGCGGTCTGGTCAATCGCCATGTTTCTCCAATGGTGGCGGGTGACCCATTGTTAATGGGTTAATTATTAGCTACGTATTCTCTGCGTTTTAGGTGAGCATTATATTATATACAACATATCATGTTAGGTATTAGGATACATGCTTTGAGGCAACTAATATCATGATTGAAGTTGTGTGTGTGAAAATTAGGAGAATCGCTTTCATTGAAATGTTGGTTTACGTCACGCAGCCTGGACATAGCCATTTTGTCCAGTCAGCCTTCATAAAGCTTACAATATAATCTTGCTATGAGTCATTCTTCTGAGATGATTTTGTGAACTTACTTTATTCCTAAATGCTTATTTTTCACAACTGGTCTCTGTGTTTTAAAGTGTTTTTTTCCTGAGTGCATATTTTGTATTTCTGCCCTTATGAGGGAGAAATATTACTATTTCACATCTGTGTACAACTTTAATAGTTTGTTAGATAGAGAGAGAGATATTCTTGCTTGACTTTTTCATGCACTTAGGAGTTAATCTTTTGTTTACCTGGTTGTACATACACAGAGATTGTCTTGTAGTCCTTTTTCATAAATGATGTTATGGGATTTTCATGTGGTATGATATACATAATCTCAAGTGTATGGGAAAAGATTCCCATGATTTCTCTTTTATGAGTATTTTACCTTTTATGCTCATGATTGTTACTGCTTGATGCTGTAATAAATGATGTTATAAGATTGTCATTTGGTATGATATATCTATATATCATCTCAAGGGAGTGGGAAATGACACCTGCTCTTGTGTTTTTACTTTGAGATGTTGTAATACCCACTAGAGAGTTCATACCATGTTTAGTAAAAGTCTAACAAGTTTTTCTGTTATTCATCATATATATCATATGTATATTCTATTCATGATGTTACTGCTGAAGTAGATCTTTTAACTTCACCCCCATTGGGGACAAACACATGATGATGATGATGATGATGATGATGATGATGATGATGATGATGATGATGATGATGATGATGATGAGGCAAAAGGAGATGACTGATGGGTATCTAGCCTTTTTGCCATTTGTCAGTGGTAGTCACATAATGCTGTTTGTAACTATGGAAAGGAGATTTATGAATTGTTTACATGAGGACAGTGTCTCATGAACTTTTTCCATGGTGTGACAGCGGTACTATCAAAATGTTTGGATGGATTAGGTGGTGCGTAACCCCTCAGGAAGCTCCAATATCAGTCCAGAAGAAATGTACCTATTGAGTAGATATCTTACTCACTTTTTTCTTCTTCCCTTTTGTTCCCTCTATTTTTAATTATGATACACTGTTATTCATCATATATATGTATAGTTTATTATGATACATTGTTATCCAAGTTTGGATTGTATAACTAATCTATATCAACCCTGTTCTTCTTCACTACATAGGCGCTAGAGATGGCGGTGGAGTATTGGCACTAGTCACCATGCTTCGCACTGGATTTATAGTCAACTTGTTTGGATTTAGAGGCAGGAAACTGGGATATCAGCCTCCTCTAATATTCTACAAAGAGTGCTGGTTACTGCTACTCACCCTGAACCTGAATGTCAATGCCTGGATACTTAACGGATTTTAAATATGCTGAAGTGGATTCCCTACCTCTGGGAACTTACAGACGGTGTTAAGCTTTTCAATGTCTGCAAAGACATGAGGCATGCCTGGCCTAGATGGATACAGAGTATAACCTCTTCTAAAAGTCACCGCCTAATTCCACATTCAACTGTCATATTCCAGAGGCTCATGGATAAGTCTGGAATTCACCATCATTTACCAGTATGGATTTACCAACTGATTTTGTGAACTCCCAGCTTCCTTTGAATCTTCTCATCCATCATATCCCAGACATGGATAATCAAGCACATTACCAACTCCCGTCAATCAAGTCGTATATTCAACTGAAGAAAGAATAACCTACATCTTAACCCAGAGAAAGGGGCTGGAATATTCATGCCCAATTCAAGTTAGTTCTGTCAGGAAATTCTAATGGATTATGTGATGTCACTCCTCATCCAAAGAGATACTGAAAGTGTTTGTGCCTGATCCTGATCGAATCAATCACATGGACTCCTGTGTGTCACGCCACGCCAGAATGCTTCAGACTTATTTATACCTGTCTGTTATATCACCCTGGAACGCTCCTAGCCCAGTGACTTAGCAACTGTGACTTGAGAGATTACAGTATATCCACATTGGATTCATATGGATTACTCCTACATGTTTTTCGCGATGGATATATGATCCAGAAGTGAAAGTTCTGTGTGTGTGTGTGTGTGTGTGTGCAATCCCCAATTTTCTAAATAGGTGGATATATGCAAAGCAGCTGTTTTCCTGGATTATAGAGAGTGTGATTATGGCCAGACTTTTTCTAGTGGATAATGAAGGAGAGGAAGTCATCATCAGACCCATAAGATAGTTCTAGAGACAGATTAGATAGATTTTCTTTATCTATTTCTTTGTATGGATTATTTACTTTGTTTTGTGTTTGACACATGTATTTGATGTGAACCTTTTTTGGGGAAATATTTCTTGGGACTTCTGGTTTGGGTGTATACTTTGTGTGCATTGCCTGAATATGAATAATTTCTTTCATGTATATGTCATATTGTAGCCAACAGGGTTTTCCAGATCCCAAATGTTTTCCACAATACAATTGTTTGTTTGTTTGGTTTAACCAAGCCTTGCAGTTACTTCATTGTTAACCTGTTGTTCCAAAATTTATGTTTATATTCCAGTTATTGTTACTGTTATGTGATACAGTGAGTCATTGTACTGTTTTTGTCTAACAGTGGCTGTTTTTCCTCTGTCAATGTAATCCAGTTGTTGCGTCTAACATTGGTTGTTGTCCCTCTGTTGTATAATACTGTGGATGTGCATGACAGTGGATACTTGTCATTGTTTATATATATGTGGGAGATTAAATGTGGGGCGGGGCACTTACACATAGACACACCCTCTGGGTAGAGTTATTAGTACTCGGGTGTCTGTGGTAGAACTTCCCGGATCTCCCAGCCTTCTATGGGAAACATTTCTTTTATGTTAGTGTTGAACTTGCACCCTTTTCTGCCTTGTTCAATACTTGGGGGTTACGAGCCAATATATTAATTTCTATAGAGGGCGTGTTTGGGATTGAAACCCCATTCATACTGAATACCCCTAGCGAAACTTGTCCTTATTCTAATTTATTATATTTACCACCTCACATATATGTATCAACATACGTATACAGGAGATATATGTATCAACACACACATACGGGAGATATATGTATCAACACACACATACAGGAGATATATGTATCAACATACGTATACAGGAGATATATGTATCAACATACGTATACAGGAGATATATGTATCAACACACACATACAGGAGATATATGTATCAACACACACATACAGGAGATATATGTATCAACACACACATACAGGAGATATATGTATCAACACACACATACGGGAGATATATGTATCAACATACGTATACAGGAGATATATGTATCAACACACACATACAGGAGATATATGTATCAACACACACATACGGGAGATAAATGTATCAACACACGTATACAGGAGATATATGTATCAACACACACATACAGGAGATATATGTATCAACTCACACATACAGGAGATATATGTATCAACACACACATACGGGAGATAATTGTATCAACACACGTATACAGGAGATATATGTATCAACACACACGTATAGGAGATATATGTATCAACACACGTATACAGGAGATATATGTATCAACACACACATACAGGATATATATGTATCAACACACGTATACAGGAGATATATGTATCAACACACTCATACATGATATATATGTATCAACAAACGCATACAGGAGATATGTGTATCAACACACACATACAGGAGATATATGCATCAACACACGCATACAGAAGATATATGTATCAACACACACATACAGGAGATATATGTATCAACAAACGCATACAGGAGATATATATATCAACACACACACATACAGGAGATATGAGAATAGACCTTACAGTTGGTGTTGGAGTGTTGACAATATGGTTATTCAAAGAGCACCATGTCACTGCTGCCGTCCTTTGGTTGACCATTGCCCCAGCTTCAACGTACCAAGAGCTTATGCGATTGAGTTCTGTTTGAGTTCCAGTCACCCTATCTCTATCCTTACCCTGACGATACACTAACGCATCGTCTGCTTGCGACAAAGTCCTCCCTGGACCTGTGATCTGCTGGCCGGTGAATCTCAGTGTAAGCGTTGAATTCAGAATAGGAAGAAACATTTTTTATCAACACACGCATACACACAGATATGTGTGTCTACCTTACGCCATGTTAGGCTTCTCATATTCTGGTCGGGACATCACAACTATCATGTGACTGTCTAAGCTTGTCCTCTAATAGTGTACTGAGAAATAAAGTCTACGGAAATGCACAGATGTGTTTGTATTTCTTTAGGCACGAGTTGAACTGAATGGGTGAATGAGTAAGTGAATATATGGACTTGTGAATGTACGTTTTCGACAATTTCAACTCATTTTTAAGTCAAACAGAATGTGGGTTCGCCACATGGCTTCAGAGGTGGACATATCCAGATGGAACAGTGACGAGATTAAGAGTTCAGTCCAGTCAACCATTCGTGTCGGTTAATGTTTATGTCTGTAATGCGAGTGTGGATTCCCAGAGGTGGCAGTGCTTGAGTGACGTATTAGGTCAAGAGAGGAATGTCATTTTCTGTGGCGATTTCAACGCTAAAGGAAGATTATGTGGAAACATTTCTTCCAACACACAAGGGGAGGCGCTCGAGGCTGCACTTGAAACCATCGACCTTCTTTGTATCAACAGTGGCTGTGTCAGCAGGACAACAAGTCATCCAGGTGATGAGGACAGTGTTAGTGACATGGCACTGGTTTCTACTTCTCTCTCTAAAGTGTTTAGATGGGGGTGTCCTAGGGTACCATGGCAGCGACCACTACTCTTGCAGCATATTGATGGAGAAAGGCAGAACCAGGCAGAACAAGTCAATGGTCAAGACTTTCAAGTATGACAGTACAGAGCAAGATGTGGTGCGTAGAATAAGGCGACAAGCGCAGAAATCATCATGGCAGGAGAAAATGCTGGGAGCAGCCACCTTGGTGGAATTTTGAGGTGGAAAAGGCCTGGATGGAGAAGCGTGGTACTGTAAGCATATGACACAACTCCAAGAGAACAGAATTGACAATCCTAGTCTTATCCTGCACTTGCAAAGTGAGATGGACACAATTCTTAGCAATTTTAAAACACTGGTTAAAGTGGTTAAAAGTGACAAATGGGCAGAGTTGTGTCAAAGAATAAGCACAGACAAGTCACTGAAGTTGTTCTCGCGACTACATACACGTATGAATGGGGTAGTCAGGAATAAGAGTTTTCCTGACTTCCAAGGAGACGAAATCTTGCCAAGACGGTTACATCAGAGAGGTGTAACCCCCAGAACATTTCAGATGAAGTGACAGTGACAGTGAAAGAGATTAAGGCTGTGCTTCGACGAACAAAAAACAGCGCTCCTTGGTCAGATATCCTGTATGACGATATTAGTATGTGTACCGACAACGAATTAATGGAACTAGCAGACATGTACAACAACAGTATAGGGATTGCCAGCATCAAGGAGGAGTGGCTACGCAGATTTCTGATTCCCTTGCCGAAGCCTGGCAAAGACCACATACAAATGCAGGGATATTTGGTAATGACCATGCAGCATACAACAGGCAAGCTGATGGAGAAGTTAATTGCCAGAAAAATATCAAGCCAACTAGAGAGGCAAGGTATTTTCCTACCTACCCTGGAAGGGTACCGTCCAAACAGAGAAACCTGGACCAATGCAGCAGTTGTTGCCCATGATGTCTATGAAGGTTTTCACTCAGGCATTCAAACATGTGCTGCAGCGATTGATCTTGAAGATGTGTACAAAAGAGTACCTTTGGATTTTTTAATCTTTCAGCTTCTTGAACTCAAAATAAGTACTTCCGTCCTTAGTTGGATCGCCGCAGTGCCCTTCCAACGGAACGTAGTCTTTAGATGTGGCTGCTGGACTTCTGAATCAACAACAATATATCCTGGTCTACCACGGGGATCACCATTTTCTCCGGTGCTATTCAACGCTTACACTGAGATTCACCGGCCAGCAGATCACAGGTCCAGGGAGGACTTTGTCGCAAGCAGACGATGTGTTAGTGTATCGTCAGGGTAAGGATAGAGATAGGGTGACTGGAACTCAAACAGAACTCAATCGCATAAGCTCTTAGTACGTTGAAGCTGGGGCAATGGTCAACCAAAGGACGGCAGCAGTGACATGGTGCTCTTTGAATAACCATATTGTCAACACTCCAACACCAACTGTAAATCTGGGTTCAGAGACTGTGGAAAGAACGCAGGCAATGAATTACCTGGATATACGATGTGATCGAAGCCTCGATTATACTGAGCACATAAAACAGATAATAGCAAAGGACGTGTGGGGTTTAGCTGCGATGCAGGTGATGGCAGCGGCCAACTGTGAGTAGCGCCATCTATGTCTTCTTTACGAAGGTCTTGTCCTTTCTATTTTGGAGTATACGATGGCGATCCTGACTCTCAGCCATAAGCAGATGAAAGTATACAGAACGAAGCTTTGCGTATTATACTTGGATGTACAAGAGATACAGCATGCAGGGCGATGCGCTACCTTCTAGATTTTCCAACCATTAGAGACAGAATGCCTGCCTCCCTGGCATAGGCGTTAGCGACTTTCTCCGTAATCCTGTATATCCACGTTGGGTAACTCAGCTGAGCGAAATTCGGTAGCGGAATCGCCGGGGGTATGTGAGACGGTCGCTCAGAAATCAATGGCAAACTACTGAGCGCAATTTTGCCAAGAAATCAACAACAGCTGTAAAATGCTGGTGTTGACAGCGATTTCCTGTAAATGGGATATGGGGGGGGGGGGTGGGGGGGGGGTGGGAAAGACAGAATATAAATTTGCCGAGCATGTGCATAACTCAGAGGCAACGCACGCACAACATCCACTAAAAGAGAAATTAAGAAGGTAAATGGCAGCAGGTTAAAAATATGAAAGTCGTGGATGAGACAAGTGGAAGATATTCTTTAACACGTGTGTTCACTTGAGGACTTACATCCTGGCGAGGAGTGGGTACAAGTGCCAAAAGATTTCTGTACGTCATTTGCAGGTTGCATTCAACTAAGCAGACAATGGAGACAAGAACATCCGGCTGCTGTGGAGGCGGAAGAACAGGCTTAGATTTTCGAGAATTCTTTAGAGGGTGATACTGTCACTTACACAGATGGGTCGGTCGTCCGACATGTGAGAAGCTCATGCGCTTTTACGGCTCGGGCTGGAGGGAGAATTGCGAAGGAAGATGCTGGTGCTTATGCTTTGACCACAATTAGCCGTGGGCCCGAAGAGAGTAGTTGATGTCTCTTGAGCTGTCTCGGCTGGGAAAGATTAGCTTCACTTTCGTGCCAGAGAATGCGGGTGTAAATGGAAATGAGCAGGCTAACAGACTTGCAGGTACGGCTACTGTGCAAAGTGGACGAGCCATGGACCAGGCTGACATTCTGAATGCTCTACGAGAAGTAAGTCGTTTGCGAGTACCACGGGATGACTGGGAATCTACAACCAATGTCAGGCTGCGAGAACAGCAAGTTAAAAGAGGTGTGGCCAAACAAGAACCATACCCCACCCACCAAACATCCCTTCACCCATCCACACATCCTCCATCCACCCACACACATCCCTCACTCACAACCCCTCCACACATTCATCCCCTCACACACTTCCCGCACACACACTTCCCCCAGTCAAAACCCCTCCACACATACATCCTCTCACATACATCCCGCACACACACTCCCCCCACATACACACCCACACACACATGCCTCACATAATCACTGAAACTAGTATTAACAAACTCCCACACTTTACACACAAATACACTGATGATTGTCGTGAACATTCTCGCAACAATTGTAAAGTAAATTGGGAAAAAAAATTGTACATATACATTGTGTAACGTAACAAATAGTGACGCAATTCAACTCTCTTTTTTCTTACACACACACACACACACACACACACACACACACACACACACACACACACACACTCACTCACTCACTCACACTCACTAGCGCTCTCATTCACTCTACAGTAATGTGCACGTGTTGGTATTATACATGATTATATCAAGTGGCATACAACATGATAATATGAAAGATGAGAATACACACAAAATATGGAATAGCATGTTACATGACATGAGTGCGCTCAACTTTCTCTCTCTTCCTGCATACACACAGACTCATACACATGCGCACCCACACACAAACACATCCACTCTCAAATCCCGCACCTACCCACACATCCCCCACCCACACAATTTCCCGCCACCCACCCACACATTTCGCACCCGTCAACACACACATCCCCAACCAAACATCTCTCCTCACCCACATATATTTCACCACTCATCCCTCAACCCACACACACTCACCCAGACACACATCCCCCATCCAACCACACACCCCAATAACCCATCCCACAGACACGCATCCCTCAACCACAAAATCCCCACCCACACACAAATTCCCAACCCACCCACACACACATCCAGCACCCATCTACACATTCCCACTGTCATAATCTCCATCGCTATCGCCTGTAGGCGACGACCAAGTACGACCGTGAAATTGACTAACAGCTACTTCGCAGTGGATGTCCAGTGGTCAGCGTGATGCACGAAGCGCACGAGGACTGAAAGCAGGGCCAACGAGGAACCATCGCTGGAAGCTCAGGCGGCCTAGGACTTCGAGACTGGACGGACATGAAAGAGAGTGTTGCACGTATTTATGTATTGTCCGATGCTTGATGGAAGAAAGCCTGTATGCTTTGTAGAGTTAATTTAGAGACTGAGTGAGTGCTTTATTCCATGCATTTATGAACTTGTATATTGTATGTATGTATCTGTAAATGGCATTGCCCCTAATTGTGAGCGCAGCATTATATGAATGCCGTTGAGAAGTGTCATTAAAGTGTTTCAGTAATGTCGCCGTGTGTTTGAGTACAATCATTCTCTGTGTATGATTGTTTCACTCCTGTTAGAGAACACGAGCCATTGTTAGTGTAAACAAGACCTTAACACGCACCCAATCAAACACATCCTCAACCACACACACACATCCCTCACACATGCATCCACCACACATGCATCCCCCACCCACACGTCCCCACAACCCACACATCCCCAATCCACACACACACATCTCCCACCCACACACACCCACTACACACACATACATCCCTCAATCACCCACCCACCCCCACCCACACACACATCCCCACTCACACTCCTATCCCTCACCCACACCACACACCCCCACCCGTACACAAACCTCCACACCCATCTCGTATGCAACCTACCCGGACACTCACTTCCATACACCCACCCATACATCCACACACACATTTTTACCCACCCACGCACACCCACAAATCCCGATACCCACTAACACCCACATACACCAACTAAAAACACACCCACCCACAGGTCCCCACCCAAAACACACATCCCCACTCACACGTTCTTTATCCATACACTCATTCTCATACACCCCCACATTCCCCCTCCCACACACACACACACACACACACACACACACACACACACACACACAGATTCCCCACACATCTCCCCATCCATCCATATCTCCTCACACACACACACGCATCCCCACCCACACACAAGCATCCCCAAATGGAAAATTTTTTAAAATGAAAACAATATGTTATACATTGTGTAACGAAGAAAAGGTTTGCAGTGTAATAAATAATATAATTCCTGGAATTGACACGAACATGATGAAAAGCGCAGTGCATTCAGTGCATGTTAAAATCAAGTGGCAGTAACAATTATAATATGACAGATGAGGATTCAGAAGAATTATTGAATAGCATATATCGCTTTATCTTTCTTTCACGCACACTACACTATTCTTCTCATGGTCTCACATTCTCTCTCATTGTTTCACTATCTTTCTCTTAAACACATTCACTCGCTCTCACTATCTCCTACTTTCTCACACACACATACCCACACTCTCTCGCTCTTTGTCTCATACTTACTCTCTCACGCACTAACTCTCTTACATCCTCTTTTACTCACTCACTAACTTTCATACTCTCTCTCTCTCTCACACACACACACACACACTCACACACACACACTCACACACACACATACACACACTCTCTCGCTCTTTGTCTCATACCTACTCTCTCACGCACTAACTCTCTTACATCCTCTCTTACTCACTCACTAACTTTCATACTCTCTTTCTCTCTATCACACACACACACACACACACACACTCACACACACACTCTCACACACTCACACACACAAACACACACACTCTCTCACACACACTCTCACACACACACCCAGACACACACTCTGACTGACACACACACTCTCACATATACACTCACACACATACTCACTCCCACATACACTCTCAACAACACACGCTCTCACAGACACTCTCACACACTCTCTCACACACACACACTCCCACACACACTCACTCACTCTGAGACACACACTCTTACACACACACTCACACACACAAACTCAAACACACTCTTTCACACACACACTCACACTCACACACACTCTCACACATACTCCATCTCCCACACATTCACTTGCTCTCACTCTCTCTTACTCTATCACACTCACACACTCACACACATACTCTCACTCACATACTCTCACACACTCTCACAATACACACACACACACACACACTGTCTCACAAAAAGACTCACAAACACACACACACACACACACTCTCACACACACACTCACACTCTGACACACACACTCACACACACACTCTTTCACATACACTCTCTCTCACAAACACACACACTCACACATACTCTCACACACAGACTCTCACACACACTCTCCCACGCATTCGCTCGATCTCACTCTCTCTTACTCTCTCTCTCTCTCTCACACACACTCACACACATACTATCTCGCTCACACACACACTCTCACACACACACTCTCTCTCACGCACACTCTCACACACACACTCTCTCTCACACACACACACACTCTCCCACACATTCACTCGCTCTCACTCTCTCTTACTCTGACACACATACAGTCTCTTACACACACTCTCTCTCACACATACACACACACTCACACACACTCTCTCACACACACAATCTCACACACACTGTCTCCCACACATTCATTCGTTCTCACTCTCTCCTTCTCTCTCACACACACACTCTCTCTCTAACACACACTGTCTCTCTCACACACACATTCACACACACTCTCTCACACACATACACTGTCTCACTCACACACACACTCACTTACACTCTCTCACACACAAACTCTCATACACACTCTCTCAAACACACACAATCTCACACACACTCTCTCACACACTCTCACAAACACTGTCACACATACTCTCAAACACACATGCTCTCTTACACACACACATACACACACTCTCACACACTCTCTCTCACACACACACTATCTCACACACTCTCAAACACACTCTCTGACACACTCTCAAACACACTCTCTCAAACACACACTCTCACACAAACACATTGTGAAAACACTGACACTAGCTGACACTGTCCTTGTACTGGCTGACACTGTTCTTGTACTAGTTGACACTGCCTTGTACTAGATGACACTCCTATGTGAGGTCATGGGCCACTCGGTACAGGCAGTCTAGAGTTTCACGCAGTCCGGCGTGAAGATGAGAAGATTGAGAACCGCGCCTTGCATGAAAATAGCAAGACTGGTCGCTGAACAGGGTACCACGTCTCCTTCAAGGCGTCATTTAATGTCGGACCGTGTTTGAAGTCGGACCTGTTATAGTTGAATAGGGCGATTGCAGAGCCTCACCTCGCCGCCACTTTTAGATGAATGTTTATGTCAATTGAGACAGTCGACATTGATTAAGTTTGACTGCAGATGAATGCTGATGTCTTTCAAGAAATTCTATGTCGACAGAGTGCAACTGTAATATGTCAGGATCTTGCGGCAGCAAGACTCTGGCTCGTTGGCTGACAAGTGAGATACTAAATACTGTCACTAAATAACTCAATGTGACACAATGCAAACACTTTTTTCGCGCAAGGCGCAACTCACAATCAATGCATATATCGCGTAATCACAATTCATCATACAATCAATACATGCAATCAATCAATACATCAATGCAATACACTTACAAGTCAATAACCCAGGCGTTCGGTCTCTTACACTCGTACAGGCTAGCTATCGATTCACGCTCAAACATTCGCTTCATTGCATTCGCCATTCAAACGTCTGTCCGCTACTATCTCCCAAGCCGGTCTGTCTAGCCGTTCAGCATTAACGTCAGTCGGAGTAGATTCCCCCTGCGTGAACCACTAGTTTCACGCTGTGTCCTGACTGACCAGCAACGGGCTTAGCGTCGCTCAGAGTTGAGCCTGGCTGGACTTCCCTGGCGTCGTCGAAGACGCCGCGTTGTAACTGGCGTGTTTAACACCGCTCAGAGTTGAGTCCGGTTGCATTTGCCATGCGTGGGTACAGACGACGCGTTGCAACCCTGGGTGAGAATCTGACATAGACGTCGATTGCAAGTATTTTGTGAACATTAATTTTAAACTGATATAGATGTGTTCAAAGTATCCTGAGGTAAGTACTATGTGTGGCGGGACAGCCCCGGCAGCATCATAATTACACAAGTTTTCAAGGAATTACAGTGCCCACAATATTTTTCTATCATTCTCTAAAAGCATAAACGTCCACCAGAAAATGATAGAAATGCAATAAACTTGAAAACAAGAGGAAAATACATTTTGACCACGCACGCCCCATCATTTCTGTAATGCTAGGTCTGAGAAAGCTTTGATGTCCAGATCAAAGTTAAAACCCAGACACCACGGCACCAGTCGGGGCGGGCGCTATCAAAGGTTGAAAACTCATTGTTTTCAGTACCAGGGGAGAGAAAGACCGAAAAGTGTGAAATCTGGGCTGGAGATGAATTGATACATGGACATGCTACTCAGGGGAAAATCCCGTGTGATCCAAAGACGGCAATTTAATGCAGGCCTAACACCTATCTAAAAGTCCAGACTTTGGGGAGCCGGGACGTCTGTGATTGCCACCGCAAAGGAGCAATTAGGACCAGATGCTTAACACCTCTCCGCAATACTACGCAATACTACGGGGCAAAGTAGAAACACATGGCTGACACATTCCTGCCAGCAACCGGGAAGGCTGGTGTTACCAGCCTATTGGAATGTAATGACGCAACTGCATTGCCGCCAAAGCAGGTTTCATTGTTTCAGGCGTGGGGGGCATCGGTCAATTTGATTGACAGATGAAACTACCCTTCACAGGAAAGGAGGAGGGGTGAAAAGAATTTGGCACTTAATCCATCTAGGTAAATCATCTTACATGGAAAAATAGGCGGAGTTAATGAAAAGGGGAATATTAATTAGCCAACCTGGAAACTAGCCAGGAATTGAATAGAATAAAACTACGAGCAGTGGCCAGCAAGACTTCAGACGCATTCACAATAGTGTACCAGGGAAGCCGGAATTTTAATTTCTGGTGAGAGATTACCCTCTCGTTTTGTTACTTCGATACAATGTCGTATGACAGGATTTCCTAGCTATAACCCAGGTAAGCCCATTACTCTGATTAGTTGTCTGCTAGTCTGAAGGCTTGTGTAGTTTCTTGTTCTGCATATTCTCCAAAACTTTACACTGGTGGATTTTCTTTGTACTTAATGTTCCAGTTCTAGCTTTACGATTTCACTGAGAACTATTTTCTTCTTTCATTCACCACTTGGTTGTCTGATTTGTTGTATGTGATAATTTGGAGAAATCCATTATCCAAGCTACATGAGCGTGTGGCTTATGCATGTACAGGAGATACATTTAGATTCATCCTGTATGATTGTTAAACATTGGGGAGACTGACTACTTAGGAGAAATTCCTGAGAGCTACCAGTCTCTTGATAGCGTCCAATTAACATTGATTATTTGGACCAACACTTTGAGTGCCTACCAAGATTATGGTGAAACCACTTGGTTTGAGGAATGGCACCAGTTCACCTTGTCTGCATGATGTCTGCATGAGGACAGACATGACTTAGGACATTCAATATCCCAGACAGATTCAGGGAAGGCATTTAATGTTCGACAGGACTGTGCGACCAGCCCTTCCGACAAGACAGTATGAATGAATCAGAAAGGGACAGAGTAAGTGAGGTGAACTTATATGGGAAACACCCCATTACATAAATGTATGTGATGATGTATGTTTTGAGCTATAGATGTTCTAAATGGTTTTATGAATATATACATATATATTTATTTATTTAGAACTGATATATGTTTATGTAACATGCCATCATCTATCATCATACCATCATATATTATCACTTGAATGTATGTTTATATGAATGTATAGACATATGTGTTTGAGATGTGTAGACGTAGATACTACCCATCTCCGTTCGTTTCATTCCAGATCTCTTAGGAGCAATGGACAGTCAACAACCCATATCCGGAAGTGACTTAGCCTTGTGAAGGGACCACTTTGGACTCCTTCAATCTGACAGTGAACTGCGTCTCACTGGGGGAAGCAGGACCTATGTGCTTCTGAGCTTTTCAGCCAGATGAGTTACGTATACCATAATATAATCATCATCATCATATGATCATCAATAGCAATAATAAACACAGTTGTTGTATTTTAAAACTCAATTTGTCCGTATAATTCTAAATGTTTATAAATGTTTGTGTAGCTTAATCAAGTACACACATTATTGTATCATTTAGTGGGGGTTCGCACATATTATCCAGAAGTGGGAATCTATGTCCGGGAGGTATCTTGCCTATGCAGTCATAAGTAACCAGATTACGTTGCATGTCTTAACTCCTCCTTTCTCACTTCTGGTGATACCAAGTACAGCCAAAACTATATAGATATATTCTATCTTCAACGAGCCACTTCTTGGCTGTTTTCTTGAGTATCAGGGACAGTGTCTTAAATCAGCATAAAAGACATTAGTTCCACGTTTTCTCTCTGGGATCTGGGTGGTAACTAGTCCCTTTCTGACAGAGTTAGGGGATCTTAAACTGCATCCAGAACTAAACACCAGTAGAAGAAGATGATTTTGGCTGAGTGGTTGCCCATCTGGGATCTAACCCCAGCCAGTTGGTGACACTATGTCATATACTATAATCATTATGTACTGTTGTGTTAGATCAAGTTCGTGTGGACTGTCAATTGTCGCAGAAATAGTGGACACATAATAGTGTATCAGAATTGCCCCAGTGCAACTTCTCTCGTGGGCAGATGTTTGAATCTATCGTTAAAAGTACTGGCATACGACAAAATAACGCTTCTCGCCATGTAAAAAAAAAGCTACAAGTGCCTCGACATGTATGGGTAATATACAATTGAAACCACGGAGTTCAGCATCTGAAGTCTACGTCTAAAAGTACCCCTAAAAGCCCTACCTATCAGCTGCCCGTGGCGAGTGACTCCATACGGTCGTTGGCAATACCACTAGGTGACTTATGGAGGCATATAGTCGGTATGGAGTAAGTATTAACAGAGTTGAATGTGTAAGGACACATTGGACTTTTCGGATCTGTTGTAAGGTCATTTCATAAGTGATTGCCAGAATACGTAAATCAAGTTTTGTATAAGTCCAATATAGGTTTTAGGACATATATTAAATTTAAGAGCTTGCTGTTCATTGCATGAGATTGAATCATCGGTTGAAGATACTCTGGGGTATTTTTAGATACTACTTCATTCACTAATTTCGCTTTGTTAAAAAGGAAACGCTTTCGAAGTGCTTAGATGACTATATACATTATCACTTTCAGCATGTTTAGTGCCAGAAACTAGACGTATAGCCCGCATTTGAAGGAATAAAGTCGTTTCATATTGGATTTAGGGCAACCATCCCAGACTGTGGACCAATAATCGAGATGGGATTGAAAGTATGATTTAAATAATATCTTTCGCGTGCTTTCGTCTAGGAAGTGCTGAATTTTAGCAAGTTGGTAAATTTTCTGTGCTATTTTCTTGGTAAGATATGTGGACATGAGAGCTCCAATTTAAATGTCTATAAATTAAAAGACCAAAATGACGTATGTTCATTTACATAACTATAGGTAACGTGTCCATGCGGAGTTCGAGCACTGCCCTAGTTATGGCTAGTGTCTGAAGTTTTTGTCTGGTCGTTATTAGCATGGATTTGGTTTTGTCGATGTTAATTTGTATGCGATTTTCATTGTAAGATTATCAAGTTCTTTTTGTAAATAACTTTCTAGTTCACTACGGTTCTCCTGACCATCATATATAATACAATCGTCTGCAAATAGATCACATGTAGTATTGAGACATAGAGGAAGGTCGTTAATATAAACTGCAATAAGCAGCGGACCTAGTATTCAGCCCTGGGGCACACCAATCTTAAGCTGTGTGGGTCCTGAAAGAAGGTTGTTAAAGGATACGACTTGTGTAACAGAGCACCATCTCTGTTAGTAGTTTGGGAAATAGTTGGCGTGAAATAGAAAAGGGTTTGGGAAATGAATGATGCATGCGTGAGCACAATTGAACGAGTTGTTAGGGAAGCTCACGCGTGACGTCAAGGGTAAACATAGGAGAGTCCTAACTCAGCATTCGACTTAGCTAGACGTGTTTCAACATATTGTATTCGTTTTTATACCTGGACTAATAAACGGACTTATATACACTTTGGTCAGAGCCTTGATTTCATCTATTGCAGTTACCTTCAGTTATATTCAGACTCCGTGATCTGCAACAGTCTGAAATGGTGCCGTGACCTGGATGCTTATTTTAGCTGTCGCGGCCACAAGCGATCGTAGAAGCCATCATCACAAGGCAGAACGATGGATGTCTGGAAGGTAGAAATTATCAAAAACCCACGGAAACTTGAAGTCGTGTATTATTAAGAAGCCAACAAAACAGAATCTGCAAGTCTTTCTGATGGAGCTGATGTTCGTTAAAACCGTCACACGAAGCATAATATTCTGAAGTGTGGAACAGAACTGCCATCGTCATTGTACAGCCTTGAGCACCTGGCTGTTTTTTTTTTTTTTTGGAACGTCAATATGCTGCCTTGAAATCTCGTTTTGCTGGAGCCGTTATCGTCTTCATGTCATTGAACCTGAATTTGACCTTGGTCGCCTGAAGTGAAGTCAGGAGCCGTTATCGTCATTGAACCTGACCTTGGTTGCCTGAAGTGAAGTCAACCCTTATACTGAACCAAGCCATTTGCTCATTCGTTTGGATCGTTAGCTCAAATTACGAGGAAACCCTACTTCTTGCGAAAATTAACTCCAGTCGAGCTTGATCATAAATGCAGCTATCCTGAACTCTGGCTTATCAAAATGTTTCTTAACCAAAGCGATAACGTTAATGTGGAACCTTCGGAAGTGGGTGGGGCAAACTGGGTTTCCGTCCTGCTGAAGAGGGGACCCTAATTAAATCGCTTCATCAAGCTAGAGCCGTTTCCAGACGTGCCCTTTTTCGGGTGAAGCCGTCCAGAAGTGCCCTTTTTCGGGTGAAAAGAAGCCACAGGTCTGAGGTGCCCGACCATGGGTGAAATCAAAAGTTAAGAAGTTCCTTGCGTTATGGTAGAATGGAGGAACACGACACCCTCGTTTTTTTATACAAGGCCTACAAATGTCAAGTACAATCATCCGTCGGCATATTTGGACTTAGTTCACCGGAGGACCCGTGGAAGAGGTATTTCACCCATAACTGCTAGTTAAATTAATGTAAGACTAGTATCACATAGTCTGGTGTGTTGGATAGGATTGATTAATCTACTGGAACATTTGGTCTTTAGAAGAAGAACAATTACTTGCGTTCCTCCTATAATTTAAATATAGTGGTATACTTATTGATATTTGTTAATTATAATTGTCAATTTGCTTGTATAAATTGTATTTCAGCATATTTCAACATGGCAGAGGAACAGGTTTCGTTGACACAGGTGTTAACTGGAGTAGGCACGGCAATAGGCAGACTCAACACAGCCATAAAACAACAAGGAATAGGGACAGAGATTGTAACATTTAGTGGACAGGCGAAGGATTTCAAGAAATGGATGACTTCGGTAGAGAAACATGCATTTTTGGTGGCGGCAACGGATGAGGAAAAAATGAAAATTGCTTATCAGGCCACTATAGAACCAGTTTCAGATCACATTCGAAGAAAATTAGAGTCAAGGACTGATGAGACATGGGAGCAGTTCAAGGATGACCTGGCCCGCAAGTATGCTGAAATCACAGATCCTCAGCATGCGTTTTCAGTGTTAAGACAATCCAAGCAAAACACCGGAGAAACTGTACAATTATTTAGTGATAGGTTGATTAACCTAGCTGAAGAAGCATTCCTGGGACAGAACGTACGAGGGGAGGAAGTGGAACGAATGTTGGTCGGGATTTTTGTAGATGGTATCAAGTCAGATGGACTGAAATTTAAATTAATGAGAGAAAACCCTGAGAGATTATCACAAGCTGTGGATATAGCTGTACAGGAAGAGAATTTGAGACGAAGATTTAGACTGAGAGTAGGACGAGAAATAGGAACTAGTCGGGAAGATAGGATTGAAGAGCCCATGGAGGTGGGACAAACAAGGTTCGGATGGAATAGAAGAGGAGGAATACAGACGTTGCATGGAGGTAATGTAAATACTTATGATAGAAGAAGACAAATGAGAAATCCTACAAGAGAAACGGTATGTAACACAATCATAGTCTGTTGGGGTTGTGGTCAACACGGACACATTTTTAGGTTCTGTGGTAACATGCGTGTCCAGGCGAATACACAAAATAGAAATGTCAATGACAGATCAAATAGGAATTGTGAAAGTAGATAGAGGAATTTTACAAGGCCAAGAACACAGGAAAACTGGAATCCCACCTATTGAATAGGACCTGCGGTAGGAGGGAAGATAACAAGGTCCCAAGATTTAAAGAATATTTTAATAACAGGTATAGCATGACGAGTAGAAAGTGCTCTCAAATGGCTGAAATCAAACAATTTTCAGTAAATAAAAAGGACCCCAGTTCATGCATAATAGAAATAGGGAAATATAGAATCCGTACATTAATTGATTCGGGAGCTCAGGTTAGTGTAATGAAAGAAAATTTTCTATACAAAATAATGAAAAATTTTAAAATATTCATGAGTCACGATAATCTTCACTCTGTTACAGGACAAAATTTACAAGTAGTTGGTCAAACAATGATAAATCTCAAATTAGGAGGAATCAACTTAAGACATCTTTTTCATGTAGTGAAAGACTTAAATAGGAACATGCTTATAGGTAGAGATTTCTTACTAAAAATGGTGTAAGACTTTTTTTTGATCTGCACAAATTAAGATTCAAGGGCGTGTATGTAGATTTAGAAGAGGACATGCACATACCAGCACTGGTTAGAGTTAAAATGTCCACGACTTTAAGACCACAAACGGTTAATCTGATACAGGCAAAAGTGAAAAGAAATCCGTATTATTTAGTAGGACATACAGTTAGAATAACAGAATTACAAAGGGAGGTAATAGATGAGCCTGGTCTAGAAGTTCCAGATGGAATAATGACATTAGATAAACACTTAACTTTTCCAGTAATGATTATTAACAATACAGGCAGAGAAATTAAATTGTATAGAGGATGTGTAATAGCCAAAGTAGAACATGATACTAACAGCGTATTAGCAACAGATAGAGTAGAAATGCCGAGAACGAAATGTTCAGAAACCCATATGGAAAGAATCAATACCAGGAATAGACGTGGAAGAAGATGGAACGTGCAGAATGATGAATTGATCCATCCATTCAGAAAACATACATCTCAAATATATTCAGTAGACAAAATAACAAGAGAACAAGAATTATTAGCACAGTTAAAAGCTCCACCAGAAAATAAGGAAATATTAGAAAAACTTATAAAAGAGAATCAGGATGTTTTTGCAATTAACGACTTAGAATTGGGGAAGACCAAAACAGTTACTATGGAAATAGATACTGGAGATCACCCACTAATTAGTTTGAAACCGTACAGAACTCCCTTAAGGAATAGAGAAATTTTCGAAAAGGCAATAGAAGACATGTTGAAAGCAGGAATAATAACAAGATCAAAGTCAGAATGGTCATATCCGATCGTCATAGTGACCAAGGCCGATGGTTCACATCGATTCTGCTGTGACTACAGGGCGTTGAACAAAATCACTAAGAATGTAGTGTACCCATTGCCGGTGATAGACGATATTTTAGGTTTACTTAATGGGTCTACCTTCTTCACTACATTAGATGCAAGGTCAGGATTTTGGTGTATCCCTATGTCCCCAGATGCTCAAAAGAAAAGTGCTTTCTGTACACACGCAGGTTCTTGCGAATCTTTACGAATGCCTTTTGGGGTCAAGACGGCGCCTTCTCACTATATGCTTTTAATAAATCAAGTATTAGAAGGCATGCAAAAGTTTGCATTAGCATACATAGATGACATTTTGATCTACACAGCAGGAGACGTACAGGACCACCTGAAACATGTAAAATTAGTATTTGACAGATTAAGAATACATGATGTTAAATTGAAACTCAGTAAATGTGAATTTCTAAAAACAGAAACTAAATACCTGGGATACATTATTGATAGAGAAGGAATTAAACCAGATCAGGATAAAGTAAAAGCTATTAAAGAATTGCCTCCTCCAACCAACGTAAAAGAAGTTCGTGCTTTTATCAGTACATGTGGATACTATCGTCGTTTCATTCCAGGTTTCTCAAAAATAGCAGAGCCCATCACTAACCTGACTGGCAAATACGCTAGATTTAAGTGGAATGATGAGTGTCAAAGAGCATTTGAGTTTTTAAAAAATAGCTTAACAGTAGTGCCACTATTGACACATCCAGATTTGGATAAACAGTTAATTTTGTATACAGATGCTTCAGATAATGCAATAGGAGCATGTTTAGCACAACCATATGAAGGAGAAAGATCAGGAATACCAGGAGTTAAGAATGAAAGACCAATTTATTTTTTGTCACACAAACTTAGTAAATCTCAGCGAAAATGGGCGACTATAGAGAAGGAGGCCTACGCTATTCATTATGCTCTTCAGAAACTTAATTATTATCTACATAACGCAAATTTCATTATTAGAACTGACCACATGCCTTTAAAATCTTTATTAGAAGCTCCAGTGCAGAACAGAAAAATACAGACAAGGCCTTGAATTTGCAGGGGTACAACGCAAAGATAGAATACGTGGCAGGTAGGGACAACACCTGTGCAGATTTATTATCCATAATCCCGTATCCAGAGACGTCAGGAAACACTGAGGATGAGGGTGAACCCGAAATAGACTACCGAAACTGGCAAGTAAATATATTAGATTCTACCATATTAAATGGAGAAGATTTTAGGAGTTTACCGTCGGATCAAGAATCTGAACCTAGAACAGAAGACCCACATTTAATGCAATTTAATATGAAAGAAGAACAAGAATTAGATCCGAAAGTTCTGGAAATAAAACAGAAATTGGACGAAACGGGTGAGAACAGTTATAATAAAAATTATTTAATTTTACAAGATGATGGTTAGTTATATTACGTGAATGAAAAAAGCGAACAGTTGAGAAAATACATTCCAAAACATCTGGAAATTGAGATTCTAAGGGCATATCATGATAGGAATGGTCATCTTGGTCGTGATAAGCTAGTAAAAGCACTCAGTAATAAATATTATTTGCCAAACTTATTTAAAACTGCTTGTAAATACGTTGATGCGTGTGAGAAGTGTAGGTTAAGAAATATGAAAACAATCAAATGTCCCTTACAAGATACTGACATTCCACAATTTCAAATGCAGAAAGTAAGCTTGGATATATCAGGTCCTCACCCTAGAACACAACGGGGAATGTATATCTACTTCATGTTGTTGATTGCTACAGCCTCTGGCCAGAAATTTATCCGATTCCGGATAAAACAGCAGATACCGTCATTAATATTTTTATACAGGAGTTCATACCAAGATTTAGTTGCCCACAGATCGTACTCGCAGATAATGGTAAGGAGTTTGTAAACAAGAAGTTTGAGAAGTTATTACAAGATTTGAATATAAACCATATAAAAACCTCGTATTATAGACCTTCTTCAAATGCTAAGAATGAGAGACAACATCGAACATTGTATAATATTATAGCAAAATATGTCGATGAACATGAAAAAGATTGGGACCTTTTCTTGGGATCTGCACTAAGCGCGATACGCATAAATCAAAATGAGGGAACAGGGTTTTCACCATTCTACTTATTACACGGGAGAGAGCCTATACTACCAATTGACAATCTGTTAAAACCAAGACGTAAATTTATGGGTGAGGATTTTCAGGAAGTTATTTTACAAGAAATGCACAAAGCGCATGTAAGGTTAAGGAACAATATAATTAAAGCCAGAGAAAGACAGAAAAGGTACGCAAACAAAAATACACAATTACAGGAATTTAAAGTAGGTGATATAGTTTATTATAAGAAGCATAGAAGGAACTCCAAAATTGATGCTCATTGGATTCCAGGTTATTATATTATAGAAAGGTTAGGTACTGTATCATACATTATAAAGAACCAAATCACAGGACATGTAGCAAGGGCACACGTAGAGCACTTAAGAAGAGATAATGAAGATAAGAAAGACAATAATAATAATAATAATAATAATTATTATTATTATTCAGACGACTTATATTCAGATGGACAACTCGTCAGAAGAGCTATAATACCCCCAGATCTTGGAAAAGATCCGGTACAAAGTCAATTAATAACAACACCAGTTTGCGATGATACTTATGAACAAACAATACCGAAAACGTTGATGAAAGAAGAGAGGAATACGTATGATGGTTGTTATGATAGTGTTAAATCTATGGAAGAAGAGGTAACCGCTCCATTCAAAAATACCAGACAAGTAGTGAAAAGGAGAATAGAAAGACAGAGAGAAAGAGAAGTGAAAAGACAGAGGAGAATCAGAGAAAATTCATCAAGCGACGATGACATGCCACTACTCGAAAGATCGTTAAGAAACTATGATAGACAGATTAGATTGGATATAGAAAGGAAAAAATTAGCGGCTGCTAGCAATAGACATACAGATGAAGAAGAAGGAATGGATGAAAATTCAGAATCTAATGGAGATAGTAGCATGAAGGAAAATATTTCTTTACGAGAGGATAAAGACATTGATGTGGAGATAGCACTTATACAGAAAAATCTAGAGTTACTGAAGAAATAGAGACATGGTAGATAAATTGATAGAAAATGCTGCAGATAGCAGGATGAAAATTTTGTGGTTTAAAGAGGAAATTGATAATTGTTGAAATACGGTAGCTGTGTATTACAGGTGTTTTATAGAAACAGGGTGGCAAATGATTTGATTAATACCTGTACTGAGTTGTCTTGAGGAGTAGACATGATGTTGTATATTTTAGTAACAAGTTAGATAATATGGATGTAAATTCTCGTGTGGTCTTGAAGATGTATTTTTATTGCCATTTGATTCTAAGATTTGACTTGTTGAGTTTTCTTAATAGATAAATAATTTATTGTTAGTCCGTAAAAGTGACTAACAATGGATAGGATGTATGTCATATTATTTTGAATAATGTCTTTCTTTGAATTGGTTGATTACCTTTATTTGATATGTGGGGAAAGAAAATGTGTCTTCAAAACGTGGGGGGTATGATATCCTGTTTTGACTTCGTTTTGGTTGACTCATGATTTTGGTTGAATTGTCTTGTGTATTGAATAGTAATTACCCTTGTTTACAAATAAGTTGAAAATTGTTAAAAATTATGTTCACAAGCAGTTATTGTTTTGTTTAGAATAAAGAAGAATAAGACGGGGCTTTATTTAAAACCCTTCGTTCAGAAAATAGTTAACAAACGACTGAGGACTAGAAGAGAGACACATTCTCCTTATGAGTAATAAGTTCTAGTAAACATGAGTACCTTGTGTTGGTAAGAAGGCTGCTGCGACAGTCAGCGTTAATGTTTTAGGATAGGGAAGTTAATTACATAGTGGCTATGAAGTTGTGGAAACATATGCCATACTTAAATGATGGGGTTTTATAATGGTTACTATACAAATAAAAGGGTTCTGGGGGAGTTGAAATAAGAGCTGCATTAAGTCAGCATTGATAGAAGGTATATGGATTGGATGCCATATTATATTAAGGAATAAACGTGACTAACGGTTATAGCGGGTGTAAAAAGAGGCTGTGATGTTAGAAAATATAAGAAGCTGGTTAATAAAGAATGGATATTAAGGGGGCTGTGAATAGCAGTGCATATGGTTTGGTACGGGGTTAGATTCGTATATGAACAAGGATGCTTGTCATGGGATGTGAGGGGGTAAATATAGGAGCTGTGATAAACAGCGTTAATTAAGTTTAAATATGTTCATGAAAGATGAACATTGTTAATGATTTCATGATGGGACATGAGACAGGTGAAATATAGTCATGAGTGTGGATGACAGTACAAATATTGAGTATATGGAAGAAATTTTGGATCAACTTAATTTATAACAAACAGGGATATAGGTTCATATATCATAAGATGTGTTTGTGAAAAACTTTTATTTGTAAAATTTTTACGTTTGCAAGGGAGATAAATGTGATTGTTTTTGATTACTTCTTTATATCTTCATAACTGGGTTCGCACCCCATCTTTTCTGTCTATCCTTTGTTGTGTTGTTGATGTTAAGAGAGAATGAGAACTTACATAACGCATGATAAGTATGTACCAACGATTTTTATGAACAATTATATGAACCGTGGTTTTTTTAAATGAAACCTTGTAGGCTCAGAAACGAAGAAGAAGTATCACAGAACATAGCAGTTAGCTATAAGAGACGGGTGGAGAATTGGACTTGAGGGAATAGAAAGGAAGTTTATTGGTTAAGAGGGGGAGAGATAATGTTGGGGTTAAGATTTTAATTAGGTTAGTGGTAAAGACTTTTTTAAGATAAGTCTTTTTAAAGAAAGGGAGGATTGTAACAGAGCACCATCTCTGTTAGTAGTTTGGGAAATAGTTGGCGTGAAATAGAAAAGGGTTTGGGAAATGAATGATGCACGCGTGAGCACAATTGAACGAGTTGTTAGGGACGCTCACGCGTGACGTCAAGGGTAAACATAGGAGAGTCCTAACTCAGCATTCGACTTAGCCAGACGTGTTTCAACATATTGTATTCGTTTTTATACCTGGACTAATAAACGGACTTATATACACTTTGGTCAGAGCCTTGATTTCATCTATTGCAGTTACCTTCAGTTATATTCAGACTCCGTGATCTGCAACAGCTTGTTACCCGTCGGATAAAAATGACGTAATTAAGTTCACCATATCGGCACTAGTCTTCATTTGTGGCAATTTGCTGATTAAAATATTGTGATCTACCATATCAAAAACTTTTTTTAAAGTCTACAAACACCGCTCCACAAATGTTGAAATTGAAGTTAAAATGCAGTTTTTAGGTCATTTTTGTTAGAGCACTATGGCAAGAATATTTATGTCGAAACGCAGATTGGCTGTCAATTATTAGATCGTTATTAATTAAATGCTGCAATATTATTATATGAATGTGCTTTTCTAGTGGCTCTGATCGCGACGTTAGTAAGGAAATAGGTATATATTTACACAAGACGCTGTTATCATTTGAGCCATTTTAAAATAGAGGTTAAACTATAGCAATTTTTCATGCAGATAGAATGTAGTTTTTGGCCAGGAATTGATTATATATGAACGTTAAAGACTTGGCACAGCAAAGAATTATATTACTGATCCCATCTAGGCCGTGTGAGTTTGTTGCTTTGAGGTTTGAGAGATATTTATATACTTGTGCAACCGACATAAAGGGAATCTCAACGGGAATATTTCTAGTGCACTTCACCTCACAGAATGATGACAGTGAACTTAAATTACATGATGAGTCTGGTATTGAAAACTTTAGATTCTCTATTTTTGAATGAAAGAACAACTGACATCCTCGCATGTATAGAGTTTGGTGTTGCAGACTCTGACGAGCTAGTGTCATTTACTGGCGGAGTTGGAGGTGTAACAGCTGATAGATGACTGTTCCTGGACAGATGAGAGGATGTAGGAACTAGTGTCATTTACTAGCAGAGTTAGAGGTGTAACAGCTGATAGATGACTGTTCCAGGACAGATGAGAGAATGTGGGAGCCAGTTGTGACAAGACCGCCGGGGCTTGGACTGGTTTGCCACGATAGATACTATCCCCTGCCTTTGCTCCAACCACCTCAATAGCACTCTACATCTACCAGGCCCCACACAAGCCGGGACAGCTTAACCTTCCCTCCCTCACCTAGGGTTCCAAACCCCAAGGGGGCTCGGACCAGACACCAGTCATATCACTGCACAAAGTCATAGCTAAAATAACAAAATTTTAATTCTGAACTACGTCAACCACAACACAGAGAAGGATGACTGAAAGCCAGACTAGAAGAACTATGTACAAGATCAAAGACGCAGATGAGTATTCATCATGGAGGCGGACGATAGCTCGTGCGGTTGTCCAGTCGTGGTAGCGACTCACCCAGGCTCCTCCAGTGGACTGGAACTCCAAGGTCGACTGCCTCTCCAAAGTTCCCTCTTCACCCAGAGAACCAAGCAAGGGCTGATCAAGCACAGTACCACTGCCTGACTGACACTGCACTGATGAACAAGGATCCTTCCTTGCTGTCGTACTATTTCCCTCGTCACACTCCTGATGAAGTCTGGGCCGACCCTATAACATTAGCGGTCTCCCACTTGCAGAAAAAGTACATGTAGCGCCGTCTCAAAATACACAAGAGCCAGGTCACTCTTCTATCTCATCAGTGACCCACACACTGATATGTCACCTACACAATAAGCGGTTGCTCCACACGAACACACAATGTCACTGGTAAAGTCTATCAGGTGACTAAACACTTCACCTTAGTTCCATGTCCTTGGACAATAGATCTTCACACAGTATTATGTACCTACCCTGATCCATGGGTAGTAATCACAACCTAGCATACACTGTCAACAGTTCATCACGTTGGCATGAGGTAGCTCCCTACCTTCACAAACATTGTCAACAGTTCATAACGTTGGCATGAGGTAACTCCCTACCTTCACAACCATGTCACTCAGGTGTTTCCACCAATGTTGTAATCAATGTCCTAGTTCACTGGACCACATGTTGGCTTCATAAAGTTAACCAATGTAAAAACACTATTTAAGCATCAACTGATACATGGTGTCCCATAACCCAGCCGGGCCAGAAGCATATAACACAGGTCATGGCGACCGGTAACAATGATCACTCTGCACAACTTGAAAGGTCACTACCTTGCAATTACCAAGGTTTACACAGAGACTGAATGTCACCAGTGCTTCACTGGCTTGAATCACCAGACGTTTCAGTGTTGGATCCTCTCAGGATCGGATGACACTCGTCGGACTCTTGACGGAGGTCCTAACCTAGACCTACCGACTTATTAAGCACTCAGCTCCTTCCAACATTGATCTCGCAGAATCAGACAACCACTCCCAGTATGGCCTCAATCAACTTCTGGATAGGCACTGGAATGAGTGGGCCCATAGAGCTCATGGTGCAGCTCTTGAATCTTCTTCTGTATAGTACTAACAGATCCTGAAACACGGAGAGGTTGGTGTGAGTACTCAACTACAACAAAGACTACCAGCATCTCCACCCTGTCACCTGCCTCTCAGACATTCCTCATGTCTACCAACATGAGTATGAAATCATCACATCATAGATCTACCTAGTCACTATAATATATAGGCATAATGATGGTAGAAAAAGCAATAGCACACCTGTGCAGTCAAGTAACACTTCTGGGCTACATATAACCCCTAGCACCAGAGTCGACTGTATGACTCTGTCAAGCATCCTTCGCCTGGTGCCAGTCCAATCCGGTTTCATCTCCCATCCTCAATCAACATATACACTTACTTTCCTTTCAGTGTAGGGATTACTGTATCGAGAAGGTGTCCAGCCGGACATCTCCTTCCTGACAGACTCATCAATTCATCAATCCCTTAACCCATGGACTGATGAATTACACACATTAATAACTATATGTCCATAATGAATTATACTCCTGATAATTCCCTACTATAGCATTAACTAAGGAGAACTCATGACTTGTTACACTTAACTAACAAAATCATATCACAGCCATAGTGTCAGGTCTGGGATCCCTGCCCCAGATCCTGAGTTGCCCTTGTATTCACTGACTATCTTTCAGGTCAGTCATCCCTGTGCCGGTCGAGCACAGCTGTGGTGGCCATCCACCACTACACTTTCCCACAGCTACTGTGGGTCTCGTGTACCTTGTCCCGTGACGACTTAAGTCACGTCATCCAATGTAGCAAACCTCCAGACTCCACTACCAAACTCTGGCTCCACCTTTTTTTTTTTTTGGGGGGGGGGGGGGGGGTTATGCCCCTCCCAACTACTACCTCACGGCAGTACTCCAAGTACTCCATGAACCGAGTCAGGGTTCCAGAAGAGTAGAATATTAGAGACAGAAACGGTTAGGTTCAAACCTCGATCTATCTAGACACCTCGGCCTCGAATTACGGAGCGCCGCATCACCCTCGATCGGGTATGTTCATCCATCGGATATGCACGATTGCATTGGGTCGGACCTATTACCGATCGGGTTGGGGGTACCGGCCTACCTCCCGCTGCCTAGACAAACGTAAGATGGAACACGCACGGTCATCCTTGCGGACGGACATGACAACAAGCAGTAACAATAGTATCATGAATACTTCTTATCAATTGTTATCCTACCGATGCAACGCCATTCGGCTTACGCGGAATAACACTGCTATCTGCACACAGCAAATACACCACTGCTGATTTCACCTTGATTCCTCGAAAAATCACCATCACTGATAGAACAATTACGTTACCATTCTACTGTCACGAAGCACATTACACATCTCTAATAATAAGCTATACCTGATCATTTACAGCGTCTAGCATGTTGATGTCATGACGGACAAACTGTCGCCTTGCCTGCGTAATGACTAAACCAAACCCGTAACTGCTACACACGGTAACGCACATCGTTCGGCCTATTTTATTTACACACCACTCGCGATGTCAGGTAACACATTACATTGCTGATCGATAAAGCCTACTTAAAAATGCAAACCGCCAACTGTAACGGATAACGCTACGCGACAACTCAATTTTACGACGGCAATTAATTCATTCCGGGAATCAGCACGGCATCACGACAACAATTAACTCATAGAATAAGTACTCACCTAACCTGTGATTGAAGAATCACAACCCTTGACTGTAGATGTCCGCACTGGCCGCGAATATTGACATCACAATTACCTCAGCCTCTTGGCTGCGATCTGTCTACGCTGAGGTTTGGTGGGCGACTGCTCACGACAAAGTCAGTGCGCCTTCCACTCGCCTACACGGGCCGCGTGACTTTCATGATACATGAAGAAAACCAGAGTCACGATAAGTTCCACCACCCCGTGCTGCATGAAGCACTCGTGAACTTAGAGATCTCTACCATGTACGCAATTGAGGGAACATTCTAGATTTTCTATAAATAACTAGAATAGCTCCTCCCCGCACTATTTTTTGATGGGGAATCCCCTATTAATTGATATTAATTCAAGGGAGACCAACGCATCGCACGCCCTTCAAAGGGATATTATGCAGAGATCTGCCGTTCTTTATCCGTTTCGTCACATAGGCCCCCACTTAAGATGGTCGACCCGGTCGAACTCACTAGACAAAGATCGGTCTGAACTCTGAACCTCTACTCTATCAAGATTGGATTCCCAGGAAAAGACGTTCCATAACATTCACTTTCCCTGCGGAGATCCACCAGAATGGTATGGATGCTGCATCAGCAACCACCGCCTCAAACATACGTTATCTCCAGCGATTAGGCCCGAAACGTAACGGCCTGGAGATTGGCTTACAGGATCTGTCTACACTGGACCGTTCCGCATCCACCTGTTGCGTCGTCGTTCGTCCCTTCCGACAATAGGATATTTCCTATCCCGACTAGGCATCACCTTCGTGGACTGTTCGCGGATGTCGACCGAAATGAATGGTCGCTTACTCCAGGTTCGTCTGGAGTACCCTTGCTCCTGCCTTCTCTCCCGCGAGTAAGGACAGTGAGCCTGTCGGCGTATCGAGTCACCCGACGATCCCGTCGTGCCAGTTGTGACTTCGCCTGTCCGACCTCGATTCCCAGTGTGCTTAACACCATGGGCCTCTTCCCGACGGAGCCCGTTCGCCCTATCTACGGTTGAACGCTCAGGAGACCGCAGACCCTCCCCACAGGATGTACTGCGTAGGACTGAGTCTTCCTCGCCCTCGTCTAGACCCAGAACCGAATCTAGCGCGATGGTAGTCGCACTATCTTGTTGAGAAACTACCTCGGACCTCTCCAAATTCTGAAGGAGAGTACAATGGAACTTACGCAATTCCCCGCGGACCTTCACCTCATACGTGGATCGGGACATTATCCGCTCCACAGGAAAAGGGCCCTGCCATCCGAGTTCGAATTCCGCCCCCTCGATTGGGAGAAGCGCGAGAACCCTATCTCCAATCTGTAGAGATAAACCGTTTTTGGTCTTGTGCTTTGGTGCTGCCAGACAACACGTTGGGCACGACCGGATATATCTCCGCACGTCGCCTGTCATTCCAGGCCAGTGGTAGTGGCTGGAAAGACACTGGACTGTTGTCCCCACATCCTTATGTCCGGTTAAGGATAAGGTATGCACTCTATGTATCAAGCGGGATCTGTAGTCAGTAGGGACTACCATCTGACCGTACTGGCTATCCCCTTGCCCGGCTCTACGATAAAGCAACCAGTTTTCTACATAGAACTGACCCGGAGTTGGCGGGACAGAACTTTGGGACACCTCCAGTAAGTAAGGACGCAAAGTCTGGTCCCCACTTTGAGCACTGCTCACTAACTTCGCAAGAGAATGGTCTATTTCCTTACCACACTGCCTTTTTCCATCCTTAGCCCTGGCCTGCCTATCGCTCACTAGACAATGTTCCCTGGGGTCCCCCAGGAATACATGCGGACGACCGAGGATCAAAGGGTAAATAGGATCAGGCAGCACAGCCGCCTGGATGCTACCCGTAACGTACCTGCACCGAATGTCAATCCGAGCAATCGGCAAGTCCATAGCTACGGAGCTCCTCATGGCCATCTGAAATTCTCTTGTCTCGCCGGTGAGCTGCCCTGGGCTCACAAGGTGGGATGAGATTACAGCTTCAAACTGCAAACCTGTATCGTATAGACATTCCACCTGCTTCCCATTCACCTCTATCGTTTCGATCACAGGTGATTTCTCAGACTTTGGTTTCTCCCGACCCTTAGGTGTGGTCTCGCTAGGTCTACCTCTAGTAGAGGCGAGACACGCAAAGTGCAAGTCCTTTGGCTTCCTCAGACAATCTACAGTATTATGGGAAGGAGACTTACAGTGCTTACACCACCTCTTACTCCACTTCCGTTTTGGGGAGGCGGGAGGGCTTTGCTTATCGGGTTTCTTACCAGAGTCTTTTACCACAGGATCTGCTACATTGGATGATTCTTTGGGACCTTTGGTCTTGGGCTTCTGATCAAGCCCCTTCTGCCTGTTCTGTGAATCAGTCTGACTGGAATCCCCAGTCTCACCATAGACTTCCACATACCTTTCCGCTAACTTATTTACTATGTCTAGCCTTTCCGCCCCATTTTCCCCTAAGAAATTCCTTAAAGGCTTGGACATCTGCATTTTCATTTGATCCACCACCATCAACTCTCTCAGACTCTCATAATCCTCTTTGAAATTGGCCAACGCCATCCACTTCAACAGGTATGAGTTCAACCTCACACTATAGGCCGAGAACATCTCACCTGGTTCTCTCTTGGAAGTTCTGAACCTCCGCCTGTAAGCATGGGCTGTCATTTCGAATCTTTTCAAAAGAGCCGATTTCAGGGTTGGATAATCATTTTCCATCCCTGGGGGAAGACGCGCATACACTTCGTACGCGGTGCCACGGAGTCCTTGTGAAAGCTTAAGATTCCAACGCTCAGGCTCTAAACCCATAGCTTTACACATTGCCTCGAACTTCTCTAAGAATTGATCTATCTTCTCTTGGTCCGGTTCAAATGGTGGAAACGGCCATTTCATAGCATGGTAAGCTGGTCTGCTGGCTACTGATGAGCTAGGTAAAGCTACTCCACCTACTGCTCCCTCAGACTCACCAACCGATTTAGCCTCTACCTCAAGTTGCTTCATACGGAACTCATGTTCCATTTCCAACTTCCTAGCATCTAATTTCTTAGACTCTAGGTCAGCTGCCAGTTTTTGTGCTTGTTGGTCTGCCACCAACTTTTGCTCTTCAAGTGCTACCTTTCGAGCTTCAAGCTCAATTTCCGACTTTCTTCGCTCCCTCTCTTCTGCTCTGAAGTCTCTCTCTACTTCCAGTACATAGGCTTTAAACTCCTCACCTTCCAATCCCAACTCAGTTGCAGATGCCCGCACCTTAGCTAAATCTAAAGTACGAGTAGCCATGCTTAGTGTAACTTAGTATCAGTATAGATATGCAATACCCAATCACAATGCTAACTGTACTCCAACCAACACTGTAACTATGTATCTATACTAACTTACCTAAATGTCTGTCCACGTCGAAGAGAAAGGTATCAGTAGCCCTACTCGTCAAGTAGACAATAGGTATAGGACAGATGACAGTATAACCTATTCCTACGAGATGTCAGAACAAAGAGAAGATCCCGGACGGGCCCCCACTCTATCTTGTGACAAGACCGCCGGGGCTTGGACTGGTTTGCCACGATAGATACTATCCCCTGCCTTTGCTCCATCCACCTCAATAGCACTCTACATCTACCAGGCCCCACACACGCCGGGACAGCTTAACCTTCCCTCCCTCACCTAGGGTTCCAAACCCCAAGGGGGCTCGGACCAGACACCAGTCATATCACTGCACAAAGTCATAGCTAAGATAACAAAATTTTAATTCTGAACTACGTCAACCACAACACAGAGAAGGATGGCTGAAAGCCAGACTAGAAGAACTATGTACAAGATCAAAGACGCAGATGAGTATTCATCATGGAGGCGGACGATAGCTCGTGCGGTTGTCCAGTCGTGGTAGCGACTCACCCAGGCTCCTCCAGTGGACTGGAACTCCAAGGTCGACTGCCTCTCCAAAGTTCCCTCTTCACCCAGAGAACCAAGGAAGGGCTGATCAAGCACAGTACCACTGCCTGACTGACACTGCACTGATGAACAAGGATCCTTCCTTGCTGTCGTACTATTTCCCTCGTCACACTCCTGATGAAGTCTGGGCCGACCCTATAACATTAGCGGTCTCCCACTTGCAGAAAAAGTACATGTAGCGCCGTCTCAAAATACACAAGAGCCAGGTCACTCTTCTATCTCATCAGTGACCCACACACTGATATGTCACCTACACAATAAGCGGTTGCTCCACACGAACACACAATGTCACTGGTAAAGTCTATCAGGTGACTAAACACTTCACCTTAGTTCCATGTCCTTGGACAATAGATCTTCACACAGTATTATGTACCTACCCTGATCCATGGGTAGTAATCACAACCTAGCATACACTGTCAACAGTTCATCACGTTGGCATGAGGTAGCTCCCTACCTTCACAAACATTGTCAACAGTTCATAACGTTGGCATGAGGTAACTCCCTACCTTCACAACCATGTCACTCAGGTGTTTCCACCAATGTTGTAATCAATGTCCTAGTTCACTGGACCACATGTTGGCTTCATAAAGTTAACCAATGTAAAAACACTATTTAAGCATCAACTGATACATGGTGTCCCATAACCCAGCCGGGCCAGAAGCATATAACACAGGTCATGGCGACCGGTAACAATGATCACTCTGCACAACTTGAAAGGTCACTACCTTGCAATTACCAAGGTTTACACAGAGACTGAATGTCACCAGTGCTTCACTGGCTTGAATCACCAGACGTTTCAGTGTTGGATCCTCTCAGGATCGGATGACACTCGTCGGACTCTTGACGGAGGTCCTAACCTAGACCTACCGACTTATTCAGCACTCAGCTCCTTCCAACATTGATCTCGCAGAATCAGACAACCACTCCCAGTATGGCCTCAATCAACTTCTGGATAGGCACTGGAATGAGTGGGCCCATAGAGCTCATGGTGCAGCTCTTGAATCTTCTTCTGTATAGTACTAACAGATCCTGAAACACGGAGAGGTTGGTGTGAGTACTCAACTACAACAAAGACTACCAGCATCTCCACCCTGTCACCTGCCTCTCAGACATTCCTCATGTCTACCAACATGAGTATGAAATCATCACATCATAGATCTACCTAGTCACTATAATATATAGGCATAATGATGGTAGAAAAAGCAATAGCACACCTGTTCAGTCAAGTAACACTTCTGGGCTACATATAACCCCTAGCACCAGAGTCGACTGTATGACTCTGTCAAGCATCCTTCGCCTGGTGCCAGTCCAATCCGGTTTCATCTCCCATCCTCAATCAACATATACACTTACTTTCCTTTCAGTGTAGGGATTACTGTATCGAGAAGGTGTCCAGCCGGACATCTCCTTCCTGACAGACTCATCAATTCATCAATCCCTTAACCCATGGACTGATGAATTACACACATTAATAACTATATGTCCATAATGAATTATACTCCTGATAATTCCCTACTATAGCATTAACTAAGGAGAACTCATGACTTGTTACACTTAACTAACAAAATCATATCACAGCCATAGTGTCAGGTCTGGGATCCCTGCCCCAGATCCTGAGTTGCCCTTGTATTCACTGACTATCTTTCAGGTCAGTCATCCCTGTGCCGGTCGAGCACAGCTGTGGTGGCCATCCACCACTACACTTTCCCACAGCTACTGTGGGTCTCGTGTACCTTGTCCCGTGACGACTTAAGTCACGTCATCCAATGTAGCAAACCTCCAGACTCCACTACCAAACTCTGGCTCCACCTTTTTTTTTGGGGGGGGGGGGGGGGGTTATGCCCCTCCCAACTACTACCTCACGGCAGTACTCCAAGTACTCCATGAACCGAGTCAGGGTTCCAGAAGAGTAGAATATTAGAGACAGAAACGGTTAGGTTCAAACCTCGATCTATCTAGACACCTCGGCCTCGAATTACGGAGCGCCGCATCACCCTCGATCGGGTATGTTCATCCATCGGATATGCACGATTGCATTGGGTCGGACCTATTACCGATCGGGTTGGGGGTACCGGCCTACCTCCCGCTGCCTAGACAAACGTAAGATGGAACACGCACGGTCATCCTTGCGGACGGACATGACAACAAGCAAACAATAGTATCATGAATACTTCTTATCAATTGTTATCCTACCGATGCAACGCCATTCGGCTTACGCGGAATAACACTGCTATCTGCACACAGCAAATACACCACTGCTGATTTCACCTTGATTCCTCGAAAAATCACCATCACTGATAGAACAATTACGTTACCATTCTACTGTCACGAAGCACATTACACATCTCTAATAATAAGCTATACCTGATCATTTACAGCGTCTAGCATGTTGATGTCATGACGGACAAACTGTCGCCTTGCCTGCGTAATGACTAAACCAAACCCGTAACTGCTACACACGGTAACGCACATCGTTCGGCCTATTTTATTTACACACCACTCGCGGTGGAACACGGCTTGTTCCGTCAGGTAACACATTACATTGCTGATCGATAAAGCCTACTTAAAAATGCAAACCGCCAACTGTAACGGATAACGCTACGCGACAACTCAATTTTACGACGGCAATTAATTCATTCCGGGAATCAGCACGGCATCACGACAACAATTAACTCATAGAATAAGTACTCAACTAACCTGTGATTGAAGAATCACAACCCTTGACTGTAGATGTCCGCACTGGCCGCGAATATTGACATCACAATTACCTCAGCCTCTTGGCTGCGATCTGTCTACGCTGAGGTTTGGTGGGCGACTGCTCACGACAAAGTCAGTGCGCCTTCCACTCGCCTACACGGGCCGCGTGACTTTCATGATACATGAAGAAAACCAGAGTCACGATAAGTTCCACCACCCCGTGCTGCATGAAGCACTCGTGAACTTAGAGATCTCTACCATGTACGCAATTGAGGGAACATTCTAGATTTTCTATAAATAACTAGAATAGCTCCTCCCCGCACTATTTTTTGATGGGGAATCCCCTATTAATTGATATTAATTCAAGGGAGACCAACGCATCGCACGCCCTTCAAAGGGATATTATGCAGAGATCTGCCGTTCTTTATCCGTTTCGTCACACCAGTGAGTGTCTTATTTTGGCAGAGTTGGAGGTGTAACAGCTGACAGATGACAGATCAAGGCAAGATGAAATAACGTGGGCACTTGTGTCATTTACTAGCAGAGTTGGACGTGTAACAGCTGATAAACGACTGTTACAGGACAGATGACATGATGTACGAATCAGTGGCATTTACTCACAGAGTTGGAGGTGTAATAGTTTATAGATGACTGTTCCAGGACAGATGAGAGGTTGTAGGAATCAATGCCATTTACTGGCAGAGTTGGAGTTGTAACAGATGATAGTTGACTGTTCCAGGACAGATGAGATGATGTACGAATCAGTGGCATTTACTCACAGAGCTGGAGTTGTAACAGATGATAGATGACTGTTCCAGGACAGATGAGAGGACGTAGGAATCAATGCCATTTACTGGCAGAGTTAGAGGTGTAACAGCTAATAGATGACTGCTCCAGGACAGATGATCCTCCACACAATCACCTGGCATCCACCCAATCTCCCTCCATCACACTGTCTCCCAGCATCCATCCAATCTCCCTCCATTCACCCTGTCTCCCAGCATCCACCCAATCTCACTCCATTCACCCTGTCTCCCAGCATCCACCCAATCTCCCTCCATCCACACTGTCTCCCAGCGTCCACCCAATCTCCCTAAATCCACACTGTCTCCCAGCATCCACCCAATCTCCCTAAATCCACACTGTCTCCCAGCATCCACCCAATCTCCCTAAATCCACACTGTCTCCCAGCATACACCCAATCTCCCTAAATCCACACTGTCTCCCAGCATCCACCCAATCTCCCTAAATCCACACTGTCTCCCAGCACCCACACAATCTCCCTAAATCCACACTGTCTCCCATCATCCACTCAATCTCCCTAAATCCACACTGTCTCCCAGCATCCACCCAATCTCCCTAAATCAACACTGTCTCCCAGCATCCATCCAATCTCCCTAAATCCTCACTGTCTCCCAGCATACACCCAATCTATATCCATCCACATTGTCTCCAAGCATCCACCCAATCTCCCTTTATCCACAATGTATCCCAGTATCCACCCAATCTCCCTCCATCCACACTGTCTCCCAGCATACACCCAATCTCCCTCCATCCACACTTTCTCCCAGCATCCACCCAATCTCCCTCCAGCCACACAGACTCACAGCATGCACGCGGTCTCCCATACTCCACACACTCTCATGTCATCCACATAAACTCCCAGCATCCACCCAATCTCCCTAAATCCTCACTTTCTGCCAGCATACACCCAATCTATATCCATCCACATTGTCTCCAAGCATCCACCCAATCTCCCTTTATCCACAATGTATCCCAGTATCCACCCAATCTCCCTCCATCCACACAGTCTCCCAGCATACACCCAATCTCCCTCCATCCACACTTTCTCCCAGCATCCACCCAATCTCCCTACAGCCACACAGACTCACAGCATGCACGCGGTCTCCCATACTCCACACACTCTCCCATATTCCACACAGCCTCCCATACTCCACACAGTCGTCCATCCTATACACAGTCCCCTATACTCTACACAGTCGCCCATACTCTACACAGTCTCCCACTCTCCACACAATCTCCCATCCTCCACACAGTCTCCCATACTCCAAACAGTCTCCCATACTCCACACATTATCCCATCCTCCACACAATCTCACATACCCCACACAGTCTCCCATCCTCCAAACAGTCTCCCGTACTTCACACATTCTCCCATACTCCACACAGTCGCCCATCCTCCACATAGTCTCCCATATTCCACACAGTCTCCCATACTCCACACAGTCGCCCATCCTCCACACAGTCTCCCATACTCCACACAGTCTCCAATACTCCACACAGTCGCCCATAATCCACACAGACTCTCATAATCCACACAGTCTCCCAACCTTCATACAGTCTCCCTTCACTCACACAGTCTCCCATCCTCCACACAGTCGCCCATACTCCACACAGTCTCTCATACTCCACACAGTCCCCTATACTCCACACAGTCGCCCATACTCTACACAGTCTCCCATCCTCCACACAGTCTCCCGTACTTCACACATTCTCCCATACTCCACACAGTCACCCATCCTCCACACAGTCTCCCACATTCCACACAGTCTCCCATACTCCACACAGTCGCCCATCCTCCACACAGTCTCCCATACTCCACATATTTTCCCATACTCCACACAGTCTTCCATACTCCACAGTCTCCCATACTCCACACAGTCGCCCATTCTCTACACAGTCGCCCATTCTCCAAACAGTCTCCCATACTCCACACATTCTTCAATACTCCACACAGTCGCCCATAATCCACACAGACTCTCATACTCCACACAGTCTCCCAACCTTCATACAGTCTCCCTTCACTCACACAGTCTCCCATCCTCCACACAGTCGCCCATACTCCACACAGTCTCTCATACTCCACACAGTCCCCTATACTCCACACAGTCGCCCATACTCTACACAGTCTCCCATCCTCCACACAGTCTCCCGTACTTCACACATTCTCCCATACTCCACACAGTTACCCATCCTCCACACAGTCTCCCACATTCCACACAGTCTCCCATACTCCACACAATCGCCCATCCTCCACACAGTCTCCCATACTCCACACATTTTCCCATACTCCACACAGTCTCCCATACTCCACACAGTCGCCCATTCTCTACACAGTCGCCCATTCTCCACACTCTCCCATACTCCAAACAGTCTCCCATACTTCACACATTCTTCAATACTCCACACAGTCGCCCATATCTCATACAGTCGCTCATACTCCACACAGTCTCCCAACCTTCATACAATCTCCCTTCACTCACACAGTCTCCCATCCTCCACACAGTCGTCAGTACTCCAAACAGTCTCCCATCCTCCACACAGTCCCCTATACTCCACACAGTCGCCTATACTCTACACAGTCTCCCATCCTCAACACTGTCGGCCATTGTATCATCAAATAGTAGTCCAACTCCTTATGTGTGTGTATTTCCCGCTGAATTAATTGTTGTGTGTTTATCTGTTGTATCTTTACCAGATTCTCTTCCATCTTATTCATGACTAGGATTTTCATGTCCATATTTTCCAATTCCTACTTTACACCATCTAACTTTCCCATTTAACGTTCCTATCTAACGCCTGGTTTGCTTAAACAAGTGCTATATTTAAATACCTAGGGGCAACTTTTAACATCAGATGGCAGATGTACAACAGAGATTAAGAACAGAATATGGCAGGCAAAGGCTGCATTTCAGAAAATGAAGAGTATCTTATACAAGACGACACTATTATTGAAAATAGGAAAGAGGGCGCTGAAATGCTTTATGGAATACATTTTGTTGTAAGACAGTTAATCCCGGAATGTTAACAGACAAATTAGGAAGAACTTAGAAGCAACATAAATATGGTTATTGAGACGAAATTTGTAAACACTTCGGACTGTCAGAGAAACTAAAAACGATTGTGTGGATGTTGCTAATGGAACTACACCATTATATACAACTATAATAAAAATAAAAACAGATTTCCTTGGCCATGCGATGAAAAAAGAAAGTTTGGAGAACATCGTGACAACTGAAAAGATCAAATGGAAAAGAGGCAAAAGTAGACAAGAGAAATGATGCTGGACGGACTAAGATGGAGTCATGGAGGAATATCATCAACAGAGTTTATCCAGAACACTAAAGACCGAGATCTGTGGAGATACGATGATGAAGGTGTCTATCTCTGATTGTGTCCTGACATGTCTTGTTTCTATTTTAAACGTGTTCATATTTGTATTGCCACGGTCTGCTGTCACATGTGGCCACCAGTAGCTTGACCACGGTCTGGTATAACCTATGGCTAGTGATCAGTAGCTTGACCACGGTCTGGTATAACCTATGGCTAGTGATCAGTAGCTTGACCACGGTCTGGTATAACATATGGCTAGTGACCAGTAGCTTGACCACGGTCTGGTATAACATATGGCTAGTGATCAGTAGCTTGACCACGGTCTGGTATAACCTATGGCTAGTGATCAGTAGCTTGACCACGGTCTGGTATAACCTATGGCTAGTGATCAGTAGCTTGTTAACTGTCTAGTGTCACCTATGGCTTGTGACCAGTAGCTTGTTAACGGTCTAGTGTCACCTGTGGCTAGTGACCAGTAGCTTGTTAACGGTCTAGTGTCACCTGTGGCTAGTGACCAGAAGCTTGTTAACGGTCTAGTGTCACCTGTGGCTAGTGACCAGTAGCTTGACGACGGTCTAGTGTCACCTGTGGCTAGTGACCAGTAGCTTGTTAACGGTCTAGTGTCACCTGTGGCTAGTGACCAGTAGCTTGTTAACGGTCTAGTGTCACCTGTGGCTAGTGACCAGTAGCTTGTTAACGGTCTAGTGTCACCTGCGGCTAGTGACCAGTAGCTTGACAACGGTCTAGTGTCACCTGTGGCTAGTGACCAGTAGCTTGACGACGGTCTAGTGTCAGCTGTGGCTAGTGACCAGTAGCTTGACGACGGTCTAGTGTCACCTGTGTCTAGTGACCAGTAGCTTGTTAACGGTCTAGTGTCACCTGTGGCTAGTAACCAGTAGCTTGACCACGGTCTAGTGTCACCTGTGGCTAGTGACCAGTAGCTTGTTAACGGTCTAGTGTCACCTGTGGCTAGTGACCAGTAGCTTGTTAACGGTCTAGTGTCACCTGTGGCTAGTGACCAGTAGCTTGACGACGGTCTAGTGTCAGCTGTGGCTAGTGACCAGTAGCTTGTTAACGGTCTAGTGTCACCTGTGGCTAGAGACCAGTAGCTTGACGACGGTCTAGTGTCACCTGTGGCTAGTGACCAGTAGCTTGACGACGGTCTAGTGTCACCTGTGGCTAGTGACCAGTAGCTTGACGATGGTCTAGTGTCACCTGTGGCTAGTGACCAGTAGCTTGACGACGGTCTAGTGTCACCTGTGGCTAGTGACCAGTAGCTTGTTAACGGTCTGTCACCTGTGGCTAGTGACCAGTAGCTTGTTAACGGTCTAGTGTCACCTGTGGCTAGTGACCAGTAGCTTGACGACGGTCTAGTGTCACCTGTGGCTAGTGACCAGTAGCTTGACGACGGTCTAGTGTCACCTGTGGCTAGTGACCAGTAGCTTGTTAACGGTCTAGTGTCACCTGTGGCTAGTGACCAGTAGCTTGGTAACGGTCTAGTGTCACCTGTGGCTAGTGACCAGTAGCTTGTTAACGGTCTAGTGTCACCTGTGGCTAGTGACCAGTAGCTTGACCACGGTCTAGTGTCACCTGTGGCTAGTGACCAGTAGCTTGTTAACGGTCTAGTGTCACCTGTGGCTAGTGACCAGTAGCTTGTTAACGGTCTAGTGTCACCTGTGGCTAGTGACCAGTAGCTTGACGACGGTCTAGTGTCACCTGTGGCTAGTGACCAGTAGCTTGACGACGGTCTAGTGTCACCTGTGGCTAGTGACCAGTAGCTTGTTAACGGTCTAGTGTCACCTGTGGCTAGTGACCAGTAGCTTGACCACGGTCTAGTGTCACCTGTGGCTAGTGACCAGTAGCTTGTTAACGGTCTAGTGTCACCTGTGGCTAGTGACCAGTAGCTTGTTAACGGTTTAGTGTCACCTGTGGCTAGTGACCAGTAGCTTGACGACGGTCTAGTGTCACCTGTGGCTAGTGACCAGTAGCTTGTTAACGGTCTAGTGTCACCTGTGGCTAATGACCAGTAGCTTGACGACGGTCTAGTGTCACCTGTGGCTAGTGACCAGTAGCTTGACGACGGTCTAGTGTCACCTGTGGCTAGTGACCAGTAGCTTGACGACGGTCTAGTGTCACCTGTGGCTAGTGACCAGTAGCTTGTAAACGGTCTAGTGTCACCTGTGGCTAGTGACCAGTAGCTTGACGACGGTCTAGTGTCACATGTGGCTAGTGACCAGTAGCTTGACGACGGTCTAGTGTCACCTGTGGCTAGTGACCAGTAGCTTGACGACGATCTAGTGTCACCTGTGGCTAGTGACCATTTGCTTGACGACGGCCTCGACCGGTAGAGGATGTTCTAAGAGAGTCACTCACGTCCTTCTCTGATTAAGCTGTGAGAACATTGAAGCTTTTGGGAAGATAATGTGGTTGTTTTCCCTTTGCCTTTCACATCCACACAGGGTCTTTTACCTCCACCTTTGACAGCCATTACAGACTGCAAGGACAAGTGAGTGTTCTACTCAACTCAGTTGCAGAGTTGTCAACTTATCGCGATGGATACTCAGTCCCTATATTTGTCCACTTATCTCGGTGGATACTTGGTCCCCAGAGTTGTCCACTTGTCCCGTTTTTATTATTAGGGGAGTTATAGCAAATGAGGCTCCCTAGAGGATCCGGTTACGTCATCGGGACCGCTAACACTGTCCTATATGTTAAAAGGTTGGTTTAGCGGGCTTGCGTGCAACGATTGTTTTTCCTTTTGTCAAGGTCTCACATCCGAGGTTGCGACGCGTTGTCTGTACCAACGCCAGACAACATAACAACACGCAACCCTGAGTGATGTTAAACACTGCAGAGAGAACGCGGCGTATTCGACGACGCCCGGATAAACAGCCAAGCACAGCAATTGAGCGAAGCTTAAACGACCGCTGGTCAGCAGTACACCCCGTGAACCGTGCAGGGGTCACAATAGCTGACGTGAGCGTCGACTGGCGTGTAGCGTGTAGAACGCCAGAACTGGGAGACGGGTTTAGGTGTTTGAATGGACAGGTCGCATGGGTATGCGAGGAGTGTTTGAATCTGCATTGAGAGCTAGCCTGTACGACAGTGGGAGACTGATTCGAACGCTTGAATAGTTTGACTTGTAAGTGAGACGCCAACCGAGGCGTCTTCATACTTATCAATAAATTCAACAAATTTTGTACCTAAAATCCAAAATGGCGGCCGGTTGATTGGTTGATTTTGGTAACGACTAACAATAATACTTGACTGCATACAAACCTTTACAGACTTCAGTGACATTACACACACCATACATTTACAAACGTTCTAATTTCGTTTAGTTTAAAAAGTACAGGTTTTTTTGTCGACTTTACCTGAGTCTGGTGAACTTCAAAAAGTTTTTGTGCGTCAACCGAAAGACGTTCCAGTGTGATTTCGAGCACCACTGAACAGCACATTACCCAAAGATTACTTGAGTATAAATGTTTTTCATCTCTCTTTATACTTTCGTTAATCTGGCTTTAGACATTAACTGTGCTATAAATATTTGTAACTTACTAACATCATAAGTAATTTTGTTTATATTTATTCCATCATACCTATTGTTCATCATGTCTTCTTTAAACGATTTCATTGAAATGGGTTTAAAAATGAATATGTCTGGTGAGGGATTGAGAACATGGAGTGAAAGTAAATATGCAGAATATCTTGTGAAACAAGAGCAGATGATTGAGCGGAATGAAAGAGCTGCCGAAAGGGCGTTGAAAATGAAAGAGGCAGAATCAGAAACTGCTCTGAAAAGTAAAGAGGCAGACTCAGAAGCTGCTTTAAAGCTTCAACAAGCACAATCAGAAGCTGCTTTAAAGCTTCAACAAGCACAATCAGAAGCGGCAGTGAGGCAAGCTGAGATCTTAGCCCAAAGTAAGAGAGAAGAGCAAGAAACACAACTTAAAATTGAACAGCTAAAAGCTGAATGTTCTAAAGATAAAGTGAATAAAGAAACAGACAAAGATCAACCTCATAAGAAGTACCAAGGTCTGATCAGAAGTTACAACACATGTGATTGCATAGCAGCATTTACCCAAAACTTTAAATTTGTTATGGATCATTACAAAATTCCAAAACCTGAATGGGGGATAGTATATGTAAGAAGTCTTTCTGGGGAACCTCTTAAAGTCATAGATTCGATCCCAAATTACCTGAAAGAAGATTATCTTTACATTAAATCTAAAATTATGTCACATTTTCTACTAGATGAATCAGGTTATAGAGAACAGTTTAGGAAGTTGTCTCCTAAGCCAACACACACGTTCTCTGATTACATCTCAGAAATTCAAAATATTTTTTCTAAATGGCTGTCAGCAGCCAAAGTAAATGGAATTTATGACAAATTAGTTGATCTTATGTTGAGAGATAAGATTATCGCATCTCTCCCACCCCCCTTTTCTAAATTTTTTTTGGAATGTCAGTGTGAAAGTGTTCAACAGATTGAAAGTCGTGGCTCTGGTTATTTTGCAGCCAATAAGCATTGTTTCTCTTGTAGTCTGACCAGCACAGACTTTGTAGCAGCAGCTACATATGGCAAATATCAGGCAGGGTCAAATAGCAAACAAAGACATTATAAGCAAGCTGCAGAGAAATTGTATCAGTGCAAATATTGCGATTATAAACACAATGAGAATGATATGTGCGACCAACACCCTGAGTACACTACGTACTTGCATAATTACATTTCTAAGCAAGATAAAGAAAGGAAGAACTACAGAAAAGTTACCAAATGTTACCTCTGTAAAGCTTATGGTCACTGGCGTAAAGATTGTAAAGGCAAGTCAATGACCAAAAAGGCTAATGCAGCCATGTTTGACAGTTCTTCGTCAGAAGATGAAAGTGTACAAGATCACCCAGTAATCTCAGCACATTCTATTGAGTTGTTCTATCAGGAAAGATTTACCATTTGTGATCAATTTCATGAGGATGGCGTGTTAACATGCGGCCATTCTATACCTTTTACCAGTGAGGAGGCCAATTCTGTATTAAACTCCAAAGGTTATCTAAACATCCACCAGGGGTATGTTAATGGTAGAGCTGCCACAGTTTTACGTGATAGCGGGAGTACTCTCATTGGTGTAAAGAGAGATTATATTTTACCATCACAATATATTGGTAAATATGTCACATGCAGGACATTCTCATGAAACATAGAGAAATATCCACTTGCATGGGCATATATAACTACACCATTCCTTACAGGAAAGGTTAAATGCGCAGCATTAACCAATCCTTGCTGCGATATTATCATTGGAAACCTTCCTGAAGTGAATGACATACCACATGACAGCAGTACATCAACTGTCAGTTGTAATATTGATACTACCATTTCACCTTCATCACCAGTCACCATTCATGATGTATTACCACCTGTAAATGAATGTACAAATACCAACCTGGCTACGCCAGAACATACATGTAATTGTGTGAATGTAACATCAATGTGTGATGAGAATGATCGTTGTAATGTAGTAAATGCAGTAACTAGATCTATTGCACAGATGCAAGATCGAATCGATCAGATAGAGGCTGTACAACGAGTAAGTCCAGTTGTAACATCTCCTGAGACAACTAGGGAGACGTTTATAACATCTCAAAAAGCCGATCGATCTCTGCAAAAGTATTTTAAACTTGTAGGCCAAAAGCCAAGAGTAGCAAATAATGCTCAATGGTACTTTGCTCTGAAGAACGGAATTCTAACACGGTACTACACCAAAGGTTCCAGCACTATAGAACAAACAGTGCTACCGTTAGAAAACCGCAAACAAGCATTGCATCTATCTCATGACATACCCTTTGCAGGACACATGGCGTATGCTAAAACTAGAGCAAGGTTACTTACTCAATTTTATTGGCCAAAGTTTTGCAACGATACCAAACAGTATTGCAAATCGTGTGACATCTGTCAAAAGCTGGTCAAAAAGGGTAAACACCCACAAGCTGAATTGCAAGTTACTGATTTGGCTAGTAGACCGTTTGAAAAGATCTCGGTCGATATAGTTGGTCCTCTGAACCATGTAACATCTAAAGGTAATAGGTACATTGTAACACTAATTGATCTCTGTACTCGTTGGCCAGAAGCGATTCCAATGAAGAACATAACTTCCAAAGACATCATGGAAGTGTTCTTTTATATTTTTGCGAGGGTAGGATTCCCTGATACCAACCTTTCAGATCGGGGTAGCCAGTTTATTTCCTCGGCTACACAAGCCTTTACCAAAATGTTGGGTGTTAAACAATGCTTCAACAGTCCATACCACCCACATTCGACCGGTATAGTGGAAACGATTAATGGCGATATGAAACATATGCTCTCTAAGGTAACCCAAGAACATCCTGAAGATTGGGATACTTATCTGCCTGGAATCTTGTTTGCATATAGGGAAGTGCCCCATTCCAGCACTGGGTTCTCACCATTCTAAATGTTATATGGTGCACAACCACGCGGCCCATTATCTCTGTATGAATCTATGTTGACTGAAAGTACAACTTTGTCTATACCCATTTCACCATATGAACATGTAACATCATTGCGTGATAGAATTATGAAATCATGTATCTTAGCTAAAGAAGCTCTCCAAAAATCAGGAGCTATTTACCGACAATATGCTAACAGAGGAAATAGAACTATTACACTGACGCCAGGACAGGACGTTCTTCTTCTTTTGCCAAGTGATAGACATCTCCTAACTAACTCATGGCAAGGACCGTTCAAAGTGCTACGACAAATTTCGACGGTAGATTACGAGATTGCAGTTAGGGACAAGCATAAAATTTTCCATATTAACATGCTCAAACCATATCACCACAGGCAAGACGAACAAGTAGAGACTGCAGCAAGCACCTCCATAGTGGACCAGACGGATGACAACGACACTGACGAGATACCGACACCAGTTCTTGACACAACGACCATATTACAGGACATTAAGGTAAATCCTAAACTGACGCAGACACAGACTGACAGTTGCAGACAACTGATACAAGACTACAGGACAATCTTTTCTGACAGCCCAGGACAGACAGATTTAGTACAACACCAAATCATCTTGACATCTGACATTCCTATTAAGTGTAGACCATATTCCATCCCGATACACTATAAAGAAAAACTTCATCAAGAAATCATTGATTTAGAAGCAAATCATATTATTCGACGTTCACAATCTCATTTCTGTTCACCAATAGTTTTAGTACGCAAAAAGGACAACACTATTAGACTTTGTGTGGACTATCGTAAACTCAACAGCATTACACAGTTGGATTTAGAACCGATGAGCAACTGTGAAGACATCTTGACTGAACTATCTGACTCACGTTATTTTAATAAACTTGACATGACAAAAGGCTACTGGCAGATAGCTGTACATCCTGATAGTATACATCTGACTGCATTTGCCACACCGTGGGGTTTATACGAATGGTGTAAACTACCTTTCGGATTAGTCAATGCACCAGCTACCTTCGTCAGAATGACAAGAATTCTTTTGACAGACATTGCTAACATCATTTGGTACATGGACGACATTTGCATACACACAAAGGACATGACAGAGCACATAACAGCATTACAGCAGACATTTGACAGGATTAGACATCATGGACTGACTGTAAAACCTTCCAAAGTTGATATAGCCTTTCAGGAAATTTCATTTTTGGGCTATAAGATCGCAAATGGCTTTATATCCACTGACGATAACATCATGTCCAGAATTTTGAAATTGTCGCTTCCAACAACTAAGAAACAGTTGCGAAGTGTGTTAGGTCTTTTAAACTATTATAGACAGTTTATTCCTCATTTTGCTGAATTGACTAAATGTTTCACTGATCTACTAACAAATAAACATCCCAACGTGATTGTAAACAGTGAATGTTTAAGGCCAGCATTTAATAAGATTCTGTCATATTTTTCTAAATCACCTATTCTGAAATTGCCAAATTTGAATATTACTTTTAGATTAAGATGTGATGCGAGCTCCGTAGCTATTGGAGGTGTGCTTCTCCAAGAACACGACCAAATCTTGTACCCAGTATACTACGTCTCTCGAAAACTGAACACCAGCGAACGAAATTACAGTACACCGGAACTCGAGGCTCTTGCCATGGTATTTTCGGTACGTAAACTTTCTAGATTTTTGTTAGGCAAACATTTCATTATTGAAACAGATAATAGTCCGCTGACAATTGTTACCAGAGGAACGCCAAGTAACAGCAAGGTGGCAAGATGGTCCCTTCTTCTGCAGGACTATAGCTATGAGATTAATCATATAAAGGGTTCACAAAACTGTCTTGCAGATCTCTTGTCGAGATGTCCATACGACGAACCTAATACCCAGTCAACACCAGAGCACAGTGCAGAGGGTGTATAAAACTGCAACGTAGATAGTGCTCAGTACCACAGCCAATTGTGACAATGTGTCAGTAACGCTGTGTACACAATGTGATAGGGTAGATTGTATCTCCCAATGTATATAACATATATACATATTTGTATTCTTATTATTATCATGCGAATGAATGCGTGTATAATTGTGAGATATGGGAAAGAATGGAATCAGTATTATGTAAACTAATGTGTTGTATAACTGTGAGATTTGAGAAAGAATGTAATTATTATTGTAAATACATAAATATTGTAACAACAGGACACTACAGAGAAGTGTCACTGGACAACACTACAAGATCCAGGAATTTACCAAGCCATTACAACGTGAGGTAATCCTGAAGGTATCCAGACCGAGTTGTCCAAGACGTTTTAACAAGGTACGAAAGATGACTGCGACAGTACAAGCCGAGCAGAAGGCGGAAGAGACGATCCAACAGCTGATAGTAACAACTACTACTCCGTTTATAGAAAATCCATCCAGAACGTTGTATGAATGACACCACAACACATGTAATAGTACATCTGTATACTTCCGATTTTTTTTTACATATTAATATTAAAAGTTATCAGACTACGCTAAAAAGTCTATAAATGTATGACAATTGTATTAAATTGTGAGTTAAAATATTTCCATATACGGAATTGTATATGTCGATTTTTATAAGATGTAATCTCAGCATCGTAACTTGATTGCTTCTTTACAAACGTGACGTGCACATTTGTCAATAAGGATCAAATTATGACACTAAGAAATAAATTTGCACTGGTAATTTATGTCTTGTAAACGACGATAAATTATTGTTCCTAAATTTTTTGTATAATAACCAGGGGACATTACTCTAAATTGTTGGTGATATGTAAATATGTATTGTAACCATTAACATGTGTGCTTGATAAATAACATGTCAATGTAACGTCGTTTAGATATGGACAGTATATTGCCAAATCTGTTGACCTTCATTAGAAACTCTAAACAGAGGTCTGATGATGGAGCTATCTCAGAGGGAGATGCTCACGGCCTGACCTGATGATTTTAGTATTTTTGTTCTTGGTTGTGAGGTAGGGGGCAATTTAGCCGATACCTACCGGACTAGCTGTGTCACAGCGAGGTAATGCCCATGAAATAGATTGTACTTGACTGTTGTACTTCATAGTGCGACATAATTGGTGTATACATATTGTTTACTATTCACCTGTATATATGTATTATAATTGTTAAGATATAATGTTCGACTTTGACATGTTTAATAACACCTAGATATATATGGTACATGAAAAGAAATCCTTTCATGTAAAAGGGGTGTGGAGAGTGTCAAGGTCTCACATCCGAGGTTGCGACGCGTTGTCTGTACCAACGCCAGACAACATAACAACACGCAACCCTGAGTGATGTTAAACACTGCAGAGAGAACGCGGCGTCTTCGACGACGCCCGGATAAACAGCCAAGCACAGCAATTGAGCGAAGCTTAAACGACCGCTGGTCAGCAGTACACCCCGTGAACCGTGCAGGGGTCACACTAGCTGACGTGAGCGCCGACTGGCTTGTAGCGTGTAGAACGCCAGAACTGGGAGACGGGTTTAGGTGTTTGAATGGACAGGTCGCATGGGTATGCGAGGGGTGTTTGAATCTGCATTGAGAGCTAGCCTGTACGACAGTGGGAGACTTATTCGAACGCTTGAATAGTTTGACTTGTAAGTGAGATGTTTATTGCTTGCATGCTTATTATGTATTGTAGTGATATTGTTCATGCCGTAATGATTGCTATGGATTGTCATTGCGCGATGTTTGTGCGATAATAAATGCAGCGCGTAAATAAAGCGTGTGAATAAATTGGCAAAATCATAACTAAAATAAATAAATTTAGAGTAGGAACATGGAATGTTAGGACATTAAATGAGCTAGGAAAGTTGACCAATGTTCTAAGAGAGATGGATAGCATGAAAATGAATATACTAGGCGTTAGTGAGATGAGATGGAAGGGATCGGGCAAAATTATAGCTGACAATCACACAATAATTTATTCTGGAGGGAAAACACATGAAAAAGGTGTAGGAATAATATTAGACGAAAAAACAGCCAAGTCAATTAATGGATACTGGTGTATTTCAGATAGAGTTATTATGGTAAAAATCAAAGGCAAACCAATAGACATAAATATTATACAAGTATATGCACCAACAGCAAGCAGTAGTGATGAAGAAATACAACACTTTTACGACGAAATAGAAATGGCGATGGCTCAAATTGGATCACAAGAAATAAAAATAATACTTGGTGATTTTAATGCAAAAGTAGGAAAGGGAAAAATGGAGGATGTAGTGGGGAATTATGGTTTAGGTACAAGAAATGAAAGAGGGGAAATGCTAATAGAATGGGCAAATATCAATGAGATGATAATTGGAAACACATGGTTTAAACACCATAAAAGACGACTGTACACATGGATAAGCCCTGATAAGAAAATACGCAACCAAATTGACTACATACTAATTAATAAAAGATTTAGAAATGCTTTAATTAATGTAAAGACAATGCCTGGTGCTGACTGTAATAGTGATCATGTACCACTATGTGGACAAATAAAAGTAAGATTAAAGAGAGGGGAAAAAATGGTTAAGAACATGAGACTTAATAAAGAGGTTCTGAAAATAGATAAAGAAATGCAAGAACAATACAGAGTGACTGTGAAAAATAGGTACAATGCAATAACTAAAATACAGAGTATAGATGAACAATGGGAAATGTTAAGGGACTCCATTCATCAAACTAGCAAAGAAGTATTACCGGAGAGAGGCAAAATAGCTAAGAAAAAATGGATGAATGAAGATATCTTAAAACTGATGGACAAAAGAAAACAGAGTAAAAATGACAAACAAGAATACGCTAAGATAAATAAAGAAATAAAAGATAAATGTGGGAAGGCTAAAGAAAGTTGGTTAAACGAGCAATGCAAAAAAATTGAATTAAATTCCATTAAAGATACAAAAAATATGCACAGAAAAATCAGTGAGCTTACAGGAAGAAAAATAAGAATAAATACAGGGTGTTTGAAATCAAAAACAGGAAAGATAATATTAGAGGAAGATGCTATAATGAAGAGGTGGAATGAGTATATAAGAGAATTATATGAAGGAGAAAGGGGAGAATTAACAGAAGATAGTAACTTAGAAGGTCCACCTATTCTGAAAGAAGAAGTCGCTGACGCTATGAAACGTATGAAGAAAGGAAAAACAGCTGGGCCAGATGAAATCACAATAGAAGAATTAGAAGTATTGGGAGAATTTGGAGTAGATATATTAACCAAAATGTTGAATGATATTTACAGCAGTGGATATTTACCCAGTGATATGCTGAAATCTTTATTTATAGCTATACCAAAAAAACCAGGAGCAATTGATTGTGAAGATTTTCGTACAATTAACCTTATAAACCATATCACTAAGCTTCTACTCAGAATCATAATGAGAAGAATCAAAAAGAAAATAAAAATGGAAATTAGTGAAGAACAGTATGGATTTGTGGAAGGAAAGGGCACAAACAATGCAATTTATACATTACGGACACTAATAGAAAGGTCAATAGAGAAACAGAGAGACATATATTTGTGCTTCATAGATTATACAAAGGCATTTGATAAAGTAAAACATGATGAACTGATTAAAATGTTGGAAGATATCAACATTGATGGAAACGATTTAAGAATAATAAAGAATGTTTACTGGAACCAAGTAGCAGCAATTAAAATGGGAAATAAAGAGGGTAGTTACGAACGGATAAAGCTAGGAGTACGACAAGGGTGTATCTTGTCACCAGATCTTTTCTCCCTGTATAGCGAAGTAATAATGAGAGAGATCAAAGAGATGCCAGGAATACTAGTTGGAGGTTATAATATAAATAATATACGCTATGCAGATGACACAGTATTGGTGGCGGATAATTCAACAGACCTACAACAATTATTAGACGTTGTAGTAACAGAGAGTGCAAGGAAAGGACTCTCCTTGAATATCAAGAAAACAGTAACAATGGTAATATCAAAGAAAATGGTGACACCAAAATGTGACATAGAAATAGAAGGGAAAATCCTTAACCAAGTTGATAATTTTAGATACCTAGGGGCATTTATAACATCAGATGGAAGATGTACAACAGAGATTAGGAGTAGAATAGGGCAGGCAAAAGCCGCTTTTCAGAAAATGAAGAGTATCTTATGCAATAAGTCACTATCACTGAATGTAAGAAAGAGAGTGCTGAAATGCTATGTAGAACCAGTTTTGCTGTATGGCAGTGAATCTTGGAACGTAAATGAACAAATTAAGAAGAAATTAGAAGCAACAGAGATGTGGTTCCTGAGACGAATGTTGCGAATTCCTTGGTCTGCCAGAGTAACTAACGACGACTGCCTGAAACAGGCTAATGAAACTAGAACATTATATACAACAATAAGACAGAGACAAACATCTTTCTTCGGTCACGTGATGAGAAGAGAGGCATTGGAGAACATCGTAACAACTGGAAAGATCGAGGGGAAGAGAGGCAGAGGTAGACCAAGAGAAGTGATGCTGGATGGATTGAGACGGTGGCATGGAGGAATATCAGCACCAGAGTTGATCCAGAAAACCAAAGACCGAGATCTATGGAGAGCCATGAACGCCTACGCCAGCCGGCACGGCACTTGATGATGATGATGAATAATACTTTCGGATATTCACTTCGTGTTATTTGATAGTTTGATATTGCTTCACACTTGCCAGAAAACGAGCTACTTGTCTTGCTCTACGCAAGACTCTGACACCTTTCCTTCCGCCTAATGTGTGTATAGCTTGATTCTGCAATGATCAGAGACAGATCAATATGTCCCAGGAGAGGACATATATCTGATCAAAACCCTGTAGTCGGTAACAATCATACAACGGTGGAGTCTGGCCGAGTTGCTGGAGTGTACTCATCCCGCTGGGAAACCAACGGGTTCGATCTCAGCATCGGAGATGTTCCAACAACCACTGGTATCTAATTAGTTATTAATCGCGGTTCCAACTTCACGTCAACGGGTCGCCCTATAATGCTCCGTTCCTGTGCCAGCGAATATCAAACACAATGCTCCTGACTGTCTCATGTGAAAGGTGTAACAGACAGGAGTCTCGACAAACCAACAGCCCGCACAAGTATCCTGTGCATAATGCCGCCGCCAGAATGCCAACACAAAGTCCTCCACGAAAAATACATTTCATCGTCAATGGAAGCGGTAGTTACTAGAAAACCAGCAGCCATACATTTCTGTATAAGGTAATCCAGTCATCTCATCGAAAGTCTTGCCGCCATCAATCCGAACATGCAGTTCACGCTACAAACAACCGCGGAGAGATATAAAAGCATTTCACCCCTAATTCACAGCTCACAGTGTCGCGCCACGCACTCACCTCAGTAGCAGGGCGACAGAACCATTGTGCCACCAGTCCAACATGAGGAAATTGCGTATGCAAACAGAACCACAAGCATAAACATCCAGAGTCCTTAAGCGTTCAAATGCTTTCCTCCATGTCTCGTGTACTGCCAATCTTCTTGTAGTTCATGCCGTGTGGCGTTGGTGATCATGTCTGTCCACAGCCTTCTGTCTCGTGTACTGCCAATCTTCTTATAGTCCATGACGTGTGGCGTTGGTGATCATGTCTGTCCACAGCCTTCTGTCTCGTGTACTGCCAATCTTCTTATAGTCCATGCCGTGTGGTGTTTGTGATCATGTCTGTCTTACTTGAATCACCTGCGTGTGTTGTGGAGCATCCTCAGCTTCTGCTGTCACTGCTGGTGTTCTCTCGCGAACATACTAAATATTGTTCCTGATTTGTCGGCATCATCACACATCTTTTATATATAATAAGTCCATATTCAGTTATTTTGTCTGTGCCCATTAATATTTTACCTTCTATAGTTTTCACGGGAAAAATCCTCCCCTCCCCATTCACTAGCTGACACCCCCCCCCCCTCCCCCCCTCTCCCACCAAAACAAAACATCCAAAATACAAAAAGTAACAATAAATATATTACGTTTGGATTATAATAATCTTCGTCTGCAACAACATTGATATATAAATAGATCTAAAGAAAAACATGAAATTAGACCATGTTATAACACTACAACAGAAAAAGATCTAAGGAAAACCATGAAATTAGAACATGTTATAACATTACAACACAACTAGAAACATTAAATTAGAACATGCTATAACATTACAACACAAACAGATCTAAAGAAAACCATGAAATTAGAACATGTTATAACATTACAACACAATCAAATCTAAAGAAAACGTGGAATTAGAACATGTTATAACATTACAACACAACTAGAAACATGAAATTAGAACATGCTATAACATTACAACAGAAATAGATCTAAAGGAAAACATGAAATCAGAACATGTTATAACATTACAACACAAACAGAAACATGAAATTAGAACATGTTATAACATTACAACACAAACAGATCTAAAGAAAACCATGAAATTAGAACATGTTATAACATTACAACACAATCAAATCTAAAGAAAAATATGAAATTAGAAAATGTTATAACATTACAACACAATCAGATCTAAAGAAAATCATGAAATTAGAACATGTTATAACATTACAACACAAACATATCTAAAGAAAAACATGAAATTAGAACATGTTATAACATTACAACCCAAACAGATCTAAAGAAAAACATGAAATTAGAACATGTTATAACATTACAACACAAACAGATCTAAAGAAAAACATGAAATTAGAACAGGTTATAACATTACAACACAAACAGATCTAAAGAAAACCATGAAATTAGAACATGTTATAACATTATAACACAAACAGATCTAAAAAAAAACAATAAATTAGAACATGTTATTACAACACAAACAGATCTAAAGAAAAACATGAAATTAGAACATGTTATTACAACACAAACAGATCTAAAGAAAAACATGAAATTAGAACATGTTATTACATTACAACACAAACAGTTCTAAAGAAAAACATGAAATTAGAACATGTCATTACATTACAACACAAACATAAACAGTCTAGCTATAACCCGTAGCTAGGCCACTACTCATCCTTCGTTGCCAGGAAGGCGGCGCGGAAGTTCAGTTGTGAAAGTTGCCAAATAGGACAATGTGTATATGTCTGTTTGCCCACCTTCACCTCCACATTTTCTTATGGAACGATTCACTGTCTGTTGAGCCACTCCACATGGCATGGACCCTGTCTGTTCAGCCACACCATATCGCTCGATCCACCTTGTCCACTTTCTGAGATATTTATTACACGTAAATACAGGACATCACAGCACAGCACACGGTTCAATGAACGCACAGTCTCAGCACATAACAAAGTTGAATAAATATACCGTCGCATAATATCGAACATGATGACTATCGGGGTATCAAATGATCGTGTTAAATCTGATAACATATATGAACCCATGATAAAATCTCTCCTCGCAAGTTGAATGTATCAATATTCAACAATTAATCCTTGGAATTATAAATGGATTATTAAGATCGACGGCAATATGAACAATGTATCCTTGGCCTGTATAAATCCGCCATGAACCCAGTTTTTGCGTAGTGCACTGTCTGATCGGAGACGGACAAGATCGGTAAGAAATGTTCTGTCTCTTTCTACCATGGGTCTCGCTGGGAGCCTATAAGCGACTCCGACCACCCATCATATGTGTGCAGCTCTCTCCGTGTCCTGCACATGTCATCATCTGTGTCCTGCCCATATCGCCATCTGTGTCCTGCACATATCATCATCTGTGTCCTCCACATATCATCATCTGTGTCCTCCACATATCACCATCTGTGTCCTGCGCATATCACCATCTGTGTCCTCCACACATCATCATCTGTGTCCTCCACATATCATCATCTGTGTCCTCCACATATCATCATCTGTGTCCTCCACATATCATCATCTGTGTCCTCCACATATCATCATCTCTGTCCTCCACATAACATCACCTGTTTCCTGCACATATCATCGTGGAGAGATGTGAGGTGGGTAGGGGATGTGTGGTGAGTTAGGGATGTGTGGGTATGGGTGGGTGATGTGTGAGTTGTGAGGGATGTGTGTATGGGAGGGGGATGTGTTACATAATATGGTAATACGCATTGCTTATGCTTACAACATTCATTTGACAGTGTGTTTTTTTTTTCTATGTGAATGTATCATGCACTGTTGAAGAACGAAAGATGAGTGATTGGAAGGACTGAATATAAGACGAGCCTATGTGCCCAATTTGTAACCCTTTTAAAATAATGTTCAGTTCAATTGAATATCATCTGTACCGGGTTGTTGCTCCGTGTGTTTCTGGTTATCCCACTGTTCTGTTAGCCTTGACGGGGTCACAGAAAGTGCCGACTATTTATACTAGAACCGGACTGTCTCAATGTTAGACATACTTAATGTCTGCGTCTTTCATCATGTCGTAATTCGCTGCAATGTGTCTGCTGTTTTCTCCGAGCTCCGCATGACTGATTCTATCATACCATTTAATCCCTTCTCTTCTTCACATACACGAGTTAATACATGTTGTAGTTTATAAGTAATTGTGCGCGTCGGTCTCCAGCTCAGTAATTGCTCCGTATTTTAATGTACGAGGGTAAGGTAATAATTAAGTCACTAATGGCTGTAGAAAAATTACTAAATATGATAACAACTTGAAACCAGTTTATTTGTATACACACATTGTTCCTTTATTTCTCAACATAATGTTCACCATCATTGATGCACTTATAACATCGTTTTATCAGTCCACCCGAACCGGCTGCAGAGAACTGTGTGCTCTGTTTTCTAAACCAAGTTTTCACTTCACATTCAAGTTCGGCGTCACTCGCGAAATGTCTCCCGCCAAGGTGACTTTTCAGTGGACTTAGCCCCTAGCGATTTCCCGTAAAGCGGTTCATATCTGCGTAGAAAAAGTTACGAGGGCGAGTCAATAAGTAAGTCACACAGTTCTGTGGGATGGAAGGTGAATGAAAACAAAGCACGCAGTTCTATGCAGCGGTTTGGGAGGACAGATAAAACGATGGGATAAGTGCATCAATGTTGGTGGAAGTTATTTTGAGATTAAAAAAGGACAATGTATGTATAAAAATAAACTGGTTTCGAGTTGTTATCATAGTTAGTTATTTTTCTACAACCATTTGTGACTTACTTATTAACTTACCCTCGTAGTTCGCAGATTCCTGATTATGGTTTGTGTCATTACGAAGCTGTAGCCGCAACGTCTAATTTTTAAAATTGTGATGAAGTTCTGGTTAAATAGATCGATTCCACAACTGGCGGTTGTTGATGTACAGCATGTTTTTGATCAATACAGCAGTACAAACTTCACGTGAGAGTTAATTATTCCACGTTTAGTGCTAGTTGTAACTTCTTTCTTTGGGTTAATTCATACTGACGTCAGACACTAAGCGTCCAGCAACACGCGACCATGAGTGTGAACCTCAGCTAATCCCGAGAGTTGTACCAGTTCATACAGCCACCCTACCGTAGTGGCTAGATGCTGCACAAGTTCCTACAGCCGCCCTACCGTAGGGGCTAGATGCTGTACAAGTTCCTACAGCCGCCCTCGTGGCTAGATGCTGCACAAGTTCCTACACCAGCCCTACCGTAGTGGCTAGATGCTGCACAAGTTCCTACAGCCGACCTACCGTAGTGGCTAGATGCTGCACAAGTTCCTACAGCCGCCCTACCGTAGTGGCTAGATGCTGCACAAGTTCCTACAGCCTCCCTACCGTAGTGGCTAGATGCTGCACAAGTTCCTACAGCCGCCCTACCGTAGGGGCTAGATGCTGTACAAGTTCCTACAGCCGCCCTCGTGGCTAGATGCTGCACACGTTCCTACACCAGCCCTACCGTAGTGGCTAGATGCTGCACAAGTTCCTACAGCCGCCCTCGTGGCTACATGCTGTACAAGTTCCTACAGCCGCCCTACCGTAGTGGCTAGATGCTGCACAAGTTCCTACAGCCGCCCTACCGTAGGGGCTAGATGCTGTACAAGTTCCTACAGCCGCCCTCGTGGCTAGATGCTGCACAAGTTCCTACACCAGCCCTACCGTAGTGGCTAGATGCTGCACAAGTTCCTACAGCCGCCCTACCGTAGTGGCTAGATGCTGCACAAGTTCCTACAGCCGACCTACCGTAGTGGCTAGATGCTGTACAAGTTCCTACAGCCGCCCTACCGTAGTAGCTAGATGCTGCACAAGTTCCTACAGCCGCCCTACCGTAGTGGCTAGATGCTGCACAAGTTCCTACAGCCGCCCTACCGTAGTAGCTAGATGCTGCAAAAGTTCCTACAGCCGCCCTACCGTAGGGGATAGATGCTGCACGAGTTCCTACAGCCGCCCTCGTGGCTACATGTTGTACAAGTTCCTACAGCCGCCCTACCGTAGTGGCTAGATGCTGCACAAGTTCCTACAGCCGCCCTACCGTACTGGCTAGATGCTGCACAAGTTCCTACAGCCGCCCTCGTGGCTACATGCTGTACAAGTTCCTACAGCCGCCCTACCGTACTGGCTAGATGCTGCACAAGTTCCTACAGCCGCCCTACCGTAGTGGCTAGATGCTGCACAAGTTCCTACAGCCGACCTACCGTAGTGGCTAGATGCTGTACAAGTTCCTACAGCCGCCCTACCGTAGTAGCTAGATGCTGCACAAGTTCCTACAGCCGCCCTACCGTAGTGGCTAGATGCTGCACAAGTTCCTACAGCCGCCCTACCGTAGTGGCTAGATGCTGCACAAGTTCCTACAGCCGCCCTACCGTAGTAGCTAGATGCTGCAAAAGTTCCTACAGCCGCCCTACCGTAGTGGCTACATGCTGTACAAGTTCCTTGGGCCGCCCTACCGTAGTGGCTAGATGCTGCACAAGTTCCTACAGCCGCCCTACCGTACTGGCTAGATGCTGCACAAGTTCCTGCAGCCGCCCTCGTGGCTACATGCTGTACAAGTTCCTACAGCCGCCCTACCGTACTGGCTAGATGCTGCACAAGTTCCTACAGCCGCCCTCGTGGCTACATGCTGTACAAGTTCCTACAGCCGCCCTACCGTAGTGGCTAGATGCTGCACAAGTTCCTACAGCCGCCCTACCGTAGTGGCTAGATGCTGCACAAGTTCCTACAGCCGCCCTACCGTAGGGGCTAGATGCTGCACAAGTTGCTACAGCCGCCCTACCGTAGTGGCTACATGCTGTACAAGTTCCTACAGCCGCCCTACCGTAGTGGCTAGATGCTGTACAAGTTCCTACAGCCGCCTCGTGGCTACATGCTGCACAAGTTCCTACATCCGCCCTACCGTAGTGGCTAGATGCTGCACAAGTTCCTACAGCCGCCCTACCGTAGGGGCTAGATGCTGTACAAGTTCCTACAGCCGCCCTACCGTAGTGGCTAGATGCTGCACATGTTCCTACAGCCGCCCTACCGTAGTGGCTAGATGCTGTACAAGTTCCTACAGCCGCCCTCGTGGCTACATGCTGTACAAGTTCCTACAGCCGCCCTACCGTAGTGGCTAGATGCTGCACAAGTTCCTACAGCCGCCCTACCGTAGTGGCTAGATGCTGCACAAGTTCCTACAGCCGCCCTACCATAGTGGCTAGATGCTGTACAAGTTCCTACAGCCGCCCTACCGTAGTGGCTAGATGCTGCACAAGTTCCTACAGCCGCCCTACCGTAGTGGCTAGATGTACAAGTTCCTACAGCCGCCCTACCGTAGTGGCTAGATGCTGTACAAGTTCCTACAGCCGCCCTACCGTAGTGGCTAGATGCTGTACAAGTTCCTACAGCCGCCCTACCGTAGTGGCTACATGCTGTACAAGTTCCTACAGCCGCCCTACCGTAGGGGCTAGATGCTGCACAAGTTCCTACAGCCACCCTACCGTAGGGGCTAGATGCTGCACAAGTTCCTACAGCCGCCCTCGTGGCTAGATGCTGTACAAGTTCCTACAGCCTCCCTACCGTAATGGCTAGATGCTGCACAAGTTCCTACAGCCTCCCTACCGTAGTGGCTAGATGCTGTACAAGTTCCTTCAGCCGCCCTACCGTAGTGGCTAGATGTACAAGTTCCTACAGCCACCATACAGTAGTGGCTAGATGCTGCACAAGTTCCTATAGCCGCCATACAGTAGTGGCTAGATGCTGTACAAGTTCCTACAGACGCCCTACCGTAGTGGCTAGATGCTGTACAAGTTCCTATAGCCGCCCTACCGTAGTGGCTAGATGCTTCACAAGTTCCTACAGCCGCCCTACCGTAGTGGCTAGATGTACAAGTTCCTACAGCCACCATACAGTAGTGGCTAGATGCTGCACAAGTTCCTATAGCCGCCATACAGTAGTGGCTAGATGCTGTACAAGTTCCTACAGCCGCCCTACCGTAGTGGCTAGATGCTGTACAAGTTCCTACAGCCGCCATACCGTAGTGGCTAGATGCTGCACAAGTTCCTACAGACCTTAGTGTCTAGATGTACAAGTTCTTACAACCGCCCTCGTGGCTAGACCCTGTACATGTTACGTCAACCGCCCTACCGTAGTGGCTAGACCCTGTACATGTTACGTCAACCGCCCTACCGTAGTGGCTAGACCCTGTACATGTTACGTCAACCGCCCTACCGTAGTGGCTAGACCCTGTACATGTTACGTCAACCGCCCTACCGTAGTGGCTAGACCCTGTACATGTTACGTCAACCGCCCTACCGTAGTTCTAGACCCTGTACATGTTACGTCAACCGCCCTACCGTAGTGGCTAGACACTGGCCTGTGGGCCCGGGGCGCGTGGGTTACATTCCAATTGGGAGGGATTCGAATGTTTAAAATTGACCCGAGATCTTAGCTGGACCCAGCCTTACATGGGAAACCAGGACCCATCCTTACATGGGATCCCAGGACCCTGCCTTACATGGGAACCCTGATTCCAGCCTTACATGGGAGCCCAGGACCCAGCCTTACATGGGAACCCAGGAATGTCTTGGGAAGTTTGTTCGGCCGGCTCGACCCTCGCCACATGACACAGCCAGCGCTGTTAGTCTATACATGATGGGTGTAGCACCATGTACTTAAAGCATAAATTCCACGAACAAACTATGGGAATGTCTAGTTGGTCGTGCGTCGAAGTACACTTGTTCCTGCAGCGAGGCGGTGTCGACATTTGGAGGTAACAGGTTCGAATCTCTGTCGGTAACTATAGCTTTCAAACTGTATGTTGTCTAGTGCGTCCTCTAGTCTCTACGTCTTCCTTCTCCTTCTGTGAGTGCCAAACAATACTATGTGTGTTTATTTATGTAACCAGCAAACGAAGACTGTCAAGCTAGTAACTTGTCCCCATATTCCGTGAGCCGGTGTGGACCCGTGGATACAACTTTCCACCCGTAGTTTGAGAGAATTAGTGTGAAACTACTACTGTAAATGGTATTAAATGCCATTAATTGAATTCATGGAAATTAGTTTACGAAAGGAAAAGGATACTGCTGGAACAAGAAATCAATGGGGGGGGGGGGGGGGGGAGTCGTAGTGGCCACTAAGACAATTACATTAATAAACACACATTATTTGGCCCTTACAGAAGGAGAAGAAGGAAGTAGAGACTAGAAGACGCACTAGACAACATAAAATTTGAAAGCTATAGTTAACGACAGGGATCAAAACTGTCGCCTCCAAATGACGACGGCGCCTCGTTGCAGGAACAAGTGTACTTCGACGCACGACCAACTAGACACTAGTTAATTGCCAGAAGAATATCAAGCCAGCTAGAGAGGCAAGTTGTTATCCCACCTACCCTGGGAGGATACCGTCCAAAAAGAGAAACCTGGACCAATGCAGCAGATTTTGCCCATGATGTCTATGAAGGATTCCACTCAGGCATTGAAACATTTGCATTAGCTATTGATCGTGAGGATGAGTACAAAAGAGTACTGGTGGATTTCTTAATGCTTCAGCTTCTTGAACTCAAGATAAGTTCTTTCATCCTTAGCTGGATCGCTGCTGCCCTCTTCCATTGGAAAGTAGTCGTTAGATGTGGCAGTTGGACTTCAGAACCAACAACAATATGTCCTGTCCTACCACAGGGAACACCATTATCTCCGGTGTTGTTCAACGCCTACAATGTAATAATCACCAGCATCATAGAACCGGGGAGGACATTGTCGGACGATGTTTTAGTATAACTTCAGGGCAAGGATAGAGATCAGGTTGCTGTGGAACCACAAACCGAACTCAATCGCATAAGTACTTGGTGCGTTGAAGCTGGGACAATGGTCAACCCAATAAAGGCAACGGTGACATGGTTCTCATTAAATGACTATATTGTCAACAACCCAACGCCAACTAAATCTGAGTTCATAAACGGTGTAAAGAACGCAGACAATAAATTACCTGAGGACACGATTTGTTCGAAGCCTACTAAGCACGTAAACCAGGTGATAACAAAGGCCAAGTGGGATTTGGCTGCGATGCGGGTGATGGCGGTGGCAAACTGTGAGCTGCGCCATCTGTGTCTTCTTTACCGGAGGCTGGTCCTTTCTGTTCTGGGGTATGCGATGGCGATCCTGACTCTCAGCCATAAGCAGATAGAAAGAATGGAAAGGATACAGAACGAAGCCATGCGCATCGTTCTTGGATGTACAAGAGATACAGCATGCAGGGCGATGCGCTACCTTCTTCATTTTCCAAACATGAGGGACAGAATACAAATGTGCCAAGCACGTGCCTATCTCAGAGTCAACGCAAAACACACAACATCCACTGCACAGCGAGGTTAAGAAGGAAAAGGGCAGCAGGTTAAAAAGAGGAAAATCGTAGATGGGTCAAGCCGAAGACATTCTTCAGCAGGTGTGTTCACTTGAGGACTTAGAACCTGGCGAGGAGTAGATACAAGTGCGAACAGATTTCTGTACACCCTTTTCAGTGTGTATCCAACTAGATAGGAAATGCAGACAAAAAAATAAGGCTGCTGTGGAGGCAGAAGTACAGGCTCTGATCTTCGAGAATTCTTTAGATGATGATACTGTCATTTACAGGGATGGGTCTGTGATCCGAGGAGTGAGAAGCTCATGGGCCTTTATGGCTCAGGCCGGAGGGAAAACTGTGAGAAAAGAGTCTGGCGCTTTTGCTTTGACCACAAACAGTCTGACTATGGAAGTCATGGCAGTAAGTAAAGTAATAACATGGCTCAATCGGACTTGTGTCCTCAGTGACTCAATGAATATGCTCAGGAGTATAGAGATGGGGTGGCTCCTAAGAGAGTGGCTGCTGTCTCTGGAGCGGTCTCTGCAGGCAAAGATTAGTTTCATCTTCGTGCCAGGGCATGCGGGCGTACAGAGAGTGAGCAGGCTGACAGGTAGGGCTACTGTGGAAGGCAGACGAGCCATGGACCAGGCAGACATTTTGAATGCTCTACGAGAAGTAAGTCTTTTACGAGAACCAAGCGATGATTGGGAATCTATAACCATGGTCAGACTGCGAGAACAGCAAGTTAAAATAGGGGTGGCCAAACAAGAACACTACGCAGGAAGCCAAAGAAGATTGATAAACCAACACAGAACTGGCGTCGTTAGCCGCTACTCGCTGCGGGATTTGCTGAGGAGGGGATCCGAGCACTTATGGACTGAATGGTTCGATGTGCAACGAGGATGATCTGTCGACTAACTAACAAACCAACTAAAGGATATTATAGGCACCAGAAAGACGTAGTTGTTACACTATACATGAGACATTATACAGAAGCGGATGTCAGAAAATAAATAAGACAGAACGTGCTAGACACACAAGACAGCAGAAAGAAGCAGGTAATGTATGATTCTCTTGGCAACAGAGACAACTGTACTTAGATTACCTGCAAACGAAAGGGGAACAGTAGACAATACATATATGTGAAAGATAACCACATACAATAGGTTTAACATGCAAGGAGAAAGAACACAACTTACATATGGGAAAGATCCCCACATACAACAGGTGTACATGCAAAGAAAAGCAACACATAATTTACTTACATGCAAGGAGAAACACCACACAGCTTATGTGAAATTTACCCTCATACAATAGGTTCCCATACACAGAGAAACAACAAAACAACCTACAAATATAAAAGATACACATATACGCGAAGAAACTACACACAACATTATGTATGTAAAAATCACCCACATACAACGAGAAACTACACACAACATTATATATGTAAAAGTCACCCACCTACACCGAGAAACTACACACAACATTATATATGTAAAAGTCATCCACATACAACGAGAAACTACACACAACATTATATATGTAAAAGTCACCCACATACAACGAGAAACTACACACAACATTATATATGTAAAAGTCACCGACATACAACGAGAAACTACACACAACATTATATATGTAAAAGTCACCCACATACAACGAGAAACTACACACAACATTATATATGTAAAAATCACCGACATACAACGAGAAACTACACACAACATTCATGCAAAACATGTAGAACTTACCCATATACACGATCCTCCGCCTGCAGAAATCATTGACAGACATCAGTAGCTGTCATACTGTCTGTTGTCTTATATAGGGCGTTTCCTGCCTGCTGTATTGTATCTGTTGTTTGTTGTATGTTGTCTTATATCTGTTGTTTATTGTCTGCTGTGTTGTATCTGGTGTTTACTGTCGGTTGTCTTGTATCTGGTGTTTGTTGTCTGTTGTCTTGTATCTTGTGTTTGTTTTCTGTTGTCTTGTATCTGTTGTCTTATATCTGGTGTTTGTTGTCTGTTGTCTTGTATCTGGTGTTTGTTGTCTGTTGTCTTATATAGGGTGTTTGTTATCTGTTGTCTTATATAGGGTGTTTGTTGTCTGTTGTCTTATATAGGGTGTTTGTTGTCTGTTGTCTTATATATGGTGTTTGTTGCCTGTTGTCTTATATAGGGTGTTTGTTGTCTGTTGTCTTATATAGGGTGTTTGTTGTCTGTTGACTTATATAGGGTGTTTGTTGTCTGTTGTCTTATATAAGGTGTTTGTTGTGTGTTGTCTTATATAGGGTGTTTGTTGTCTGTTGTCTTATATAGGGTGTTTGTTGTGTGTTGTCTTATATAGGGTGTTTGTTGTCTTTTGTCTTATATAGGGTGTTTGTTGTCTGTTGTCTTATATAGGGTGTTTGTTGTCTGTTGTCTTGTATCTGGTGTGTGTTGTCTGTTGTCTTGTATCTGGTGTTTGTTGTCTGTTGTCTTATATCTGGTGTTTGTTGTCTGTTGTCTTGTATCTGGTGTTTGTTGTCTGTTGTCTTATATCTGGTGTTTGTTGTCTGTTGTCTTGTATCTGGTGTTTGTTGTCTGTTGTCTTGTATCTGGTGTTTGTTGTCTGTTGTCTTGTATCTGGTGTTTGTTGTCTGTTGTCTTATATAGGGTGTTTGTTGCCTGTTGTCTTATATAGGGTGTTTGTTGTCTGTTGTCTTGTATCTGGTGTTTGTTGTCTGTTGTCTTATATCTGGTTTTTGTTGTCTGTTGTCTTATATCTGGTGTTTGTTGTCTGTTGTCTTATATCTGGTATTTGTTGTCTGTTGTCTTATATCTGGTGTTTGTTGTCTGTTGTCTTGTATCTGGTGTTTGTTGTCTGTTGTCTTATATCTGATGTTTGTTGTCTGTTGTCTTGTATCTGGTGTTTGTTGTCTGTTGTCTTGTATCTGGTGTTTGTTGTCTGTTGTCTTATATAGGGTGTTTGTTGTCTGTTGTCTTATATAGGGTGTTTGTTGTCTGTTGTCTTATATCTGGTGTTTGTTGTCTGTTGTCTTGTATCTGGTGATTGTTGTCTGTTGTCTTATATCTGGTGTTTGTTGTCTGTTGTCTTATATCTGGTGTTTGTTGCCTGTTGTCTTGTATCTGGTGTTTGTTGTCTGGTGTCTTGTATCTGGTGTTTGTTGTCTGGTGTCTTGTATCTGGTGTTTGTTGTCTGGTGTCTTTTATCTGGTGTTTGTTGTCTGTTGTCTTGTATCTGGAGTTTGTTGTCTGTTGTCTTGTATCTATTGTTTGTTGTCTGGTGTCTTATATCTGGTGTTTGTTGTCTGGTGTCTTTTATAGGGTGTTTGTTATCTGTTGTCTTATATAGGGTGTTTGTTGTCTGTTGTCTTGTATCTGGTGTGTGTTGTCTGTTGTCTTTTATAGGGTGTTTGTTATCTGTTGCCTTATATAGGATGTTTGTTGTCTGTTGTCTTGTATCTGGTGTTTGTTGTTTGTTGTCTTATATAGGGTGTTTGTTGTCTGGTGTCTTATATAGGGTGTTTGTTGTCTGTTGTCTTATATCTGGTGTTTTTGTCTGTTGTCTTGTATCTGGTGTTTGTTGTCTGGTGTCTTGTATCTGGTGTTTGTTGTCTGGTGTCTTGTATATGGTGTTTGTTGTCTGGTGTCTTGCATCTGGTGTTTGTTGTCTGTTGTCTTATATCTGGTGTTTGTTGTCTGGTGTCTTGTATCTGGTGTTTGTTGTCTGTTGTCTTGTATCTGGTGTTTGTTGTCTGGTGTCTTATATCTGGTGTTTGTTGTCTGGTGTCTTATATCTGGTGTTTGTTGTCTGGTGTCTTATATCTGGTGTTTGTTGTCTGTTGTCTTGTATCTGGTGTTTGTTGTCTGTTGTCTTGTATCTGGTGTTTGTTGTCTGGTGTCTTATATCTGGTGTTTGTTGTCTGTTGTCTTTTATAGGGTGTTTGTTATCTGTTGTATTATATAGGGTGTTTGTTGTCTGTTGTCTTGTATCTGGTGTTTGTTGTCTGTTGTCTTATATAGGGTGTTTGTTATCTGTTGCCTTATATAGGGTGTTTGTTGTCTGTTGTCTTGTATCTGGTGTTTGTTGTCTGTTGTCTTATATAGGGTGTTTGTTGTCTGTTGTCTTATATCTGGTGTTTGTTGTCTGTTGTCTTGTATCTGGTGTTTGTTGTCTGTTACATTATATCTGGTGTTTGTTGACTGTTGTCTTATATAGGGTGTTTGTTGTCTGTTGTCTTATATAGGGTGTTTGTTGTCTGTTGTCTTATATAGGGTTTTTGTTGTCTGTTGTCTTGTATCTGGTGTTTGTTGTCTGTTGTCTTGTATCTGGTGTTTGTTGTCTGGTGTCTTATATCTGGTGTTTGTTGTCTGGTGTCTTATATCTGGTGTTTGTTGTCTGGTGTCTTATATCTGGTGTGTGTTGTCTGTTGTCTTTTATAGGGTGTTTGTTATCTGTTGCCTTATATAGGGTGTTTGTTGTCTGTTGTCTTATATAGGGTGTTTGTTGTCTGTTGTCTTATATAGGGTGTTTGTTGTCTGTTGTCTTATATAGGGTGTTTGTTGTCTGTTGTCTTGTATCTGGTGTTTGTTGTCTTATATCTGGTGTTTGTTGTCTGTTGTCTTGTATCTGGTGTTTGTTGTCTGTTGTCTTGTATCTGGTGTTTGTTGTCTGTTGTCTTATATAGGGTGTTTGTTGTCTGTTGTCTTATATCTGGTGTTTGTTGTCTGTTGTCTTGTATCTGGTGTTTGTTGTCTGTTACATTATATCTGGTGTTTGTTGACTGTTGTCTTATATAGGGTGTTTGTTGTCTGTTGTCTTATATAGGGTTTTTGTTGTCTGTTGTCTTGTATAGGGTTTTTGTTGTCTGTTGTCTTGTATCTGGTGTTTGTTGTCTGTTGTCTTGTATCTGGTGTTTGTCTGTTGTCTTATATCTGGTGTTTGTTGTCTGTTGTCTTGTATCTGGTGTTTGTTGTCTGTTGTCTTCTATCTGGTGTTTGTTGTCTGTTGTCTTATATCTGGTGTTTGTTGTCTGTTGTCTTGTATCTGTTGTTTGTTGTCTGTTATATTATATCTGGTGTGTGTTGTCTGTTGTCTTATATAGGGTGTTTGTTGTCTGTTGTCTTATATCTGGTGTTTGTTGTCTGTTGTCTTATATAGGGTGTTTGGTGTCTGTTGTCTTGTATAGGGTGTTAATTGCCTGTTATATTATATCTGAAGGTTATTACCTGTTGCATGTTTCTTGCAGTCTGTTGCATGTAGATTGTCTTATGTTTCCTGTCGACTATTATGTTTTGTGTCCCAATGTTTAAGTGCACACACGATATTCAACTTTCATTTATCTGTATCTTGTCTGGTCTCTGTTGCTTGTTGTTTGTTGCCTGTTGTGCTTTGTCTGATGCCTGTTAATTATTTTTTGTTGATTGTTGCCTATTGATTCTTGTCTGTTGCCTGTCATGAATTTTATCATTATTATCTCTTCATGAATTCCGATGAGTGCAATTATGTGATCCATCTATGACAATGATTGCTCCTTGATATACGATATTACACTAATTCAACAGAACGACGAAATCTCCAAGTTACACAGAACGACGAAATCTCTGGATTATCCAGATATCCAGCCATGCCGAGGTTGACATCAATTCAAACTGTTCTGCTGGTGTCCTGCGCTTTGCCCTTGCTGGTGTCCGCTAAGGGTAAGGGACAGGGCCAGGCCTGCTTTCTGAACTAATAGACGCGCATACACACATATACTAGTTCACACATATAACCATTGGGACATACGAACATACATTAATGCACACATGCAAACATAACATCAATCAATCAATCAATCAATCAATCATGTGCCATGCCGGAAAGCTTGGGCGGTCTCGACTCGCCATTTCACTCGATCACCAGAGTCGTAGATCAGCTCAGTGTTCCTGTCTCGTCCATGCCATGTGGCCAAGCCATTCAGGTATTTTCCTCTCGGTATTCCTCTTGGTCATACAAACATACAAACATACATTTCTGCATAATGACAGATATTTGTGCATAAAGACAGACATGTGTGCATACAGACAGACATGAGTTAATACACACAAACATTAATGCATGCAGACATATTTTCCGACATACAGACCGACATTAGATCAAACAGACATATAGTGTTTCACACGGACAGACATTGGTGCACACGGACAGAAATTGGTGGACATGGACTGTAATGTATACGGACAGACATGAATGGATTCATGCAGTATGGTGCATTCAGGCCACTATTAATGAGTCCTTAATTACAAACATGTATACAGACATAGATAAGTGCATCCAGGCCGATAATAATGAGTCCTTAATTACAAACATGTATACAGACATAGATAAGTGCATCCAGGCCGATAATAATGAGTCCTTAATTACAAACATGTATACAGACATAGATAAGTGCATCCAGGCCGATAATAATGAGTCCTTAATTACAAACATGTATACAGACATAGATAAGTGCATTCAGACCGATATTAATGAGTCCTTAATTACAAATATGTATACATACATAGATAAGTGCATTCAGGCCAATATTAATGAGTCCTTAATTACAAACATGCATACAGACATAGATAAGTGCTTTCAGGCCTATATTAATGAGTCCTTAATTACAAACATGTATACAGACATAGATAAGTGCATTCAGGCCGATATTAAAGAGCACATAATTACAAACATGCATACATAAATACATACGTATATCACGGCCGATATTAATGAGCAGATAATTACAAACATGCATACAAACATAGATAAGTGCATCCAAACCGATATTAATGAGTACATAATTACAAATATGAATACAGGCATATATAAGTGCATTCAAGCCGATATTAATGAGCACATAATTCATTGGCACCTTGCCGTCTTGACAGACGATAGTTGTCGTGTCTTAATCTAAAGTGTCGTCCCTGGAGTGAGGGGAGTCAACACCCACATTATATTTTACCCCCTTTCTAATAACCTGGAGAATCCACCAGCTTCAGAAGAGTACTAAAGACACAGGCTTGATAGACAAGGAATTTTATTTTGGCAGTAAGCTTCCTGTTCTCCCAGACTCTTTTTCTTAACCTATTCATTGTTGTTGCTGCCTTACCAATCCGGATGTTGATTTCCCGATCTAGGGATAATTTGCTATTTACCACTGATCCTAGATATGTAAAATGGTCTACCATCTCTAGTTCGGCGTCGTAAATAAAGATTGATGGTACCCCATGTGCACCTTGTGACATAGTCTGTGTCTTCATTTTGCTAATTGGTAAACCAAATTCAGAACAAGCATTGGAGAATGCAGATAGTAGACATTGCAATTCTTCCTCAGAGTGGGTCGTAACTGCAGCATCATCTGCAAAAAGCAACTCTCTGATCAGTACCCTCCTAATTTTGGTCTTGGCCTTCAATCTCTGAGCATTGTAGAGGCCGCCATCTGAGCGCGAGTGAATGTATATACCACCATCCTGATCACGAAAGGCATATTTCAGTAGAAGTGAAAAGTATATTCCAAAGAGGGTGGGAGCTAGTACACAACCTTGCTTAACACCATTCTTGATTTCAAACAAACTCTTCAGAAGTTGCACCATCAAACTTGATTATACCCTTCATGTCTGTGTGGAACGATTCCACAATGGACAGAAGAGTTGGTGGGCAGCCAATCTTTTTTAGTGCCTTGAACAGACCCTCACGACTGACCAAATAAAATGCCTTTGTGAGGTCGATGAAGGCAATAAACAGTGGTTGATTCTGTTCACGGCATTTTGCTTGCATTTGTCGCAATGAGAATATCATATCAATAGTAGACCGGTTCTGTCGAAAGCCACACTGTGATTCGGGATAGACTTGATCTCCTAGGACTTGAAGTCTGGGCGGAACAATTCTGGCAAACACTTTTGCAACAATTCACAGAAGTGAGATACCCCTATAGTTGTTGCAGTCGCTCCGATCGCCCTTGTTCTTGTACAGTGTTATGATGCTAGAATCTTTGAAATCCTGTGGGACTTGTCCTTTTCTCCAGCATAGCTCTATTAGCTGGTGGATCTGTAGAATGAGTGTGACTTGCCCACTCCTGATAACCTCTATTGGAATCCCATCCTTACCTGCAGCCTTGCCAGATGCAAGTTCATTTATAGCACACTTAACTTCTGTTATGGTGGGAAGTGTGTCCAGGTGGTCAAGAGTTGGTAGAGCCTTTATGGCGTTGAGGGCATCATCCGCTAGTTTGGTCTCACTTGAGTAAAGCTTTAAATAGTGCTCTTCCCATCTGTCCATCTGCTGTTTCTTATCAGTGATGATTTCTCCAGTCAAGGTTTTCAATGGTGCACTTCATTTGATCACTGGACCACAGGCTTTCTTTATTCCTTCATACATGTTTCCCTTATCACTTGCGATTTGAATGGACTCACATAACTTGATCCAATAATCATTTGCAAACTGCCTGGAAGCCTTTTGCACATACTTCCTAGCTTGCCTTAGCCCCCGTCAGAGTGTTACGCGTTGGTCTTTCTCTGTTTCTTAAGAGAGCTATCTTCTTCTTATCAATCAAGGGCTGCAGAGTCTCGCTGTTTGCCGCAAACCAGTCCTGCCTCTTATGATCAACAGTGCCGTAAACCCCTACGGCAGTTTTATAAAGAGTTTCCTTAAGTTGACTCCACTTTTCATTGACTGTACAATTTTCTGGTGTATCAGTGAAAGCGTCTTCAAGTTTCTGTTGAAACTGAAAGCACTTTTCAGGATCGTGAGTGTTAATAATATTAATCCTGGGACTAGATTTGTGTTTAGCTGTGTAGATTCTCTTTGGTATCAGTCTAACCCTTGCAACAACCAAAGAATCATCCGTATCACAGTCAGCATTGTGGTAACTTCGAGTCAATGATATATGGTTCAGATGTCTCCGTGTGATGACGAAGTCCAGCTGGTGCCAATAGCCGGATCTTGGATGTTTCCATGTGACCTTATGCATCTCTTTTGTTTTAAAAAAGGAGTTTGTAATACATAGGTCATTACTGGTGCAATGCTCCAGCAACCTTTGCCCATTTTCATTCATGCGACCGATGTTGTATTTTCCAAGACACGCTGGCCATGAACTCGAGTCCTTGCCCACACGAGCATTGAAATCACCGAGCGTATAAATGTAGTCAGATTTTGGAACTGCCTTGATCACGGAGTCTAACTCCTCATAGAACGAATCCTTCACATCATCAGAGGAATCGAGTGTCGGTGCATATGCAGTAAAAATGGTGGCAACACCACACGAGGTTGCCAAGCGCAGGGATAATAGTCTGTCATTTCCTCCTGCTGGAATTTCAATCATTCCCAGTAGCGAATTCTTCACTGCAAAGCCCACACCGTGTTGCCTTTTTTTCTGCCTGCCCTCTACCCTTCCAAAAAAGGTGTAATTGTTTTCCCTGAGTGACCCTTCCTCAGCGAGGCGAGTCTCCTGCAGGCCAGCAATATCAATGTTAAGACGATTGAGTTCGGCATCAATCACAGCCGTTTTTCTCACATCGTCAATATTGGTCAAGTCAGTGGAAAATCCTGGACACATGGTTCTCATGTTCCAGGTTGCAAGCCATAGCTTGAGATTTTCTTTTTATTAGTACCTGGTAAATTGGTTTTACAGCCTGCGATTTAGATTTTGTCCTAGCCCCAAGCACCCATTGAAACAGGCAGGCTGTGGCGGATCAGCACCCAATTGGCCGGGGGCTGCCCAGCTTGAGACGGCGGTAGCTGATCAGTGACACCTGTATGTGTCTCCCACCTTCAGAGGCAATGCGTGGCGGTCCATGTCTACGCCAACTGACAGGGACTTATAACCCGTAACAGTTGCCTCTCGCTTTGATTACGAGACCAGTTAAGACAAGGGATGGAGTTATTGCCTCTGCATAGCACAAAGCCTGGGCTAAAATATAGAGATCATGTGTTGCCCATGCAGCATGATCCCTCTCTCGGTCTGCCTAGTTCACTCCAGAGGAAAGGTAACACCCCTACATCTGGAACAAGACAAGCTGCAGAAGCTGCCGGATCAGCAAAGAAATGCTCTAACTGTCCGCTTGTCGGAGCTTCGATCCTAGACCAGTCGCCAACCACGGCTTAGGGCCTGGTCTGCCCTGCCATGACATTTTGTCGTTAGCTTGCATTTACTCGCACCAGGGTAAGGCTTGTACTCTCCCAATTGTGCTCTTCTGCCCGAAGCCGTTGGCACAATGTGGGGTGTCGGGTTTGGTAAGCGCCGCCCAACGTTCGGCGCTAAAAGAAATCAGGTAGTACTGTCTACTGTTATACGGTAGCTCAGTCAGATCTGACTAAGACCTGACACAGCACATAATTACAAACATGCATACAGACATGTATAAGTGCATCCAGGCAGATACTAATGAGCACGTAATTACAAACATGCATACGGACATTGATACGTGCAACCAGGCCGATATTAATGAGTACATAATTACAAACATGCATACAAACATATATAAGTGCATTCAGACCGATATTAATGAGCACATAATAATAAACATGCATGCAGACATATATAAGTGCATTCAGGCCGATATTAATGAGCACATAATTACAAACACGCATACAGACACAGATAAGTGCATTCAGACCATTATTAAATGAGTACATAATTACAAATATGCATACGGACAGAGATAAGTGCATTCAGAACAATATTAATGAGTCTTTAATTACAAACATGCATACGGACATAGATAAGTGCATTCATACCAATATTAATGAGTCCTTAATTACAAACATGCAAACGGACATAGATAAGTGCATTCAGACCAATATTAATGAGTCCTTAGTTACAAACATGCATACAGACATAGATAAGTGCATTCAGGCCAATATTCATGAGTCCTTAATTACAAACATGCATACAGACATAGATAAGTGCATTCAGGCCAATATTAATGAGTACATAATTACAGACATGCATACAGACATTGATAAGTGCATTCAGGCCAATATTAATGAGTCCTTAATTACAAACATGCATACAGACATAGATAAGTGCATTCGGGCCAATATTAATGAGTACATAATTACAGACATGCATACAGACATTGATAAGTGCATTCAGGACAATATTAATGAGTCCTTAATTACAAACATGCATACAGACATAGATAAGTGCATTCGGGCCAATATTAATGAGTACATAATTACAGACATGCATACAGACATTGATAAGTGCATTCAGGCCGATATTAATGAGTCCTTAATTACAAACATGCATACATACATAGATAAGTGCGTTCAGGTAGACATTAGTACGATCAGACAGATACAAGTGCACCCAGCCAGACAATAATGCACAAGAACATACAATAATGGACAGTAATCATCAAGTGCCCTGCCAGCTGGCGTAGGTCTTCATGAAGCTTCACAGATCTCGGTCTTTGGTGTTGGGGATCAACTGTGATGTTGATATTCCCCCATGCCACCGTCTCTATCTGTTCATCATCATATCTCTTGGTGTGCCCCTGCCGCTGTACCCAATGATCTTTCAAGTTGTCACAATATTCTACACCATCTCAAAGCAAAGAATGTGTTGTTTGTCTCATTCTTATTGTTGTATATAATGCTATAGTTTCGTTAGCCTCTTTCAGACAATCGTTAATAGTTACTTGGGTAGTCCAAGGCATTCCTAATTTGTTCATTTACATTCCAAGATTCACTGCCATACAACAAAGCAGGTTCTATATGGCACTTCAGCACTCTCTTTCTTACATTCATAGTATGACTTGTTGCATAAGATACTTCTCATTTCCTTAAATGCGGCTTTTGCTTGCCCTATTCTGCTCTTAATCTCTTTTGTGTATCTTCCATCTGATATTATAATTGATCCTAGGTATTTACAATTATCCACTTTTTTAATCATTTTCCCTGATATTATCATTTCAAATTTTGGAATCACATTGTTTCTTTGATATATAGTGCAAACACAAATGCAGACTTTCTGACTGTATCCTTAAAGTCGCTTAAAGGTCGCTTAAAAGTAGACAGGGTCGACTTCATCGACCGCAGCGCTGAAAGCGTCGCACAGAGGACGAATTCCATAGCTCTTGCGACGACCCATAGGAGTCTCCGAAAGAAAAAAAACATTCACTTACTTACGAACTGAAGGACGCGGTCCGGAATCGAACCCACAACCTCCGGAGCCCGAGTCAAACGGTTTGACTACTTCGCCACGGAGACTCTCGTGACTGTATCCACCTTGTTATATATATATATATATATATATATAAATCCTTCAAACACTCAGACACTCTGACAGACATACATTAATACATACAGGCAGAAATTAATACGAATCGAACCCACAACCTCCGGAGCCCGAGTCAAACGTTTGACTACTTCGCCACGGAGACTCTCGTGACTGTATATATATATATATATATATATATATATATATATATATATATATATATATATATATATATATATATATATATATATATATATATATATATATATATATATATCTTCTTCTTCTTCTTCAGCGTTCCGAGCCATTGAGGTTCTTTGCTGCAAATACAATCCGTCTCCATTCGTCTCTCTGGTGGACCTTCTCTTGCCAGTCGTTGATTCCAAGTGCTTGTAGGTCTGTACATGTATTATCTCTCCACCGCCTTCTTGGTCTACCTCGGGGTCTACGGTCATTTATTTCCTGAGTGTAAGCGAGTTTTGTTTCCCTATTATCTTCCATTCTTTCTATATGCCCCAGCCATTGTAGTCTATTAGCCTTCATGATACCAGTGATTAGCGGGGACTTAAACAGATAATAAATGTCTTTGTTACTTCTTCTTTTCCACTCTCCACTTTGTGTATCCCTAATGGGTCCAAAGATGCGTCTTAAAATTTTGTTCTCAAAGGTTTGTAACAAGGCTTCGTCTCCTTTCGTTGTACTCCATGTTTCAGAGCCATACAGCACAACTGGTCTGATCAGTGTTTTGTATATTGTGATTTTGGTGTTACGAGATAGCGTCTTTGATTTTAGTAGATGTTGTAGTGCATAGTATATCTTATTTCCAGAGTTGATTCTAGTTTGTATTTCTTCCCTTATGATGTTGGAGCAGTTGAAGATTGTACCCAGGTATTTGTATGTTTCCGTTCTTTTAATGGTCATATTATCTATTTGTATGTGGCCAGAGTTTCTAGCCATTCCGTCTCTTGAAATTACCATATATTCTGTCTTATCTTGGTTGATAACCAGCCAAATCTGTTGGGCTTTTCCCTTTAAGTGAGTCAATATTTCCAATGTCTTTTGTTCACTTTGCCCTATAATATCTATATCATCTGCATAACCAAGCAGCTTGGATGTTCCTCCAATATCACATTCCTCCTTTACCTTCCTTACAACTTTCTCTAGAGCCAGATTGAAGAGTAGTGGCGATAGTGCATTACCCTGTTTCAAGCCAGATGTTATTTGGAAGGGGTCTGATTTCCTGCCTTTATATGTTACTATATTATAAGTATCTTCCATGCATAGTCTGGTCATGTTGATTAACTTCCTTGGTATTCCAAATTCCTGCATAGCATTCCATAGACTATTCCTATGGACACTATCATAAGCCTTTTTAAAATCAACAAAAATGTTATGGAGATCTCTTTTATATTCCCAATGTTTCTCGGCTATTTGTCGTAAGATAAATATCTGATCTATTGTTGATCTGTTTTGTCTAAAACCCGCCTGGTAGTCACCTAATATGTCTTCTGAATATGGTTTTAGTCTATTTAGTAATACTGCGGATAGTATCTTATAGCTTGTGGACAGTAGTGATATTCCTCTATAATTTCCACATTGGAACTTGTCTCCTTTCTTAAAGATAGGTATCAATAATGACTCTTTCCAGTCATGGGGTAATTCTTCTGTCCTCCAGATTTTTATTATTAGTTCGTATAGCTTTAGATGTAATGCATGGCCACCTGCCTTTATAAATTCAGCAGCAATTCCATCAGTCCCAGTTGCCTTATTGTTTTTAAGTCGTGTGATTACATATAGGATTTCTTCAAATGTAGGTTCTTCAATTTGTGGTTCGCATGTTAGAACCTCTTCCTGTGGGAAAATGTGACTTGGAGCTTCACAATTTAGTAATTCAATAAAATATTCTTTCCATGTGTTGCACATTTCCTCATTGGTATTTATCATATTCCCATTTTTGTCTTTTAAACCATATGTGTTTTGTTGGTGCCCTCGTTTCATTGACTTCAGTTCTTTAAAAAAATTTCTGGATTCATTTTTCTGGTGATTAGTTTCCATATCTTTGATTATATTACTCATATATTCTCGCTTCTGCTGTCTGACTATTTTTGTAGCCTCTTTACATTCATTTCTATAATGCTCTTCCTTTTGGATGTTATTGATGTCATTTAACCATAACTGTCTGGCATTCTTCTTCCTAATGACTGCTTCTTCACATTTTTGATTGAACCATCTGTTCTTTCTATGCGTGGTTAACACACCGAGACATTCTTCTGCGGTAGACTGAATTGTATTCTTGATGTTCAACCAAGTTTGGTCAACGCTTTCCTCCAAAGGGTTTTGCAGAGTTTCAAGTTTACATTTTATTTCATCTGTAAATTTCTCTTTGACTGTAATGTCTTGCAGTTTTTCTCTGTTTTATGTTGGGTGTAATCTTTGTAATTTAGTATAGAAAGCTCTCTTAAGTTTTATTTTAAATTTTGCTCCAACGAGGAAGTGGTCACTGTGGCACTCAGCTCCTCTATAACTTCTGACTTGCTGTATGTTTGATGCATTTCTGTTGTTAATTAAAATGTGATCTATTTGATTATAGGTTCTCTTGTCACATGATTTCCAAGTTTGTTTGTGTATATCCTTTCTTTGTAGTCTGGTACTGCTAATCTGCAGTCCTTTGGCTTCTGCCAGGTTGATGACTCTCCATCCATTATCATTTGAAGTTGTATGTAGGCTTTCCATACCGGCCACTTTTTTATTAGTTTGCTCTCTACCTATTTTTGCATTAAAATCTTCCAGCACAATCAGGATGTCATGTTTGGGGGTTTCTTCTATGACATCTTCCAGATCATTATAAAAGTCTTCTTTAATATCATCTTCTTTCTCTCCAGTAGGTGCATGTACATTAATCATCGTTATATTTTTCCATTTACCTTTTATTCGTAATTTACTAATCCTGTCATTAAAAGCTTTAAAGTTTAAAACGTTCCCCCATAACTCTTTTTTGATGACAAATCCTGTTCCTAATTCATGTTTATTTTGGGTGTTTCCTCCATATATTATAATCATTCCATTTTGCTCTAAAGTACCCTCTCCTGGCCACCTTATTTCTTGAATTGCTGTTATATCCATTTGATATTCACCCAGCTCCCGGGTAAGTTCTTCGGCCGCTCCAGCTCGATATAGTGTCCGTACATTCCATGTTCTAAATCTCAAAAGTCCTTTAACGTTCCAAGGTCGTTGTCCAGATAAGTCAGTCCGATATCGAGGCTCATGTATTTGTTTCGTAACAAAGAAAGGTTTTTACAAAGGTGGGGATGTTAACCCCACGCTTCAACCCCCAACCTGGAGGACCAGGGTGTTTCTCTTTGTCTGTCCTCTACCCTTTGACCTGTCCGGCTTGGGAGGCCCTGCTGGTAGCTACGCTACCGCCGGCATAGCTCTCAGGGTCATTGAGAAACTCAAGCTCCCCCACCACGACAAGGTGGAAACACCATCGGGGGATATATATATATATAATCTCATCTAATCTCATCTCATCTCAACATGTTCCTCTTGTACCTTGCGGTGTCGAGGTGAAGTATAAACATCGTGAGAGTGCCCGATTATGGGCTTCATGTATCGATATTGCCATGGACTCTGCTATTCCCTCCGTCCAACGTTTACGTGGTCGGCCTCTTCCTCTCATTCCATCTGGTCTGTACATCATTACTTGTTGTGGTATGCTGTTGACTGGTAACCTACTTGCATGGCCAAACCATTTGACTTGCTGTTTTCTGATAAAATCTAATGCTACTTTAACCGCCACTTTAGTCCTGATTTCTTCATTTCTGATCTTATCTCTTCTTGATACGTTGAGTATTCTTCTCAGGAACCTAATTTCTGTTGTTGTGATTTTTCTTTTCTCTTTTTCTGTCATTGTCCAGGTTTGGCATTGGTAGCATAGAGTTGGCAGAAAGATTGTGTTGTAAAGTACTTTCTTAGTAGTTATTGATACATGTTTGTTCTTTAGTATTGGTGCCATTTGTCCAATGAGTTGATTTGCCTTATTGCACCTATTTTCGATCTCGTCTTCTGATCTGCCATTTGATGATGATGATACTTCCTAGGTACTTGAAACTCGTTACTTTTCAAGGGATGTTCGTTTAGGTGAATTGTTGTTGTTTGTCCTTCTTTAGTTATAGTCATTACCTCTGTTTTGCTTGTGCTAATTTTCATGTTATGTTCCCTACACATTTCGTTTAGAATATTCATGTGGTCTTGTAATTCAGCTTCTGATTTTGCTATTAGTGCTTGGTCATCCGCAAACAAGCTGATGGATCTCTAATGGTTAGATATGCAGATGGTTCTTCTTCCGTGTTCTCGTCATGCGGTATTCATGCTGTCTCTGCTTGGCTGGTTTCTTTACATATGTTGTCTATATATGTTATGAACAAGAGAGGGGACAGGACACAACCTTGTCGTACTCCAGATCTTATGGTGAAGGGTTCTGAGTGTTCTCCAGTTGCTCTCACTATGCATTCACTGTTGTTGTATAAACTTCTACAAAGGTTTGTTAGATGTGTACTCACTCCATATTGTTTAAGGATTTCCCACAGCTTGTTTCTATCTACTCTATCGAATGCCTTTTCTTGATCGAAAAAGGCTAAGTAGAGTGTTTCATTGAATTCGATTGATTTATTTATACGTTGTCTAAGAGCAAAAATGGCATCTGTGTATCCTTTGTTTTTCCTAAATCCAAGCTGTGTTTCGCTTAGCTGGGGTTCTAAAGTAGTTCGTAATCTTTTTTCTAGAATTTTGCAAAATATTTTCCCAGTATGACTCAACAGTGAAATGCCTCTGTATTGTGTGCAGTCTCTTTTGCTGCCTTTGTTTTTCCAAATTGGGATATTTATGGCGTTTCCCCAGTCTCGTGGTGTCTGTTGTTCTACCCAAACATGGTTGAATAGTCTATGTAGCCAAGCTGTTCCTACTTCTCTTGCTGCTTTAATTAGTTCATTTGGTATTTCATCCTATCCCGGTGATTTGTTCAATGGGGCTAATCTGATGGCTTCTATAATTTCTTCTTTTAGTATGTCTGGTTCTAGTTCTTCGGTGACATCTGTATAGGTCTCTTGAATTCCTGTGACATCTGAAGGGATGTTGAAAAGTTGTTCGAAATACTGCTTCCATCTTATTAGGATTTGTTTTTGTTCACTTATTGGTTCTCCATTTTCGCTATTAATTATTTCAGTTGCGTCAAAGGGTTCTCCTCTGGTTCGCATTGCACCTATCTTTTTGTAGAAGTTTCTAGTTGCCTCCTTGTAGTTTTTATTTAGGGTTTCTCCATACTCTTCCCAGTCTTTTTGTTTTTCCCTCTTTACTATTCTATTCACATGTCTTCTCGCTATTCTATATTCTATGTAATCACATTCCTGTTTGCTCTTCAACCACTTTTTATATTTTTCCTTTTTGTCTTTTACCGCTTCCTTTACTTCTGCATTCCACCAACTTGTTATTTTCTTTAACCGTGTTTTGCGTTTTTTCGTGGTTCCACATGTTATTATTGCAGTATTTAAAATGCTTGATTTGAACAATTCCCATTCTTCTTCCATTGTTTTTCTTTCTGCAGGTAATTTTTCAAAGAGTTCAGTTAGTTCTTTCTCATAATTTTCTCTTACTGCCTCGTCTTTAAGGTTTTTTAAGTTTACGGATTCGCATGGCATGTATTTTCTTGCTCTTTGTTTTCTTCTTCTGATTGTTCTTACTGTGGCAACGATTGCTTTATAATCTGTGTTTATATTGAAATTAGGCACTGCCCTTGCATCTAATATATTTCTCTTTCTGTAGTTTCTTGTTAATATAAAATCAATTTGGCTTTTAGTATCTAGATCGTTCCATTTATACCAGGTGTATACTTGTGAATCCTTATGTTTATAGAATGTGTTTGTTATATAGAGGTCGGGTTGGCTGCAAAGCTCCAATAGTATACTTCTGTTATCATTCCTTTCATTTTGCTTGTCTCTAAATGCTCCCAGATGTTTTTCTATGCCCGCTCTGTTATGTCCTAGTCTTGCATTGAAGTCTCCCATAACCATGATGTTGTCCTGCTTATCTATTTTATTTAGCACGCCATGTATGTCTTCGTAGAAGTCCTCGCATTCTTGCTCATCATTGTTTGTATTACATGGTCCGTATATCTGTACATATGTTGTAATTGTTTGTTCTTCTATTCTCACTGTTATGATTCTGTCTGTTATATATTTTATTTCTTGTATTCTTCTTGCTAGCCGTGATTCGATGACTATTCATACACCTTGCATTGTCCATTCTTGCTGTTGGACTCCTGAGTTGACATACGTGTAACTGTGGTGGATCCTCTCTGTTTCACATAATTATATTGTGACATATTGCCCGTATCACGTTATTATAGTGTTACATATTGAACGAACCACGTTATTATATTGTGACAGATTACTCTATCACTCGACGACAAGATCTGTCCAACAACACGCTCGACTTCTTCGCCTTGGTCCTGGGCTTCTTCGACAACCTGAAGCAGACGCAGTCAGGCAATAGCGACAACCTACGGGTGACGCTGAAATTAGTTAGTGTCGATGTGCCGGCACTTCGTCCTGTAAGTGAGTGTCCCTACACCTGGCATGCATCAGTGTATCTAATGTGTGTCCTCAGGTCTGTCATGTATCAGTGTATCTAGTATCTCCCTACACCTGGCATATATCAGTGTATCTAGTATCTCTCTACACCTGGCATGTATCAGTGTATCTAGTATCTCTCTACACCTGGCATATATCAGTGTATCTAGTATCTCTCTACACCTGGCATGTATCAGTGTATCTAGTATCTCTCTACACCTGGCATATATCAGTGTATCTAGTATCTCTCTACACTTGGCATGTATCAGTGTATCTAGTATCTCTCTACACCTAGCATGTATCAATGTATCTAGTATCTCCCTACACCTGGCATATATCAGTGTATCTAGTATCTCTCTACACCTGGCATGTATCAGTGTATCTAGTATCTCTCTACACCTGGCATATATCAGTGTATCTAGTATCTCTCTACACCTGGCATGTATCAGTGTATCTAGTATCTCTCTACACTTGGCATGTATCAGTGTATCTAGTCTATGTCACCACACATGACATGTATCAGTGTACCTAGTCTATGTCACCACACATGACATGTATCAGAGTGTCTTGTGTGTTCCCATACCTGACATGCCATCAGTCTATCTATTGTGCGTTCACAAATGTTTGTCTTCATCCACGTTCAATTTGTTAGAAACGTATATGTTTCATTATTATACCATTGTTCCTCCCGTCTTACATTTATTCCCATCTAAGAAATATGTCTTTGATAGGTCTGCACATCCATTAGTTGTACCTGACATTACATGTAGGATATCTTTACATCTATTAGTTCTACCTCACATTACATGTACCATATCTCCACATCTATTAGTTGCACCTGACATTACATGTAGCATATCTTCACATCTATTAGTTGTACCTTACATTACATGTAGGATATCTTCACATCTATTAGTTGTATCTTACATTACATGTACCATATCTTCACATCTATTAGTTGTACCTCACATTACATGTACCATATCTTCACATCTATTAGTTGTACCTAATATTACATATAGCATATCTTCACATCTATTAGTTGTACCTAACATTACATGTACCATATCTTCACATCTATTAGTTGTACCTCACATTACATGTAGCATATCTTCACATCTATTAGTTGTACCTAATATTACATATAGCATATCTTCACATCTATTAGTTGTACCTCACATTACATGTAGGATATCTTCACATCTATTAGTTGTATCTTACATTACATGTAGGATATCTTCACATCTATTAGTTGTATCTTACATTACATGTACCATATCTTCACATCTATTAGTTGTACCTCACATTACATGTACCATATCTTCACATCTATTAGTTGTACCTAATATTACATATAGCATATCTTCACATCTATTAGTTGTACCTAACATTACATGTACCATATCTTCACATCTATTAGTTGTACCTCACATTACATGTAGCATATCTTCACATCTATTAGTTGTACCTAATATTACATATAGCATATCTTCACATCTATTAGTTGTACCTCACATTACATGTAGGATATCTTCACATCTATTAGTTGTATCTTACATTACATGTAGGAATATCTTCACATCTATTAGTTGTATCTTACATTACATGTACCATATCTTCACATCTATTAGTTGTACCTAACATTACATATAGAATATCTTCACATCTATTAGTTGTACTTCACATTACATGTAGCATATCTTCACATCTATTAGTTGTACCTTACATTACATGTAGCATATCTTCACATCTATTAGTTGTACCTAATATTACATATAGCATATCTTCACATCTATTAGTTGTACCTAACATTACATATAGCATATCTTCACATCTATTAGTTGTTCCCCACATTACATGTACCATATCTTCACATCTATTAGTTGTTCCCAACAATACATGTACCATATCTTCACATCTATTAGTTGTAACTCACATTACATGTACCATATCCTCACATCTATTAGTTGTACCTCACATTACATGTAGCATATCTTCACATCTATTAGTTGTACCCCACATTACATGTAGCATATCTTCACATCTATTAGTTGTCCCCCACATTACATGTACCATATCTTCACATCTATTAGCTGTACCTCACATTACATGTAGGATATCTTTACATCTATTAGTTCTACCTCACATTACATGTACCATATCTCCACATCTATTAGTTGCACCTGACATTACATGTAGCATATCTTCACATCTATTAGTTGTACCTTACATTACATGTAGGATATCTTCACATCTATTAGTTGTATCTTACATTACATGTACCATATCTTCACATCTATTAGTTGTACCTCACATTACATGTACCATATCTTCACATCTATTAGTTGTACCTAATATTACATATAGCATATCTTCACATCTATTAGTTGTACCTAACATTACATATAGCATATCTTTACATCTATTAGTTGTACCTCACATTACATGTAGCATATCTTCACATCTATTAGTTGTACCTGACATTACATGTAGCATATCTTCACATCTATTAGTTGTTCCCCACATTACATGTAGCATATCTTCACATCTATTAGTTGTTCCCCACATTACATGTACCATATCTTCACATCTATTAGTTGTACCTGACATTACATGTAGCATATCTTCACATCTATTAGTTGTTCCCAACATTACATGTACCATATCTTCACATCTATTAGTTGTAACTCACATTACATGTACCATATCCTCACATCTATTAGTTGTACCTCACATTACATGTAGCATATCTTCACATCTATTAGTTGTACCCCACATTACATGTAGCATATCTTCACATCTATTTGTTGTCCCCCACATTACATGTACCATATCTTAACATCTATTAGTTGTACCTCACATTACATGTACCATATCTTCACATCTATTAGTTGTACCGGATATTACATGTAGCATATCTTCACATCTATTAGTTGTACCTTACATTACATGTAGTATATCTTCACATCTATTAGTTGTACCTCACATTACGTGTACCATATCTTCACATCTATTAGTTCTACCTCACATTACATGTAGCATATCTTCAAATCTATTAGTTGTACCCCGAATTACATGTAGCATATCTTCACATCTATTAGGTGTACCTCACATTACATGTACCATATCTCCACATATATTAGTTGTACCTCACATTACATGTATCATATCTTCACATCTATTAGTTGTACCTCACATTACATGTAGGATATCTTTACATCTATTAGTTGTACCTCACATTATATGTAGCATATCTTCACAACTATTAATTCTACCTGACATTACATGTAGCATATCTTCACATCTATTAGTTGTACCTCACATTACATGTAGCATATCTTCACATCTATTAGTTGTACATCACATTACATGTAGCATATCTTCACATCTATTAGTTGTACCTCACATTACATGTAGCATATCTTCACATCTATTAGTTCTACCTGACATTACATGTAGCATATCTTCACATCTATTAGTTGTACCTGACACTACATGTAGCATATCTTCACATCTATTAGTTGTACCTGACATTACATGTAGCATATCTTCACATCTATTAGTTGTATCTCACATTACATGTAGCATATCTTCACATCTATTAGTTGTTCCCCACATTACATGAAGGAATATCTTCACATCCATTAGTTGTACCTTACATTACATGTAGCATATCTTCACATCTATTAGTTGTACCTGACATTACATGTAGCATATCTTCACATCTATTAGTTGTACCTCACATTATATGTAGCATATCTTCACATCTATTAGTTGTACCTGTCATTTCTTGTAGCATATCTTCACATCTATTAGTTGTACCTGAGATTACATGTAGCATATCTTCACATCTATTATTTGTACCTCACATTACATGTAGCATATCTTCACATCTATTAGTTGTACCTCACATTACATGTAGCATATCTTCACATCTATTAGTTCTACCTGACATTACATGTAGCATATCTTCACATCTATTAGTTGTACCTGACATTACATGTAGCATATCTTCACATCTATTAGTTGTACCTCACATTACATGTAGCATATCTTCACATCTATTAGTTGTTCCCCACATTACATGAAGGAATATCTTCACATCCATTAGTTGTACCTTATATTACATGTAGCATATCTTCACATCTATTAGTTGTACCTGACATTGCATGTAGCATATCTTCACATCTATTAGTTGTACCTCACATTACATGTAGCATATCTTCACATCTATTAGTTGTTCCCTACATTACATGTAGCATATCTTCACATCTATTAGTTGTACCTGACATTACCTGTATCATATCTTTACATCTAATAGTAGTACCACACATTACATGTAGCATATCTTCACATCTATTAGTTGTACCTCACATTACATGTAGCATATCTTCACATCTATTAGTTGTTCCCCACATTACATGTAGGATATCTCCACATCTATTAGTTGTTCCCTACATTACATGTAGCATATCTTCACATCTATTAGTTGTACCTCACATTACATGTAGCATATCTTCACATCTATTAGTTGTTTCCCACATTACATGTAGCATATCTCCACATCTATTAGTTGTACGTCACATTACATGTAGAATATCTTCACATCTATTAGTTGTTCCCCACATTACATGTAGCATATCTTCACATCTATTAGTTGCAAGATGAAAAACATATTGACCAATAAAAAGATGTCAATTGAAACGAGAAAGAGAATGTTGAGATGCTACATTGAGCCTGTACTTTTGTATGGATGTGAAGCGTGGACAATGAGCAGTCAGGCTGAAAAACATCTGATGGCTGTAGAGATGTGGTTTCTGAGGAAAATGCAAAGAATACCATGGACAGCCAGAAAGACCAATGAACAAGTCCTTCAAGAAACAAATGAAGATCGTAAATTGATTAGAGAAATTAGACGTAGACAGTCAAAATTTTTTGGACATGTTATGAGAAGAAATGGATTGGAGAATTTGGTGACAACTGGTAAGATCGAGGGGAACAGACCAAGGGGAAGACCTAGAAGCAAGTACCTGGATGGCTTGGCCTTGTGGCATAGTCGAGACAGAAACACGGAGCTGATCCACGACTCTGGTGATCGGGTGAGATGGCAGAACATGACCGCCCACGCTTACCGGCATGGCACATGATGGATGGATGGATTAGTTGTACCTCACATTACATGTAGCATATCTTCACATCTATTAGTTGTTCCCCACATTACATGTAGCATATCTTCACATCTATTAGTTGTACCTCACATTACATGTAGCATATCTTCACATCTATTAGTGCTTCCCCACATTACATGTAGCATATCTTCACATCTATTAGTTGTACCTTACATTACATGTAGCATATCTTCACATCTATTAGTTGTACCTAATATTACATATAGCATATCTTTACATCTATTAGTTGTACCTAACATTACATATAGCATATCTTCACATCTATTAGTTGTACCTGACATTACATGTAGCATAACTTCACATCTATTAGTTGTACCTGACATTACATGTAGCATATCTTCACATCTATTAGTTGTTCCCCACATTACATGTAGCATATCTTCACATCTATTAGTTGTTCCCCACATTACATGTACCACATCTTCACATCTATTAGTTGTAACTCACATTACATGTACCATATCTTCACATCTATTAGTTCTACCTCACATTACATGTAGCATATCTTCACATCTATTAGTTGTACCTGACATTACATGTACCATATCTTCACATCTATTAGTTGTACCTCACATTACATGTAGCATATCTTCACATCTATTAGATGTACCTTACATTACATGTAGCATAATCTCACATCTATTAGTTGTACCTCACATTACATGTAGCATATCTTCACATCTATTAGTTGTACCCCACATTACATGTAGCATGTCTTCACATCTATTAGTTGTACCTTACATTACATGGAGCATATCTTCACATCTTTTAGTGCCACCTCACATGTTATTCAAAGTTGCATATCCGTTACAGGACATGGCAGTCAACACCAGCATTTTTCAGCTGTTGTTGATTTTCTTGTCAAGATTACGCTGAGTAGTTTGTCATTGCTTTCTTAGCGACAGGCACACCAACTCGACGCGATCCGCTGCCGAATCTCGCAGCTGTGTTCCTCACGTGGATGTACGGGCTTACGGAGACAATCGTTCATCCCTTCGCCAGAGAGACCTCACATTACATGTAGCATATATGTAAATCTATTAGGTGTACCACCCAATATATAATTCACATCTGTACACATCTGTACATATTTAAACATATTAATATGTGTCTGTATGTGCATGACCGTCTGTCTGTGTAAGTCTGGCTCTCTTTATGTCTGTCTATCTGTCTGTCTCTGCGTCTAGTTCTCTTTCTCTATGACTATATGTCAACATGTTATTCTGAAAAAATAAAGTTTGTTCGTTCGTTCGTTCGTTTGTTCGCTCGTTTGTTCGTTCGTTCTGTGTCTGGCTCCTATTTCTGTCTGTGTTTATGTCTGTCTGTCTGATTTTATGTCGCCTATGTCTAGTACTTGCTCTGACGAATTGTAACTCTACATATACACAAGTAATTGTGGAACTGTGCTCATATATGTTTGTGTGCGCATGTCAGTCAGCATGTCTGTCTGTCTGTCTGTCTGTCTGTCTGTCTGTCTGTCTGTCTGTCTGTCTGTCTGTCTGTCTGTCTGTCTGTCTGTCTGTCTGTCTGTCTGTCTGTCTGTCTTCCGTCCATACGTTCGTCTGTATGTCTATCAGTCTGCATGTCTCTCTGTGTCTGGCTGCTATCAGTCTGTATATCGCTAGACCTGTTTGGCTACCTGTAACTCTCAAGTTCGCTCCTACAGATTGTAAATCTATATCATCCTGTACATATGTGATTGCATTCAAATATATATGAGTGGGTACATGTTTGTCTGTCTGCCTTTCTGTCTACAACTCACATTATGGCTCCGATAGAGTGTGAGCTACGAATATTCTGTACATGGGGGACTATATTTATACATGTATGTGTGTGCGTGTTTTTATGACCAGCTGGCTGCCTGTCACCTTGTCTGTCACCCTGTCATCACACCTGAAGAAGAGCATCCGTGTTCGTCTGACAGTCTGGGCATGTTCGTATCATTGTTCCCATGACTTAGTGTTTGGTTCGTCAGTTAACGTGTATGTGTATGCTATCGGTGTGTGTGTGTGTGTGTGTGTGTGTGTGTGTGTGTGTGTGTGTGTGTGTGTACACGTCTCTCTATATGCCAGCTCTCTATGTTCGCTGGTTTACGTACCTGTCTGTTAGTTTGTCAAGCGTGGGTACATTGTATCGTTCTGTGTGCTTGAGTGAGCTCACGTTGCGTGTCTGTCCGTCTGTCTGTCTCTCCGTGTGACTGTATGTTCTGTCTGTCTCTCCGTATGACATTATGTTCTGTCTGTCTCTCTGTATGACTTTATGTTCTGTTTGTTTGTAAGTTTAGATATTATATCACTTTACGATTTCATTAAATGAGAATAAATGAGACTGTTTTGCACACACAAAGAGTGTTACAGACATTCGAGTAAATGCACAAGAACCCTCACAAACCCCTATGATACGGTTATTGCTGCTGTCATCATCAGGCGCCCGTGTTTTACATCGAGCTTGTGGTGGACGGCAAAGTAGATATCATTCTTCTGGGTGCAGTGTACGAGCGACCCGGTCCCACCATCGAAGTCAAGATCTACAACTTCACCAACCCGAGTTTATTCAAGTGAGTGATTGCTTGCAATGTAGATATTCAAATAAGTAGGCACACGAATAGCATCAGACGGAAGATGCACTACAGAGATAAAGAACAGCATAGGACAAGCAAAAACTGCACTCTATCAAACGAAAAAAAAAATATTGTATGCAATATGTCATTGCCTATGACAGTTAGAAAATAGTTCTTTACTGTTACATAGAACCAGTTTCCACATAAGGCTGCTATATCCGGACAATTGATAAACATGCGAAAAAATATCTGGAAATCTCGGAGATGTGGTTTCATGGAAGAATGCTGAACATTCATTGGATAGCCAAAATGTGCAAACAGGACATTCTGACGGAAGCTTAGTCGCGAAAGCAACTTATCACAACCATCAGAAAGACGCAGTCATCATTTATTGACCACGCTATGAAAAATCAAAACCTGGACACATGTTGTGACAACCGGACAGATTTATGGAAAGAGAGATGGATGGAGACAGGGAAAGACTATTTCTGGACAATCTAGCCTCATGGCAAAGAAGGTAGTCAACAGATAAACATGTGCCGTCGGAGATCGAAATTTGTGGAGAATCATGACCGCCCACGCCAGCCGGTAACTCACATGATGATGATCAGCTGGTTCAATGACATCTTAAATATGTGGTTAAAACTGACTTGAAACCTGAAAATGTGATTTAAATGATGTTACCACACTGCACAGTGTGAGTCTTATATCTGCTCATGAACATCTTTAAGTATGTGTTGTAAACTATTTCACATACATCGTGCCAGCTTCGTGGCGAAGGATTCCGGGATGCGGTTCGTGATACCGCATACCCGCGTTCAACCTGGGACATAACTGTGGCACGTTACACCCGCCTTGGGTATTTATGATGCCCATGTTAAACATTGCCTCAACGAGTCATGTATTATTGATTATTTTTCATGCGTTTTAATGCTTATTGTTCTTTTGTTGTCAAAGAATTGCTTCATAACAGATGTTGAATGAAAGAATGTATGAGAGGAAATAGAGAAGAAGGGCAGAATGTCAGACGGGTCTGTGTGCCCAATTCTTAACCCTTTGAAAATAAAGATTTTCGTTCGTTCGATTTTCGTTCGTTCAAAACACAGCTGCGCACGATTCGGCGTTGGTATTTTACGAAATGTTACGGGTACCGAAAGTTCAGAACATAATGGCAAACTACTAGATGTAAACCTGTCAAGATATCACACCAGCAATAAATGCTGGTGTTGACTGCAACGTCCTGTAAAGGATGTGCAATTAACTTTTTAACCTACGTAAGAAGGAGAGTGTGAAGTGTCTAACATCCCATGTATGTTTTAAATTGTTTCATTTGATTGTTTAAATTGTTTCACGAACACCTTCAACATGTCTGTTTAAATCGTTTCATTTAAAATATAAGTCTGCTGAGTGAGAGGTGTGTGTTAATTGTTGAGTGAGAAGTATGATGTCAACTGTTGAGTGAGAGGTGTATGTCAGTTGTTGAGTAAGAGGTGTATGGCAACTATTAAGTAAGAGGTGTATGTCAACTGTTGAGTGAGAGGTGTGGTGTCAACTGTTGAGTGAGAGGTGTAGGTAAACTGTTGAGTGAGAGGTGTAGGTCAACTGTTGAGTAAGAGGTGTATGTCAGTTGTTGAGTGAGAGGTGTATGTCAATTGTTGAGTGAGAGGTGTATGTCAGTTGTTGAGTAAGAGGTGTATGTCAACTGTTGAATGAGAGGTGTGTGTCAGTTGTTGAGTGATAGGTGTATGTCAACTGTTGAGTGAGAGATTTGGTGTGAACTGTTGAGTGATAGGTGTATGGCAACTATTGAATAAGAGGTGTATGTCAACTGTTGAGTGAGAGGTGTATGTCAGTTGTTGAGGTGTATGGCAACTATTGAGTAAGAGGTGTGTGTCAACTGTTGAGTGAGATGTGTATGTCAGTTGTTGAGTGAGAGGTGTATGTCAGCTGTTGAGTGAGAGGTGTGGTGTCAACTGTTGAGTAAGAGGTGTATGGCAACTGTTGATTAAGAGGTGTATGTCAGTTGTTGAGTAAGAAGTGTATGTCAACTGTTGAGGAAGATGTGTAAGGCAACTGTTGAGTAAGATGTGTATGTCAAATGTTGAGTAAGAGGTGTATGTCAACTGTTGAGAGAGAGGTGTAGGTAAACTGTTGAGTGAGAGGTGTATGTCAAATGTTGAGTGAGATGTGTATGTCAGTTGTTGAGTGAGAGGTGTATGTCAGTTGTTGAGTGAGAGGTGTATGTCAGTTGTTGAGTAAGAGGTGTATGTCAATTGTTGAGTGAGAGGTGTGTGTCAGTTGTTGAGTGATAGGTGTATGTCAACTGTTGAGTGAGAGATGTGTGTCAGGTGTTGAGTAAGAGGTGTGTGTCAGTTGTTGAGTGAGAGGTGTATGTCAGTTGTTGAGTAAGAGGTGTATGACAACTATTGAGTAAGAGGTGTGTGTCAGTTGTTGAGTGAGAGGTGTATGTCAGTTGTTGAGTAAGAGGTGTATGGCAACTATTGAGTAAGAGATGTGTGTCAGTTGTTGAGTGAGAGGTGTATGTCAGTTGTTGAGTAAGAGGTGTATGGCAACTGTTGAGTAAGAGGTGTATGTCAACTGTTGAGTGAGAGGTGTATGTCAACTGTTGAGTAAGAGGTGTATGTCAACTGTTGAGTGAGAGGTGTATGTCAACTGTTGAGTAAGAGGTGTATGGCAACTGTTGAGTAAGAGGTGTATGTCAACTGTTGAGTGAGAGGTGTATGTCAACTGTTGAGTAAGAGGTGTATGTCAACTGTTGAGTGAGAGGTGTATGTCAACTGTTGAGTAAGAGGTGTATAGCAACTATTGAGTAAGAGGTGTGTGTCAGTTGTTGAGTAAAAGGTGTATGTCAGTTGTTGAGTGAGATGTGTGTCAGTTGTTGAGTAAGAGGTGTGTGTCAGTTGTTGAGTAAGAGGTGTATGGCAACTATTGAGTAAGAGGTGTGTGTCAGTTGTTGAGTGAGAGGTGTATGTCAGTTGTTGAGTAAGAGGTGTATGGCAACTGTTGAGTAAGAGGTGTATGTCAACAGTTGAGTGAGAGGTGTATGTCAACTGTTGAGTAAGAGGTGTATGGCAACTATTGAGTAAGAGGTGTATGTCAACTGTTGAGTGAGAGGTGTATGTCAACTGTTGAGTAAGAGGTGTATGGCAACTATTGAGTAAGAGGTGTATGTCAACTGTTTAGTAAGAGGTGTATGTCAACTGTTGAGTGAGAGGTGTATGTCAACTGTTGAGTAAGAGGTGTATGTCAACTGTTGAGTAATAGGTGTATGTTAAATGTTGAGTGATAGGTGTATGTCAGTTGTTGAGTAAGAGGTGTATGGCAACTATTGAGTAAGAGGTGTGTGTCAGTTGTTGAGTGAGAGGTGTGTGTCAGTTGTTGAGTGAGAGGTGTATGTCAGTTGTTGAGTAAGAGGTGTATGGCAACTATTGAGTAAGAGGTGTATGTCAACTGTTGAGTGAGAGGTGTATGTCAACTGTTGAGTAAGAGGTGTATGTCAGTTGTTGAGTAAGAGGTGTATGTCAGTTGTTGAGTAAGAGGTGTATGGCAACTATTGAGTAAGAGGTGTATGTCAGTTGTTGAGTGAGAGGTGTATGTCAGTTGTTGAGTAAGAGGTGTATGTCAGTTGTTGAGTAAGAGGTGTATGTCAGTTGTTGAGTAAGAGGTGTATGGCAACTATTGAGTAAGAGGTGTGTGTCAGTTGTTGAGTGAGAGGTGTATGGCAACTATTGAGTAAGAGGTGTGTGTCAGTTGTTGAGTGAGAGGTGTGTATCAGTTGTTGAGTGAGAGGTGTGTGTCAGTTGTTGAGTGAGAGGTGTATGTCAGTTGTTGAGTAAGAGGTGTATGGCAACTATTGAGTAAGAGGTGTATGTCAACTGTTGAGTAAGAGGTGTATGTCAGTTGTTGAGTAAGAGGTGTATTTCAGTTGTTGAGTAAGAGGTGTATGGCAACTATTGAGTAAGAGGTGTATGTCAGTTGTTGAGTGAGAGGTGTGTGTCAGTTGTTGAGTAAGAGGTGTATGTCAGTTGTTGAGTAAGAGGTGTATGTCAGTTGTTGAGTAAGAGGTGTATGTCAGTTGTTGAGTAAGAGGTGTATGGCAACTATTGAGTAAGAGGTGTATGTCAGTTGTTGAGTAAGAGGTGTATGGCAACTGTTGAGTAAGAAGTGTATGTCAACTGTTGAGTGAGAGGTGTATGTCAACTGTTGAGTAAGAGGTGTATGGCAACTATTGAGTAAGAGGTGTATGTCAACTGTTGAGTGAGAGGTGTATGTCAACTGTTGAGTAAGAGGTGTATGGCAACTATTGAGTAAGAGGTGTATGTCAACTGTTGAGTAAGAGGTGTATGTCAACTGTTGAGTGAGAGGTGTATGTCAACTGTTGAGTAAGAGGTGTATGTCAACTGTTGAGTAATAGGTGTATGTTAAATGTTGAGTGATAGGTGTATGTCAGTTGTTGAGTAAGAGGTGTATGGCAACTATTGAGTAAGAGGTGTGTGTCAGTTGTTGAGTGAGAGGTGTGTGTCAGTTGTTGAGTAAGAGGTGTATGGCAACTATTGAGTAAGAGGTGTATGTCAGTTGTTGAGTGAGAGGTGTGTGTCAGTTGTTGAGTAAGAGGTGTATGTCAGTTGTTGAGTAAGAGGTGTATGTCAGTTGTTGAGTAAGAGGTGTATGTCAGTTGTTGAGTAAGAGGTGTATGGCAACTATTGAGTAAGAGGTGTGTGTCAGTTGTTGAGGGAGAGGTGTGTGTCAGTTGTTGAGTGAGAGGTGTATGTCAGTTGTTGAGTAAGAGGTGTATGGCAACTATTGAGTAAGAGGTGTGTGTCAGTTGTTGAGTGAGAGGTGTATGTCAACTGTTGAGTGAGAGGTGTATGTCAGCTGTTGAGTAAGAGGTGTATGGCAACTATTGAGTAAGAGGTGTATGTCAACTGTTGAGTGAGAGGTGTATGTCAACTGTTGAGTGAGAGGTGTATTTCAACTGTTGAGTGAGAGGTGTATGTCAACTATTGAGTACGAGGTGTGTGTCAGTTGTTGAGTGAGAGGTGTATGTCAACAGTTGAGTGAGAGGTGTATGTCAACTATTGAGTAAGAGGTGTGTGTCAGTTGTTGAGTGAGAGGTGTATGTCAACTGTTGAGTGAGAGGTGTATGTCAACTATTGAGTAAGAGGTGTGTGTCAGTTGTTGAGTGAGAGGTGTATGTCAACTGTTGAGTGAGAGGTGTATGTCAACTGTTGAGTAAGAGGTGTATGTCAGTTGTTGAGTAAGAGGTGTATGTCAGTTGTTGAGTAAGAGGTGTATGTCAGTTGTTGAGTAAGAGGTGTATGGCAACTATTGAGTAAGAGGTGTGTGTCAGTTGTTGAGTGAGAGGTGTGTGTCAGTTGTTGAGTGAGAGGTGTATGTCAGTTGTTGAGTAAGAGGTGTATGGCAACTATTGAGTAAGAGGTGTATGTCAATTGTTGAGTGAGAGGTGTATGTCAACTGTTGAGTAAGAGGTGTATGGCAACTATTGAGTAAGAGGTGTGTGTCAGTTGTTGAGTGAGAGGTGTATGTCAACTGTTGAGTGAGAGGTGTATGTCAACTGTTGAGTAAGAGGTGTATGGCAACTATTGAGTAAGAGGTGTATGTCAACTGTTGAGTGAGAGGTGTATGTCAACTGTTGAGTGAGAGGTGTATGTCAACTGTTGAGTGAGAGGTGAATGTCAACTATTGAGTAAGAGGTGTGTGTCAGTTGTTGAGTGAGAGGTGTATGTCAACTGTTGAGTGAGAGGTGTATGTCAACTATTGAGTAAGAGGTGTGTGTCAGATGTTGAGTGAGAGGTGTATGTCAACTGTTGAGTGAGAGGTGTATGTCAACTATTGAGTAAGAGGTGTGTGTCAGTTGTTGAGTGAGAGGTGTATGTCAACTGTTGAGTGAGAGGTGTATGTCAACTGTTGAGTAAGAGGTGTATGGCAACTATTGAGTAAGAGGTGTATGTCAGTTGTTGAGTGAGAGGTGTGTGTCAGTTGTTGAGTAAGAGGTGTATGTCAGTTGTTGAGTAAGAGGTGTATGTCAGTTGTTGAGTAAGAGGTGTATGTCAGTTGTTGAGTAAGAGGTGTATGGCAACTATTGAGTAAGAGGTGTATGTCAGTTGTTGAGTAAGAGGTGTATGGCAACTGTTGAGTAAGAAGTGTATGTCAACTGTTGAGTGAGAGGTGTATGTCAACTGTTGAGTAAGAGGTGTATGGCAACTATTGAGTAAGAGGTGTATGTCAACTGTTGAGTGAGAGGTGTATGTCAACTGTTGAGTAAGAGGTGTATGGCAACTATTGAGTAAGAGGTGTATGTCAACTGTTTAGTAAGAGGTGTATGTCAACTGTTGAGTGAGAGGTGTATGTCAACTGTTGAGTAAGAGGTGTATGTCAACTGTTGAGTAATAGGTGTATGTTAAATGTTGAGTGATAGGTGTATGTCAGTTGTTGAGTAAGAGGTGTATGGCAACTATTGAGTAAGAGGTGTGTGTCAGTTGATGAGTGAGAGGTGTGTGTCAGTTGTTGAGTAAGAGGTGTATGGCAACTATTGAGTAAGAGGTGTATGTCAGTTGTTGAGTGAGAGGTGTGTGTCAGTTGTTGAGTAAGAGGTGTATGTCAGTTGTTGAGTAAGAGGTGTATGTCAGTTGTTGAGTAAGAGGTGTATGTCAGTTGTTGAGTAAGAGGTGTATGGCAACTATTGAGTAAGAGGTGTGTGTCAGTTGTTGAGGGAGAGGTGTGTGTCAGTTGTTGAGTGAGAGGTGTATGTCAGTTGTTGAGTAAGAGGTGTATGGCAACTATTGAGTAAGAGGTGTGTGTCAACTGTTGAGTGAGAGGTGTATGTCAACTGTTGAGTAAGAGGTGTATGGCAACTATTGAGTAAGAGGTGTGTGTCAGTTGTTGAGTGAGAGGTGTATGTCAACTGTTGAGTGAGAGGTGTATGTCAACTGTTGAGTAAGAGGTGTATGGCAACTATTGAGTAAGAGGTGTATGTCAACTGTTGAGTGAGAGGTGTATGTCAACTGTTGAGTGAGAGGTGTATGTCAACTATTGAGTAAGAGGTGTGTGTCAGTTGTTGAGTGAGAGGTGTATGTCAACAGTTGAGTGAGAGGTGTATGTCAACTATTGAGTAAGAGGTGTGTGTCAGTTGTTGAGTGAGAGGTGTATGTCAACTGTTGAGTGAGAGGTGTATGTCAACTATTGAGTAAGAGGTGTGTGTCAGTTGTTGAGTGAGAGGTGTATGTCAACTGTTGAGTGAGAGGTGTATGTCAACTGTTGAGTAAGAGGTGTATGTCAGTTGTTGAGTAAGAGGTGTATGTCAGTTGTTGAGTAAGAGGTGTATGTCAGTTGTTGATTAAGAGGTGTATGGCAACTATTGAGTAAGAGGTGTGTGTCAGTTGTTGAGTGAGAGGTGTGTGTCAGTTGTTGAGTGAGAGGTGTATGTCAGTTGTTGAGTAAGAGGTGTATGGCAACTATTGAGTAAGAGGTGTATGTCAATTGTTGAGTGAGAGGTGTATGTCAACTGTTGAGTAAGAGGTGTATGGCAACTATTGAGTAAGAGGTGTGTGTCAGTTGTTGAGTGAGAGGTGTATGTCAACTGTTGAGTGAGAGGTGTATGTCAACTGTTGAGTAAGAGGTGTATGGCAACTATTGAGTAAGAGGTGTATGTCAACTGTTGAGTGAGAGGTGTATGTCAACTGTTGAGTGAGAGGTGTATGTCAACTGTTGAGTGAGAGGTGAATGTCAACTATTGAGTAAGAGGTGTGTGTCAGTTGTTGAGTGAGAGGTGTATGTCAACTGTTGAGTGAGAGGTGTATGTCAACTATTGAGTAAGAGGTGTGTGTCAGATGTTGAGTGAGAGGTGTATGTCAACTGTTGAGTGAGAGGTGTATGTCAACTATTGAGTAAGAGGTGTGTGTCAGTTGTTGAGTGAGAGGTGTATGTCAACTGTTGAGTGAGAGGTGTATGTCAACTATTGAGTAAGAGGTGTGTGTCAGTTGTTGAGTGAGAGGTGTATGTCAACTGTTGAGTGAGAGGTGTGTGTCAAGTGTTGAGTAAGAGGTGTATGGCAACTATTGAGTAAGAGGTGTATGTCAACTGTTGAGTAAGAGGTGTATGGCAACTATTGAGTAAGAGGTGTGTGTCAGTTGTTGAGTGAGAGGTGTATGTCAACTGTTGAGTGAGAGGTGTATGTCAACTGTTGAGTAAGAGGTGTATGTCAACTGTTGAGTAAGAGGTGTATGGCAACTATTGAGTAAGAGGTGTGTGTCAGTTGTTGAGTGAGAGGTGTGTGTCAGTTGTTGAGTGAGAGGTGTATGTCAGTTGTTGAGTAAGAGGTGAATGGCAACTATTGAGTAAGAGGTGTATGTCAACTGTTGAGTGAGAGGTGTATGTCAACTGTTGAGTAAGAGGTGTATGGCAACTATTGAGTAAGAGGTGTGTGTCAGTTGTTGAGTGAGAGGTGTATGTCAACTGTTGAGTGAGAGGTGTATGTCAACTGTTGAGTAAGAGGTGTATGGCAACTATTGTGTAAGAGGTGTATGTCAACTGTTGAGTGAGAGGTGTATGTCAACTGTTGAGTGAGAGGTGTATGTCAACTGTTGAGTAAGAGGTGTATGGCAACTATTGAGTAATAGGTGTGTGTCAGTTGTTGAGTGAGAGGTGTATGTCAACTGTTGAGTGAGAGGTGTATGTCAACTATTGAGTAAGAGGTGTGTGTCAGTTGTTGAGTGAGAGGTGTATGTCAACTGATGAGTGAGAGATGTATGTCAACTATTGAGTAAGAGGTGTGTGTCAGTTGTTGAGTGAGAGGTGTATGTCAACTGTTGAGTGAGAGGTGTATGTCAACTATTGAGTAAGAGGTGTGTGTCAGTTGTTGAGTGAGAGGTGTATGTCAACTGTTGAGTGAGAGGTGTATGTCAACTGTTGAGTAAGAGGTGTATGGCAACTATTGAGTAAGAGGTGTGTGTCAGTTGTTGAGTGAGAGGTGTATGTCAACTGTTGAGTGAGAGGTGTATGTCAACTGTTGAGTAAGAGGTGTATGGCAACTATTGAGTAAGAGGTGTGTGTCAGTTGTTGAGTGAGAGGTGTATGTCAACTGTTGAGTGAGAGGTGTATGTCAACTGTTGAGTAAGAGGTGTATGGCAACTATTGAGTAAGAGGTGTATGTCAACTGTTGAGTGAGAGGTGTATGTCAACTGTTGAGTAAGAGGTGTATGGCAACTATTGAGTAAGAGGTGTGTGTCAGTTGTTGAGTGAGAGGTGTGTGTCAGTTGTTGAGTGAGAGGTGTATGTCAACTGTTGAGTAAGAGGTGTATGGCAACTATTGAGTAAGAGGTGTATGTCAACTGTTGAGTAAGAGGTGTATGTCAACTGTTGAGTGAGAGGTGTATGTCAACTGTTGAGTAAGAGGTGTATGGCAACTGTTGAGTAAGAGGTGTATGTCAACTGTTGAGTGAGAGGTGTATGTCAACTGTTGAGTAAGAGGTGTATGGCAACTATTGAGTAAGAGGTGTGTGTCAGTTGTTGAGTGAGAGGTGTGTGTCAGTTGTTGAATGAGAGGTGTATGTCAACTGTTGAGTAAGAGGTGTATGGCAACTATTGAGTAAGAGGTGTATGTCAACTGTTGAGTAAGAGGTGTATGTCAACTGTTGAGTGAGAGGTGTATGTCAACTGTTGAGTAAGAGGTGTATGGCAACTATTGAGTAAGAGGTGTATGTCAACTGTTGAGTGAGAGGTGTATGTCAACTGTTGAGTAAGAGGTGTATGGCAACTATTGAGTAAGAGGTGTGTGTCAGTTGTTGAGTGAGAGGTGTGTGTCAGTTGTTGAGTGAGAGGTGTATGTCAACTGTTGAGTGAGAGGTGTATGTCAACTGTTGAGTAAGAGGTGTATGGCAACTATTGAGTAAGAGGTGTGTGTCAGTTGTTGAGTGAGAGGTGTATGTCAACTGTTGAGTGAGAGGTGTATGTCAACTGTTGAGTAAGAGGTGTATGGCAACTATTGAGTAAGAGGTGTATGTCAACTGTTGAGTGAGAGGTGTATGTCAACTGTTGAGTAAGAGGTGTATGGCAACTATTGAGTAAGAGGTGTGTGTCAGTTGTTGAGTGAGAGGTGTGTGTCAGTTGTTGAGTGAGAGGTGTATGTCAACTGTTGAGTAAGAGGTGTATGGCAACTATTGAGTAAGAGGTGTATGTCAACTGTTGAGTAAGAGGTGTATGTCAACTGTTGAGTGAGAGGTGTATGTCAACTGTTGAGTAAGAGGTGTATGGCAACTGTTGAGTAAGAGGTGTATGTCAACTGTTGAGTGAGAGGTGTATGTCAACTGTTGAGTAAGAGGTGTATGGCAACTATTGAGTAAGAGGTGTGTGTCAGTTGTTGAGTGAGAGGTGTGTGTCAGTTGTTGAGTGAGAGGTGTATGTCAACTGTTGAGTAAGAGGTGTATGGCAACTATTGAGTAAGAGGTGTATGTCAACTGTTGAGTAAGAGGTGTATGTCAACTGTTGAGTGAGAGGTGTATGTCAACTGTTGAGTAAGAGGTGTATGGCAACTATTGAGTAAGAGGTGTATGTCAACTGTTGAGTGAGAGGTGTATGTCAACTGTTGAGTAAGAGGTGTATGGCAACTATTGAGTAAGAGGTGTGTGTCAGTTGTTGAGTGAGAGGTGTGTGTCAGTTGTTGAGTGAGAGGTGTATGTCAACTGTTGAGTAAGAGGTGTATGGCAACTATTGAGTAAGAGGTGTATGTCAACTGTTGAGTAAGAGGTGTATGTCAACTGTTGAGTGAGAGGTGTATGTCAACTGTTGAGTAAGAGGTGTATGGCAACTGTTGAGTAAGAGGTGTATGTCAACTGGTGAGTAAGAGGTGTATGTCAACTGTTGAGTGAGAGGTGTGGTGTCAACTGTTGAGTGAGAGGTGTATGTCAACTGTTGAGTAATACGTGTATGTCAACTGTTGAGTGAGAGGTGTATGGCAACTAGTTAGTTAGTTAGTTAGTCGACAGATCATCCTCGTTGCACATCGAACCATTCAGCCCATAAGTGCTCGGATCCCCTCCTCAGCAAATCCCGCAGCGTGTAGCGGCTAACGACGCCATTTCTGTGTTGGTTTATCAATCTTCTTTGGCTTCCTGCGTAGTGTTCTTGTTTGGCCACCCCTCTTTTAATTTGCTGCTCTCGCAGTCTGGCCATTGTTGTAGATTCACAGTCATCACTTGGTTCTCGCAAAAGTCTCACTTCTCGTAGAGCATTCAGAATGTCAGCCTGGTCCATGGCGCGTCCGCCCTCCACACTAGCCTCACCTGCGAGCTTGTCAGCCCGCTCATTTCTTTGTACTCCCGTATGCCCTGGCACGAAGATGAAACTAATCTTTGCCAGCCGAGACCTCTTCAGAGGCAGCAACCATTCTCTTCGGATCGACCCCTCCTCTATCCTCTTGATCATGTTCATTGAGTCGCTAAGGAAACAAGCCCTAGTGAATGTCTGTGTCTCGAGCCATGTTATTGCTTTACTTACTACCATGACTTCCATGGTCAGGCTACTTGTGGTTTCAGTGAAAGCAGAGTCCTCCTTCACAATTCGCCCTCCGGCCCGAGCTGTAAAGGCCCATGAGCTTCTCACATGTCGGACGACCGACCCATCTGTGTAGATGACCGCGTCACCGTCTAGCGAATTCTCGAAAATCAACGCTTGTACTTCAGCCTCAACAGCAGCCGGATTTTCATGTCTGCATTTACTATCTAGTTGGATTCAAATTGAAAAGGATGTGCAGAAGTCTGTTGGCACTTCACCCACTCCTCGCCAGGTTCTAAGTCCTCAAGTGAACACACCTGTTGAAGAATGTCTTCGGCTTGACCCATCCACTACCGTCCTCTTTTTAACCTGCTGCCCTTCACCTTCCTAATTTCACTATGCAGTGGATGTTGTGTGGTTGCGTTAATTCTGAGGTAGGCGCGTGCCCTGCAAACTTGTATTCTCTCTTCAATGGTTGAAAAATCAAGAAGGTAGCGCATCGCCCTGCATGCTGTATCTCGTGTACATCCAAGAATAATGCGCATAGCTTCATTCTGTATCTTTTCCGTCCTTTCTATCTGCTTATGGCTGAGAGTCAGGATTGCCATTGCATACTCCAAAACAGACATGACCAGCCCCTCGTACAGAAGACATAGATGGCGCTGCTCACAGTTTGCTGCCGCCATCACCCGCATCGCTGCTAAACCCCGCTTGGCCTTTGTTATCACCTGGTCTATGTGCACATTATAAGCAAGGCTTCGATCAAACCGTATCCCCAGGTAATTCATTGCCAGCGTTCTTTCCACCTTCTCTGAACACAGCATTACAGTTCGTGTTGGATTGTTGACAATATGATTATTCAACGAGAACCAAGTCACTGTTGCCTTTGTTGGGTTGACCATTGCCCCAGCTTCATCACACCAAGTACTTATGCGATTGAGTTCGGTTTGTAGTTCCACAGCAACCTGATCTCTATCCTTACCCTGACGATACACTAAAACATCATCGGCATATTACAATGTCCTGCCAGGTCCAGTGATCTGCTCACTGGTGATTCTCACTGTGTAGGCGTTGAACAGTACCGGAGATAATAGTGATCCCTGTGGTAGGCCAGATATATTGTTGTTGGTTTCGAAGTCCAACTGCCACATCTAAAAACTACTTTCCGTTGGAAGAGGGCTGCAGCGATCCAACTAAGGAGGAATGGACTTACGTTTAGTTCAAGAAGCTGAAACATTAAAAAATCCAGTGGTACTCTGTTGTATGTGTCCTCAAGATCAATCGCTGCAGCAACGGTCTCAGTGCCTGAGTGGAAACCTTCATAGACATCATGGGCAAAGACTGCTGCATTGGTCCAGGTTTCTCTTTTTGGACGGTACCCACCCAGGGTAGGTGGGAAAACACCTTGCCTCTCTAGTTGGCTTGATATTTTCCTGGCAATTACCTTCTCCAGCAGTTTGCCTATTGTATTCTGCATGGTTATAATTCGATATCTCTGAATTTTTTTGTGGTCTTTGTCAGGCTTCGGCAAGGGAATCAGATAGCTGTGTAACCATTCCTCCTTGATGCTAGCACTCCCTATACTGTTGTTGTACATGTCTGCTAGTTTCTCTAGCTCATTGTCGGTACACCTATTTATGTCGTCGTATCTTATGCCATAAGGACCTGGAGCACTGTTTTTTGATCGTCGAAGCACAGCCTTGATTAATTTCATTGTCACTGTGTCTTCATCCGTAGTGTTCTGGGCCTTGCATCTGTCTGAGGTGACCTCCTTGGCCAGATTTCGGCCTCCCATGTCTGTCTGGTTGCTCTGCTCAAGGTAGCGTTCAAAGAGGGCTTTGCCCTTGTCCTCGTCAGCCCTCTGCCAGATGAGGTCAGCACCTTGGAAGTCAGAAATGCTCTTATTCTTGACTACACCACTCATGCTTTTATGTAGTCGCCAGAACAATTTCAGTGACCTGTCTGTACTTACTCTTTGACACACCTCTGCCCATTTTTCGCTTTTAACCACCTTGACCAGTTTTTTTAAATAGCTTACTTTTGTGTGCATCTCTCTTTCTAAGTGCAAGCAGGGACTAGGATGACCAGCTCTGTTCTTCTTGGCATTTTGCCATCTCCTTACAGCACTACGCTTATCCACCCAAGCCTTCTCCACCTCGAAACTCCACCACGGTGGCTGCTCCCAGCTTTTTTTCCTGCCCTGAAACGGTCTGCGCTTGTCACGTCTTATTTTACTCACCACATCTTGCCCTGTACTGTCATACTGGAACGTCTTTACCTTTAGCTTGTGCTGCCTGGTTCTGCCCTTCTCCACCAATATGCTGCAAGGGTGGTGGTCGCTGCCATGGTGTCCTAGGACACCCCATCTACACACTGTAGTGAGTGAAGGTGAAACTAGCGCCAGATCAATAGCACTGTCCTCATCGCCTGGACGGCTTGCTGTCCTGGTGACACAGTCACTGTTGATACAAACCAGGTCGATGGTTTCCAGTGCAGTCTCGAGCTCCTCCCCTTGTGTATTGGAGGAAGTGTTTCCCCATGATCTGCCTTTAGCGTTGAAGTCACCACAGAAAATAACATTTCTCTCGTGGCCTAATATGCCACTTAAGCACTGCCACTTCTGGGCGTCCACACTCGCATTGCGGGCATAAACATTAACCAACACGAATGGTATACTGGAATGAACTCTCAACGCCTGTATTTGTATATCGTCACTGTCCTAACTTGACATGTCTAGCTCTGACGCCACCAAGCTGTCGCGAACGAGAATCGCCGTTCCCAGATGTCGTCTGTTGTAGAAACATTTGAAGCCGGCAATTCGGATTAGCTGATCGCCCAGTCTCGTCTCCTGGAGTGCTACAATGTCGTTCCTGTAAACTAGGGTTTCTAAAATAGAGCCCCGTTGTTTTACACTGGCACAGTTCCAATATAGAATACGGATGTTCCTGAGTCCTAGACGGTGACACTTGAGTCTAAAACGTCTCAAACCACCTCGCTTACCTTGCTTCTTTCTCCCTGCGCGGCTACCACGCCGCTTCGTTATGTTGACTGCTGACCGCTCGGAGAACACACGTTGTTCCGCCATGTTGAAAAAACGTAAACACAGACTGCTGAGAACCACACACGCTGCTGAAAATTCACTCAAGGATGGCTTCGCTCGCTCGATGCACGAACTCCGTAGCACCCGCGCAGATCTTGATTAGAAACTCCTGGTTTTACATCCTGGCACACCAATTACACGCAAGAGATGAATAAATCCATCCACTACGCGAAAAAGTTAACGAACACAAAACAACACGACCGTCCGTCGCCATCTTGACTATTGAGTAAGAGGTGTATGTCAACTGTTGAGTGAGAGGTGTGGTGTCAACTGTTGAGTGAGAGGTGTATGTCAACTGTTGAGTGAGAGATGTATGTCAACTGTTGAATGAGAGGTGTATGTCAACTCTTGAGTAAGAGGTGTATGTCAACTGTTGAGTGAGATGTGTATGTCAACTATTGAGTGAGAGGTGTGGTGTCAACTGTTAAGTGAGAGGTGTGGTGTCAACTGTTGAGTGAGAGACGCGGCACGGTTGTGTGACGTGGCTCTCCATAATTGTTGTGACATGTCTCTTGATGACGGTCTCGGTCATATGACCTGGTCTCGTCCCAACAGACCTGGAGAGTTTGATGTCTCGACGCTGTACAACCTAACGAAGGAGCAACTCAGTGGAGGCAACTGTACCGCCATCTTTAAGAGATTAACTAGGACAGTCATTGTCGGCCGCTTTCCGGTCTGTGAAAGCAGTATTGAAGGGGTAGGTAACTCCAAATTATAGAGATGAATTAGGGCAGAAGTCACACAAATTATGTGGCACGGTTTACTGCCTGGCATATTTTGCTGCATTTGGTAAGGTGCATACAGCAGTTATATGAATTCTACTTTACCTGAGATACTTTACACACATAATCACTGATAATCCTCGAAAGTGGAGCATTAATTATCGCCACGGCAATCACAGATTTAGAATGAAATCTTTCTTTGAGTAAAAAAATTGACTGGAACGGCCTAATTGCTAATGCATCGACATATCTGAGCAATATTTTGAGCAATATCTGTTCTCAAAAAGGTTGGTTGCAGGAATAACAACATAGAGCAAGTTACCTCGCTGACCTATCCCCATCCCCTCCCCTACCTCCCTATATGATTATAACGAATAGCCTGTTCCTTGGCATGACGATGTGTTTCTTTCACAAAAGGAATTTAGAAGTCTAGTATCCCCAGTCTAGACGAGACAACGCTTCATGTTCAGTAATGGCGTATTTGCGCTCGGCTGGCGATGTGTTCTTACTGCTAACAGAACAGAACAGAAACTATCTTAGAATAGAATAGGATTAGGGGAGACAGAAAAATACAATAGAAATAAGTTGAGGCAATCTCGCACCGTCCCCCGAAATCACTAGAAAAGGGACATTACACAGAAATAAGACATTTCAGAGGCTTGAGACAGAGGTTGAGAACGGGATTCTCCTAACCCAGTCAATGTTTTAAACAACAAGGCTGCAACAACAACAGTGAGTGTGCAAATCAACATAGAAACAAAAATGAATGATGTGCATTAACCTCCAAATTCAAAATCTGCAGTAGAACAAGAAATTATAGTGCAGCAATAAGTGTAAGCGACAGCAAAAAATGTACAGTGCAGCACACACACAACATATAGGGCACCACACGAATGGATATTACAGCTAGAATTATCAGGTACAACACACACACACACACACACACACACACACACACACACACACACACAAACACACACACACACACACACACACACACAAGAGGAAAACCTAACGTTCATATACAGGCGTCTCCCGTAAAGAAAAATAACATTTACCAACTGCAGTCCTGTTTGGGTTCAGATACAAAAGTGCAATACATCTCGTGTACACTTTTTACTATTAGCTCAGTAAAGCATTTTATTACGATAGCTTACTCAACAAGATACAGCATTTGAACTATACTTGGGCTTTCCTTCATAGCACACTCATGAAACCTTAGTTAGTTAGCTAGTTAGTTAGTTAGTTAGTTACTTAGTTAGTTAGTTAGTTAGTTAGCTAGCTAGCTAGTTAGTTAGTTAGTTAGTTAGTTGGTTGGTTGGTTGGTTAGTTAGTTAGTCGACAGATCATCCTCATTGCACATCGAACCATTCAGTCCATAAGTGCTCGGATCCCCTCCTGAGCAAATTCAACAGCGCTTAGCGGCTGTCGGATAAATAGTTGATGGCTCAACCCTAAAGAGATGAATGATCCAGAGTTCCTCTTTCTCAATGTAATCCTGCCCGTTATAATTAATTTAGCTGTCACTGGCTCAATGATTTGAGACCATTAAATAGAGTTTTGTAGAATCAAGGTATACCTCAAGGGAAAAAAATGAAATTTTACTGAGTATCCCAAATGTCCTTATGGATGGTTCCCTGCCTCTCCTCTACCAACTAAATAATTAATCTAGAGTAATTGCTTACAACAATTTTACTATGACAAGAGAACTCTCAAAAGAGAAAATAACCCGTAATTTTCATCATTTAATATACATATTAATGGATTTGTAGCTTATAAATATAATAACATACAACAAGCTATACAGTACAATTACAATATTATGGGCATATTAGTCTCTTAACTAAGTATCTATCTCCTGGCTGTGCCACTGTATCATACAAGGTCCTCAGAGTTGCATCCGTTCTTAATTATAAATATTGGGCCTCTTCTGCTGGCCTAATTCTAATCTGTGGAAAGAAACTGGGTACACCCTGGTTAGTTTCCCATCCAGTTCTTAGATCTCGATAGCATTCAGTGTAGAATATTCTGGAGAGTTCTTTTATTTTTTTTCCGGTTTGAGTTAATCTTTTGGCTCACTGTGTTTCTTCCACACTATACTTAGGAAAAGGATATTTAATACCTGTCCTGGAAAGGTGGTGAAAATTGTCAGGAAGTTGCTGTGGAATAGTATTTGGCCTCACTATCTCAGCTGCCTCACTCAGTTAAGTGGCTACTGCATTCACAAAGTTAGGTCTGGATAATGACCACTACCTGCAATTTTAGCATCCATCATAAGTCTAAAAATATCCGCAATGTAAACATCAGAACTGAAATGTTTTATATTTTTCTCAAGAACATCACAAAGAAAATACCTAAAAGAATTTTGATCCTAGGAAAATAAACAGTGGAAGGTAAAGAGTCTTGGTGCTCTCAAATAGTTATCCACAACATAATGGGTTGCTCTCCATTCCATCTTCCATTATATGGTGTTCAAGTTTTAGACTAGCAGATGTGCTGTTTCATCTTCACCTATGCCTGTCTCAGGTCTACCGGTTAAGTCATACCTTGATTGATTTGGAATTGACAACTATGTCTCCCATCCCATTCTGTACCTCGTTAATTCTCTTATTCATCTTGTTATATTCAAGAAAAAGGGTCTCATACATTAAGGATTTAAAAAAAAAAAATCAGTTCCCATTTCAATGAGTATTTGCTTATAAATAATATAAGCACATTGTGGTACCATTCGTGTATAGCATTCAGGTGTATTCTTCTTCATTAAATGTTTCAAGTGAGAAGATTTCTTCCATTCTCATGGATGTAATATTTATTATTATCATCATCGACATCATCATGGTTTCCTTATATCAGTGTAATTACTATCATTATTATCATGCTTATGACATTAGAAATCATTACATAATTCTGACATTATCATCATAATCATTATTACATCATTATCATTATCATTACAGCCATCATCATCAATCTTTGTAGTACATTATTACCATTACACTAGACCATATGTGTTAACAGTAGTGACATGAAATACACAGTGGGATTTTGCTTAAATTACAACCACAGATGCTGGTAGCATGCATAATGTATGATATTGGTTGTGTCATGCTTAGCGCACACAACTAGATGATTATAGTATGAATGATATTTTATACAAAGTGTTGTTATGCGCCGGAGTGTACTAAATTATTATTTAGTTTATGGGTTATGCCGAACCATTTCTCTAGTGATAGTCATGGCATTTCACATCAAGTTGCCGACTATCTTGAGATTGACATTTGTCCTATACTCCCTCTCTCTCAGCCTATAACTTCACTCACTCACTCAAACTCCTCATGCATCAGTCAACATATCCATCTTTGCATGTGGGGTCAATTCAATCATCTCAGACATCATTCATATGTATGGATGATCATTTCACTCAGTCAATAGACACATTCATATTGGTATGGGTGATCATATAGGAATCATTCATCACACATCCTTCATACTGGCATGTAAGGTGGGTACTTATGTGATTTCCCAATGATAACCTTAAATGTTAACACCATTGACATCACAATGAGATCTCACCCATTCATCAGACACAATCATATCTGTATGGATGACAATCATGCATATATAGGTGCTTTATCCCTGATAAATTCACAGGTTCAATAACAATGATATTACAATTAAATCTCCTCCCTCATCAGAAATTATAATATTTCCTGATTGATAATTAATCATTCATACTGAGGTGGTTTATAAATGATACATTCACATCTTTTTACAATAATGAATCACACATGACATAAATTTATGTGATCATTAGACATAATTATGAGATTCTCAAAGGATACTTCCTCGTGTGTAGCAATAATGAAAATACACAGGGGTCCCTACATGGTCTCATGAATTTATGTGATCTCCTCAGTCTACATTCAGACATTATGAATCTTAACCATTCTAACATGCCGGTTAACTAAGTATTATTATTGTGTGGCACAAACATTAATTCCATATGTTTACAACACTGAAAATACATTGACTCACCACAGGGTTGCTTTACTCAACACACACAATTATGATCCCTATAGAATTAATTTGGTTCTCATGTGTTCATGAAATACCAGAAAACTATTTCTTTGCCCATGTGCTCATGTCAAAAAGTAAATCTACTTACTAATGTGCTCAAATCTACTTGACTATACACATTACACTAATTTCTCTATCAGTGCTGGCACATGTAAACTAGTTTTAAATCTTACCAGTGGGCACATGTACCATATGTCCTTCCCACTGTACTAAGAATTCTGAGTTTCCTTAAGTCTTAAATTACCACTCTAATTCATTGTAGATTGAGTTTCATGCTTAAGAAATAAAATATATAACATGTGTCTAATGTTTTATACATTAACTAAGTTGTTTAGCTGGGAGAAAATAAAACACTGTAGTTTTCTCCTAATGTACAGTTTATCTTATGACTTTGATAACTGAGTATAATATTATTTGGTTTCTACTAGATTAATTTCTTAAGAACTCACCATTCTAAATCATTGTAGATTGAGTTGCATAAGAAATAAATGTACAGCTTGGACTAATGCTTATACATTAAATCAGTTGTTTCCTTTGGGAGAAAATAAAATTCACTATGGTTATTCTTAATGAATAGTTTATCTATAAACTATAACAATTAAATATATTATAATTAACTTCTTAAGAACTCTCAACACGTGTTCAACAAGTCGACTTACCAACTCTTCTTCTGGGAAAAAGGCGAACAGACCAAACTAAAATTTAAATGAATTACATATGGTGTTTACCTTATTTATCAGAATGACTGCCACATACTTCGGCGACTGGTTTCAGAGTCTTATTGCGATGTCTTTGTTGGCTGAGGCTTTCCTCCTCTTAGTAATCAAACTATGTTGTATTTTACTATTTGTTTGGGAGGGTGCACACACTCCAGCATTTGCCTCTGATCTTCCTGCCTCGTGTTTGTGTGGGTTGGTGAAAAAAATATGCTGTCTTCCGGATGCCCACTGCTATTTATACGGTGCCTTTTCCGGTTCACCTTTTTCATTGCCAATGGGTATATTAAATCTTGGATCGTACAATTGTGGAACAAACAATCCTGTTGCAATGTTCAGGTTTTAATTGTCGAAGGAAAATTACAGCATGTTACGTTTGTGAAAATAAAGTATATCACAGCGGCTCACGACACCAGTTCTGTGTTGGATTATTAATCTTCTTTGGTTTCCTGCGTAGTGTTCTTGTTTGGTCACCTTTGTACTAATAACAAGCAGACTTTGCAAGACACATCTCAACATTGATTAGGTGTACCTACATACATAAACATCGCATTTATAGAGATAATAATAATGCTACATCTCCGACACAATTTCCCCCAAAACAGCTATATACCCCATATCACTTATTCTCCCACACAATTTTCCAAAAACAACTATATCCCCCAAATCACCCATACTCCCTCACAATTTCCCCAAATCAGATTTATTCCCCATATCACCTGTTCTCCCACACAATTTCCCTAAAACAGCTATATCCCCCACATCACATGTTCCCAGCTTGTATCCAGTAAACCATAATAATCCCACTGCCAACACATGATCAGATATTCTTCTTCTTCTTCAGCGTTCCGAGCCATTGAGGTTCTTTGCTGAAGATACAATCCGTCTTCATTCGTCTCTTTGGTTGACCTTCTCTTGCCAGTCGTTGATTCCAAGTGCTTGTAGGTCTGTATATATATTATCTCTCCACCGTCTTCTTGGTCTACCTCGGGGTCTACGGTCATTTATTTCCTTAGTGTAAGCGATTTTTGTTTCCCTATTATCTTCCATTCTTTCTATATGCCCCAGCCAGTGTAGTCTATTAGCCTTCATGATACCAGTGATTAGCGGGGACTTAAACAGACCATAAATGTCTTTGTTACTTCTTCTTTTCCACTCTACACTTTGTGTATCCCTAATGGGTCCAAAGATGCGTCTTAAAACTTTGTTCTGAAAGGTTTGTAGCAAGGCTTCGTCTCCGTTCGTTGTACTCCAGGTTTTAGAGCCATACAGCACAACTGGTCTGATCAGTGTTTTGTATATTGTGATTTTGGTGTTACGAGATAACGCATTTGATTTTAGTAGATGTTGTAGTGCATAGTATATCATATTTCCAGAATTGATTCTAGTTTGTATTTCTTCCCTTATGATGTTGGAGCAGTTGAAGATTGTACCCAGGTATTTGCATGTTTCCGTTCTTTTAATGGTCATATTATCTATTTGTATGTGGCCAGAGTTTTTAACCATTCCTTCTCTTGAAATTACCATATATTCTGTCTTACCTTGGTTGATAACGAACCCCATCTGTTGGGCTTTTTCCTTTAAGTAAGTCAATATTTCAAATGTCTTTTGTTAATTTTCCCCTATAATATCTATATCATCTGCATAACCAAGCAGCTTGGATTTTCCTCCAATATCACAATCCTCCTTTACCTTCCTTACAACTTTCTCTAGAGCCAGATTGAAGAGTAGCGGCGATAGTGCATCACCCTGTTTTAAGCCAGATGTTATTTGGAAAGGGTCTAATTTCCTGCCTTTATATGTTACTATATTATAAGTATCTTCCATGCATAGTCTGGTCATGTTGATTAACTTCCTTGGTATTCCAAATTCCTGCATAGCATTCCATAGACTATTCCTAAGGACACTATCATAAGCCTTTTTTAAAATACACAAAAATGTTATGGATATCTCTTTTATATTCTCAATTTTTCTCGGCTATTTGTCGTAAGATAAATATCTGATCTATTGTTGATCTGTTTCGTCTAAAACCCGCCTGGTAGTCACCTAATATGTCTTCTGAATATGGTGTTAGTCTATTTAGTAATACTGCGGATAGTATCTTATAGCTTGTGGACAGTAGTGATATTCCTCTATAATTTTCACATTGGAACTTGTCTCCTTTCTTAAAGATAGGTATCAATAATGACTCTTTCCAGTCATGGCGTAATTCTTCTGTCCTCCAGATTTTTATTATTAGTTCGTATAGCTTTAGATGTAATGCATGGCCACCTGCCTTTATAAATTCAGCTGTAATTCCATCAGTCCCAGTTGCCTTATTGTTTTTAAGTCGTGTGATTACATATAAGATTTCATCAAATGTAGGTTCTTCAATTTGTGGTTCACATGTTAGAACCTCTTCCTGTGGGAAAATGTGACTTGGAGCTTCACAATTTAGTAATTCAACAAAATATTCTTTCCATGTGTTGCACATTTCCTCATTGGTATTAATCATATTCCCATTTTTGTCATTTAAACCATATGTGTTTTGTTGGTGCCCTCGTGTCATTGACTTCAGTTCTTTAAAAAAGCTTTCTGGATTCATTTTTCTGGTGATTAGTTTCCATATCTTTGATTATATTACTCATATATTCTCGCTTCTGCTGTCGGACTATATTTGTAGCCTCTTTACATTCATTTCTAAAATGCTCTTCCTTTTGGATGTTGTTGATGTCATTTAACCATAAATGTCTGGCATTCTTTTTCCTAATGACTGCTTCTTTACATTTTTGATTGAACCATCTGTTCTTTCTAAGCGTGGTTAGGACACCGAGATATTCTTCTGCGGTAGATTGAATTGTATTCTTGATGTTCAACCAAGTTTGGTTAACGCTTTCCTCCAAAGGCTTTGCAGAGTTTCAAGTTTACATTTTATTTCATCTGTAAATTTCTCTTTGACTGTAATTTCTTGTAGTTTTTCTCTGTTATATGTTGGGTGTAATCTTTGTAATTAAGTATAGATCGCTCTCTTAAGTCTTATTTTAAATTTTGCTCCACGAGGAAGTGGTCACTGTGGCACTCAGCTCCTCTATAACTTCTAACTTGCTGTATGTTTGATGCATTTCTGTTGTTAATTAAAATGTGATCTATTTTATTATAGGTTCTCTTGTCACATGATTTCCAAGTTTGCTTGTGTATATCCTTTCTTTGTAGTCTGGTACTGCTAATCTGCAGTCCTTTGTCTTCTGCCAGGTTGATGACTCTCCATCCATTATCATTTGAAGTTGTATGTAGGCTTTCCATACCGGCCACTTTTTTTATTAGTTTGCTCTCTACCTATTTTTGCATTAAAGTCTTCCAGCACAATCAGGATGTTCTGTTTGGGGGTTTCTTCTATGACATCTTCCAGATCATTATAAAAGTTTTCTTTAATATCATCTTCTTTCTCTTCAGTAGGTGCATGTACATTAATCATCGTTATATTTTTCCATTTACCTTTTATTCGTAATTTACAAATCCTGTCATTAACAGCTTTAAAGTTTGAAACGTTCCCCATAACTCTTTTTTGATGGCAAATCCTGTTCCTAATTCATGTTTATTTTGGGTGTTTCCTCCATATATTATAATCATTCCATTTTGCTCTAAAGTACCCTCTCCTGGCGACCTTATTTCTTGAATTGCTGTTATATCCATTTGATATTCAACCAGCTCCCGGGTTAGTTCTTCGGCCGCTCCAGCTTGATATAGTGTCCGTACATTCCATGTTCCAAATCTCAAAAGTCCTTTAACGTTCCAAGGTAGTTGTCCAGATAAGTCAGTCCGAATTCGAGGCTCATGTATCTGTTTCGTAACAAAAATGGTTTTTACAAAGGTGGGGATGTTAACCCCACGCTTGGAGTAGCTTGCTTCGCTTCGGAAGTCACGGGTGACAAGCATCGCCTGGATCTTTTCTCCGGGGCGTGCCGGTGTGCTGGGAAATGAACAGGCAGACAGATTGGCTGGCTCTGCAGAACTTGGTGGAGTATTGATACATGACAAGGCAGACGTGGTTGCCGCCTTGTGGGATCACGTGCACACATCGGAGGAGCAAATGGATTACCGTCGTCTGGCAAGAATGAGACAGTGAGGAGTGACGAGGGGATTTGGCCGACGCTCAACGCTCAGAGGAAAGGCGAGAAGGACTTATAATCAGATTGCTAATGGTACTATTGGTGTTGGAATTCTTCGCTGGCTGCTGAGGATGGGGACGGAGCACTTATTGGAATGCCTCGAATGCTGTGATGTCGATTCCTAAATCAATCAATCAATCAATCAATCAATCAACCCCACGCTTCAACACCCAACCTGGAGGACCAGGGTGTTTCTCTTTGTCTGTTCTCTACCCTTTGACCTGTCCGGCTTGGGAGGCCTTGCTGGTAGCTACGCTACCCCCGGCATAGCTCTCATGGTCATTGAGAAACTCAAGCTCCCCCACCACGACAAGGTGGAATCACCATCGGCGGAGATGATCAGATATTGTATGCATTAATTCAACTCAAGTCACCGCTATCTGACCTGTACCTAACCGTGCCCCTCATAAACGCCTCGCTCATTCTTGCCTGTATTAACTCCATTTAGGTCAGATATGTACAGCTGTAGATGACTACACGGGAAATCAATTGCGCAACCCGTTGAGGCAACTAAGACAGTTCACAAATAAACACACATAGTATTGATTTGGCACTCATTGAAAGAGAACAAGGAAGTAGAGTTTAGAAGACGCACTAGACAACATGAAATTTGATAGCTATAGTTACCAAATGGGATTCCAACCTCCAAATGACGATAGCACCTCGCTGCAGGAACAAGTGTACTACGACGCATGACCAACGTTTTGTTTTAAAGTTGCGTATCCCTTACAGGACGTTGCAATCAACACCATAATTTTTAATTTGCTGTTGATGTTTTTGTCCAACTAGACACTCCAAAAATGTGTCATTATTAACCTTCATTGATAGGAATTCTGTTCGTATCCTATAGTTGTAAGTTCATCTGTGTGATAGACCTGACTCTTTTTGGAGTGTCTAGTTGGCCATGCGCCTAAGTACACATGTTCCTGCAGCGAGGCGCTGTCGCCATTTGGATGTGAAAGGTTCGAATCCCGGTCGGTAACTATAGCTTTCAAATTGTATGTTGTCTAGTGCGTCCTCTAATCCCTATTCCCTTCTTCACCTTCTGTGAGCGCCAACCAATACTATGTGAGTTTATTTATGGACTGTAGATGAGTACACCTGTTTAGTACACAGCAGGGCCTAAATCAAACAACATATTACCACATCGCGGCACACTCTACAATTTATTGATGTGTTTCCTGCTACCGTTCTCCCCCGAAAATAAGACCTACCCCTATAATAAGCCCTATACGATTTTCCAAGATGCTTGTAATATAAGACCTACCCCTAAAATAAGAACTAAGTAAGTTAGTCTGCTAGAATGAGAGACTTGATGCCGATTGGACAGTCGGTGTCCAGACGCCACTTTCGCGCACTTCATAATTTTCGGATATTGTTCATAGTTGAATATGTCAATCAATCAATCAATCAATCAATCATGTGCCATGCCGGACAGCGTGGGCGGTCATGTCTCGCCATTTCACTCGATCACCAGAGTCGTGGATCAACTCAGTGTTCCTGTCTCGTCCATGCCATGTGGCCAAGCCATCCAGGTATTTTCCTCTCGGTCTTCCCCTTGGTCTGTTCCCTTCGATCTTGCCAGTTGTCACTAAGTTCTCCAATCCATTTCTTCTCATAACATGTCCAAAAAATGTTGACTGTCTACGTCTAATTTCTCTAATCAGTTTACGATATTCATTTGTCTCCTGTAATACTTGGTCATTGGGTTTTCTGTCTGTCCATGGTATTCTTTGCATTTTCCTCAGAAACCACATTTCTGCAGAAATCAGATGTTTTCAGCTTTACTGCACATTGTCCAAGTTTCACATCCATACAAAAGAACATGCTCTATGTATCCCACCAACACTCTTTTTCTCGTTTCAATTGACATTTTTTTATTGGTCAGAATGTTTTTCATCTTGCTAAAGGCTACTTTCGCCATGGCGATTCTTGTTCTAATCTCTTCAAGGCATCTCCCATCAGATGTTATGACTGTTCCGATAATTGTACCGATTTACTTGTTCAAGAATATTCCCATTTACTTGTATATTACATTGTGGTACTTCGCTCTTCCTAGTGACGACCATAACCTGTGTCTTCTTACAATTTAATTCCAACCCCAGCTGCTCACTGTGTGCAACAACCGCATCTACTAATTGTTGCAGATCCTGTGCATTGTCTGCAATCAATACTGTATCATCTGCATATCTAATTTTATTGATGTTTCGTCCTCCAATGCTGATTCCATTTATATCTTCTACATTTCTGAAAATATTTTCACTGTACAGGGAAAAAAGATCTGGAGACATTACATATCCCTGCCTAACACCCCTCTTAATAGGCTGATATTTTCCCACTTCATTCTCAATTCCTATGGCAGCTTTTCGTTTCCAATATATGTTTTTTATAAGTCTAATGTCTTTCCAGCCAGCTTCCTGGCCTAGAGGTTAGCGACTTTTCTCCGTAATCTCGTATACTCTTTAAGTAACGTGACGACGGTGAGAATCAGCAGTGGTTCGAATCGCGTCGGTTACTTACGGGGTATGTGAGCCGGCTGCTCAGAAAGCAATGGCAAACTACTGAGCGTAATATTGCCATGAAATCAACAGTCAGCTGAAAGATGCTGATGTTGACAGCGATGTCCTGTAAAGGATATGCAAATAGTACATGTCTTTCCCATCAATTTGTAGATTTACAAGCATATCCACTATGTTGACATATCTAACTCTATCAAAAGCCTTTGTGTAGTCAATAAAGAAAAGATGTATATCCTTGTTTACTTTTTTTGCACATTCAATAACTGTTCGCAGCATATACACAGCATTTACTGTACCCTTTCCTTCTACTAACTACTAACATCAATAACGTTACGGGAATATTTAACTACTAACATCAGTAATGTTACGAGGATGTTTAACTACTGACATCAATAATGTTACGGGAATATGTAACTACAAACATCAGTAATGTTACGAGGATGTTTAACTACTGCCATCAATAATGTTACGGGAATATTTAACTACTAACATCAATAATGTTACGGGAATATTTAACTACTAACATCAATAATGTTACGGGAATATTTAACTACTAACATCAATATCTTTACGGAAATGTTTAACTACTAACATCAATATCTTTACGGGAATGTTTAACTACTAACATCAATAATGTTACGGAAATGTTTAACTACTAACATCAATATCTTTACGGGAATGTTTAACTACTAACATCAATAATGTTACGGGAATGTTTAACTACTAACATCAATAATTTTACTGGTATATTTAACTATAAACATTAGTGATGTTATGGGATGTTTAACTACAAACATCAGTGATGTTATGGAAACGTTCGGCTACTGATATCGCTGATTGAATTGCAACTGTTTAACTCTTGACATCACTAATGGCATAGTAACATTTAAGTTCACATAGTTTACAGTATGTCCATGTGCAACTATTGACATATGTGATTGTTTTACATGTTAGAATAACCCAAGTTATGACGATACATTAGTGTGTAACCGTCTCAGCATTATCTTCCCACCGACTGTTTCCGGCTACTCCAAGACACCTTACATATTCGACCGGAGAGGCCCCAGGTATGTACTCTTTCACCTTGAAGATAAACCCTGGTATATTTACCAGTTTGTACGAGTCTAAGATACGAAGATTCTTTGTGCCAGATCTTAGTCAGATATGACTGAGCTACCGTATGACAGTAGACGGTACTACCTGCTTTCTGTTAGCGCCGAACGTTGGGCGGCGCTTACCAAACCCGACACCCCACATTGTGCCAACTGCTTCGGGCGGAAGAGCGCAATTGGGAGGGTACAAGCCTTACCCTGGTGCCAGGAAATGCAACCTAAAGACAAAATGTCATGGCAGGGCAGACCAGGCCCTAAGCCTTGGTTGGCGGCTGGTCTAGGATCGAAGCTCCGATAGGCGGACAATAAGAGCATTGTTTTGCTGATCCGGCAGCTTCTGCAGCTTGTCTTGTTCCAGATGTAGAGGTGTTACCTTTCCTCTGGAGTGAACTAGGCAGTCCGAGAGAGGGATCATGCTGCAAGGGCAACACATGATCTCTATATTTTAGCCCAGGCTTTGTGCTATGGAGAGGCAATAACTCCATCCCTTACAGACTATCGTCTGTCAAGACGGCAAGGTGCCAACAAAGAGATGGCTTTTCCAGAATTGTCTGTGGTCACATGTTGATCGACGGAGTACATGAGCACTTTGTTAATGGGTAGAGAATACGTGAGGTGTAGTTGCTGGTAAGCTCGTGTTCTTTAGTACACTAGTTCTCCAGGATTCTCAAGTAAATTCCATCTGAAGAAGACAACAGACACAATGCTCTTCATCAACAAAAATGAAAGAGTAACTTTGAAATTCGCGCATCAGATAATGAAAGACTGCGTGGGAGATACTGGATCTTGTTGCGGTGATACTGATGAACCAAACATTCAGCAGACGAATACAATGTGTGAGAAAAGATCGGCCCAATGGATAAGAGCGCCCGCACTTGAATATCAAGTGTGCCGATCCCGAGACAGCGGATTCAACTAATACATCTGACAGTGGCACTAAAATGTTGACTTCTCGTCCTTGACTTGGGGACGTAAATTAGTCTTGATGGCTTGATGGCGAGGGGAACTGGTTATAGGGAAAGCTAATCCATACACAAAATGTAGCCTAGCGGATTAGAAGTCTTAAAATAATAGCAGGTGTATTAAATACGCTTGAACTGAGAGAGAGAGGGAACAATATATATATATATATATATATATATATATATATATATATATATATATATATATATATATATATATATATATATATATATATATATATATATGGTGTATTTTTAATGACTGTGGGGTTTTGAAAATATTGCCGTTCCAAGTTTTGTATTTAACTTTTATTTTGCATGAACTCCATATAGGGCGAAAACAAACTTGTAAAGGCAATATTTTTAAACATCCCGCAGTCATTAATAATACACCCGATTTATGTGAGTGTGCATGCTTGCGCGCGTGTGTGTGTGCGTGTGCGTGCTTGCGTGTGTGTGTGTGTGTGCGGACAGCGAGAAATATACTCCTGTACATTTCTACTCATCCATATTTAAATTCAGTTTTTGAGGAATCAAGTCTATATTGGTGTCATTTTAAGGCAGTGACGGATACATTGCTGTAGTTTTAACGGAGTGACGGTTAAATTTGTGTAGTTTTTATGTCTACCCGATGTGTTGACACAAACCCAGACACACGCGTGTATTTTCACCCAGTAACAATTACAGTGATGGGATGTAAACACAGACACACGGCTGTAGTATTCAGGGATTGTGTGAACTTGGTTTATGTGTAACTGATGTCCGGTTAGGTTGGTTTAATGTATGGACAGCGGTAGACAGGAGTCTGAGACAAGAAGAATATACTGGCGGACTATTCGCCGTGGACGTGGGTGCAAGAGGCCCTGGTACCAACACCGCATACGACCTGCTGAAACCGCTAGGTGTGGAAAGCCAGGCAAAAACGGGCAATTAAACAGCTGGGTGAGGCAGCGGGAAAAGCCTCGTTCTGGCCATGAGGCAGGCGTAATGCGGGGTGGGACAAGGATACGTATTAAATGGGTCAACTTGGCCTCCAATGTGAGTCACCGTCTCTCAAGAAAAACAAACAACCTCAGTAACATCGAAACCTCCCCAGAAGAATGCAACCTCACGATGAGATCGAAACCTCTCCAGAAGATTACAACCTCAGGATGAGATCGAAACCTCTCCAGAAGATTGCAACCTCACGAAGAGAACAAAACAACAGCTAAGGTTCCGTGCCGACCTGGGATCCACCCCACCAGGGACGAACGAGACACCCAAACCGGGGCGCTACAGAGGGGCTTGAATCACCAGAGCGTAGCGATCATCCGGACAGGACATTTTATCCAAAATCGAACCTTTGCCGCCAGGGACCGGTGACGGCCGCTTGTGGTAGAATAGTGCATCTTGACACTGGTTCCACATTCTCTCATCTGTTCTGGAACTATCATCTATCAGCTGTTACACCTCCAATTCCGCCAGTAAATGACTCTAGTTCCCACATTCTCTCATCTGTTCTAGAACTGTCATCTATCGGCTATTATACCTCAAACTCTGCCAATAAATGGTACTTGTTCCCACAGTTTCTCCTCTATACTGGAACAGCAATTTATCAGCCGTTACACCTCAAATTCTGTCAGTAAATGACACTAGTTCCCACATACACTCATCTGTCCCGGAAGAGTCATCTATCAGCTGTTACACCTGTATCAGCTGTAGCAGCGATAGCTAGGATCGGAGGGCGTGGCGGGCAAGGGGGGGGGGGGCTTAATGGAATGAGCCCAGAGGAAGAGCTGGTTTCCGCTTGGAGCGTGCACGAGGGTTTTTTCACAAGCTGTGGACTGGGATCGTAGAAGGCAACACGGCAGCAAAGACGCCTACTATCTGGGTCATAGCTAGCCACTAAGGCAGAGATGAAGACTGCGACCAACTGCCCAGGGAAGAAGCTGACTTGACCACGATCAGTCACGGTTAAGTGTCAACCTGGTAGACGTACTGGGTGCCCAATATTCGCCTACCGAGGGTGGGTGGCTTCTGAGCAGATGCGTTTGGCTATGTCGATAAACGAAGATACAAACGTCTCGTTTAATACGCACCCCAAGAGAATAACGTCCCGGAGTCATGACCCGACCGAGCCCTCCCATTGGAGTGTAAAGAAGGTTAAAGGCTGAACATTCGGCTTGGGGATTCGACTTCTGGTGATCAGACACCTCTTGTCGTGCTAGCTCCCCGGCGGAGTGTTTACCGCTCTAGACAGTCTGCTTCAAGGTGTCATAGACAAATGGAAACTATTGCCAATCTCGGTCAGACAGGCTGCACAATTAATGATCCCAGAACTGAAGATGTGCCCCGTAGAAAGTGGACAACCGAAAACGTACGACCACAGCGGAAACAACTAGAAACAGCAGCAACAACCATGGGCATTCTGACGAGATTTTAACTACACATTACAGAAACAGCAGCAATAACCATGGGCATACTGACGAGATTTTAACTACAAATTAAAGAAACAACAGCAATAACCATAGGCATTCTGACGAGATTCTATCCACGAATTACAGAAACAACAGCAATAACAATGGGCATTCTTACGAGATTTTAACCACAGATTACAGAAACAGCAGAAGTAACCATGGGCATTCTGACGAGATTGTAACCACGGATTACAGAAATAGCAGAAGTAATCATGGGCATTCTGACGAGATTCAAACCACAGATTACAGACACGGCAGCAATAACCATGGGCATTCTACGAGATTCTAACCACAGATGATTACAGACACGGCAGCAATAACCATGGGCATTCTGACGAGATTCTAATCACAGATTACAGAAACAGCAGCAATAACCATGGATATTCTGACGAGAATCTAATCACAGATTACAGACACGGCAGCAATAACCATGGGCATTCTGACGAGGTTTAAACTACAAATTACAGAAACAGCACACAAATAACCGACAAAGGAACATGAAATTAATTGTTTGCCTGACAGTCAAATTAACTCAAAGTCATAATACATCATCATCATCATCCAGTTCCTTGCTGGCTGGAGTAGGCGATCATGCCTCTCCACACATTGCGATCTCTGACGACATGTATTGACTCTCTTCAGTGCCATGACACACGACTGTCCAGAATGGTTCTTCTGTCTGTCTTCCTCGGTTTCTTTGACGAACTAAATATATATATATATATATATATATATATATATATATATATATATATATATATATATATATATATATATATATATATATATATATTGACAAAAAAGTTAGTTGCATATCCTTTAAAGGACGTCGCAGTCAACACCAGCATTTTTGCTGTTGTGATCTCTGGGCAAGTTTACGTTGAATAGTTTGTCATTGTTTTCTGAGCGACCGGCACTCATACCATTTCGTAAAAATAAAACCAACGCAACGAGTCGACAAGTCCCCGCGTCCATACAATATATCAGCTGAACTGATCAATGCCGTAGAGGAAGTTGGAGTATACCAGGTCACCAGGTTGCTGAACACAACATACGGGACCAGACAAATGCCTCGTGACTTTGGTAAATCTGTGATCATTGCCATCTCGAAGAAATCAGGAGTCCTCAAGTGTCAGCAGCATCAACCAATTGGAAAAATAAAACACATCACACATATTAGGATAGGGATCATAAAGCAAAGAGTTAGGAAGTAAATACACTAAGAAATAGGAGAAGAAGAAACGTTGATTTCTAGATTTCAGCGTTACATATTTCATTGGATATTCGGAAGATGTAAATACAGTTGTACATCATTGCGTCATTGACTACACAAATGCTTTAGATAGAGTAAGACACGTCAGCATCGATACATGCACATCTCCATAGTGATGACACATCTTGCGATTATGGAAACCTTACTGCGGCTGCGGTCACAAACAGAGAGCATCTGTTGGATTTGTTCCCAGGAGAAGCTGGTGTGTGGGGAACTAGCAGGCGGACAGATTGGCTGGGTCTGCAACGCTTGGTGAGGTATTGATGCATGATAAGGTAGATGTAGTGAGGGCATTTTGGAATCGTGTGTATAGTGCAGAATACAGTGTAGGTCATCATGGTGTGTAAACAATGGTCCTGCAGGGAGTGACCAGAGGATCTGTTCAACAAAACTCGCGGGGGAGGCCAGACGGAACCACACATACTCGGACTGCCACTGGTACTATTAGTATTTGGGCTCTGTTGGACTCTGGCTGTTGCTGATGATGAATGAGCACTATGTGAATGTCCGGAGTGCTGTGATGTCGGTTCTCGTCTCACCTCACCTCTTTATAGTGGATACACGAAGCTTTCATCACAAGGAATAATATAGTGGATACACGAAGTTTTCATCACAAGGGATAATATAGTGGATACACGAAGCTTTCATCACAAGGAATAATATAGTGGATACACGAAGCTTTCATCACAAGGAATAATATAGTGGATACACGAAGCTTTCATCACAAGGAATAATATAGTGGATACACGAAGCTTTCATCACAAGGAATAATATAGTGGATACACGAAGCTTACATCACAAGGAATAATATAGTGGATACACGAAGCTTTCATCACAAGGAATAATATAGTGGATACACGAAGCTTTCATCACAAGGGATAATATAGTGGATACACGAAGCTTTCATCACAAGGGATAATATAGGTCAGTATATTACACACACACACGCATAAAGACACACAGACACACAAATATATATATATATATATATATATATACGGTGTGTGTGATGAGAAGAGAGGCATTCGAGAACATCGTGACAACCAGAAAAATCGAGGGGAATAGAAGCAGAGGCAGATCAAGAGAAATTAGGCTGGATGGACTGAGACGGTGGCATGAAGGAATATCATTAACAGAGTTGATCCAGAACACCAAAGACTGAGATCTGTGGAGAGACGTGGACGCCTACGCTAGCTGGCATGGCACTTGAAGAAGAAGATGATGATATATATATATATATATATATTCATTGGCACCTTTCCGTCTTGACAGACGATAGTTTGGTACATTGTGCTTCAAAAAGGCTTAATAACTACGATCCATGGCGGTGGCGAGTGTGGCTGGTAAGGCCAATTCTTGCTGCAAATGTTTGCCCACAGTAGGTGCATGTGAAAACATGGTCACTTCCACCATTTTGCACCATCTTACGTCTCTCACGCTCTGTGTGTGCTTTATCTGCAATCATTTTCTCCTTTGTCTTTATTCCATTTCTGATAGTTGCCCTCCATGCAACACGTTCAGCGGCGACGTGCTCCCAATGTGCATTATCAATGCCTGTATCAATCATGTTCCGCTTACACACATCTTTGTATCGTAGTAGAGGCCGACCCTGAGATCTCCTACCCGTCTGTAATTCACCAAAAAAGATGTCCTTTGGTATCCTCCTAACGTGTCCTATCCATCTAAGTCTACGAAGACTGAGCATGGAATACACCGTCACACAACCTGATCTTTCCAATACTTCAGTATTTGTGATTTTGTCTTGCCACTTAATACCAAATATTCTTCGCAGACACCGCATATGAAAGCTGTTTAAACGTTTCTCTTGGCGTGAGTAAGTTGTCCAGGTTTCACTGCCATAAAGAAGAGTACTAAGGACACAGGCTTGGTAGACGAGGACTTTTGTTTTGGCAGTAAGCTTCCTGTTCTCCCAGACTCTTTTTGCTAACATGTTCATTGTTGTTGCTGCCTTGCCAATCCTGATGTTGATTTCCTGATCGAGGGATAATTTGCTATTTACCTCTGATCCTAGATATGTAAAATGGTCTACTATCTCCAGTTCGGCGTCGTCAATAAAGATTGATGGTACATCATGTGCACCTTGTGACATAATCTGTGTCTTCTTTTTGTTAATTGTTAAACCAAATTCAGAACAAGCATTGGAGAATGCAGATAGTAGATGTTGTAATTCTTCCTCAGAGTGGGTCATAATCGCAGCATCATCCGCAAAAAGCAACTCTCTGATTAGTATCCTGCTAATTTTGGTCTTGGCCTTCAATCTCTGAGCATTATAGAGGCCACCATCTGAGCGTGAGTGAATGTATATACCGTCATCCTGATCACGAAAGGCATATTTCAGTAGAAGTGAAAAGTATATCCCAAAGAGGGTGGGGGCTAGTACACAACCTTGCTTAACTCCACTAATGATTTCAAACTCTTCTGAAGTTGAGCCATCAAACTTGATTATACCCTTCATGCCTGTGTGGAACGATTCCACAATGGACAGAAGAGTTGGTGGGCAGCCAATCTTCTTTAGTGCTTTGAACAGACCCTCACGACTGACCAAATCGAATGCCTTTGTGAGGTCGATGAAGGCAATAAACAGTTGCTGATTTTGTTCCCGGCATTTTTCTTGCATCTGTCGCAATGAGAATATCATATCAATGGTAGACCGGTTCTGACGGAAGCCGCACTGTGATTCGGGGTAGACTTGATCTCCCAGGACTTGAAGTCTGTCCAGGACAATTCTGGCAAATACTTTCCCAACAATACACAGAAGTGAGATACCCCTATAATTGTTACAGTCGCTCCGATCTCCCTTGTTCTTGTACAGCGTTATGATGTTTGAATCTTTGAAATCCTGTGGGACTTGTCCCTCTCGCCAGCATAGCTCTATTAGCTGGTGGATCTGTAGAGCGAGTGTGTCTTGCCCACCCCTGATCACCTCTATTGGAATCCCATCCTTACCTGGAGCCTTGCCAGATGCAAGCTCATTTATAGCACACTTAACTTCTGTTATAGTGGGAAGTGTGTCCAGGTGGTCAAGAGTTTGCAGGGCCTCTATGGCGTTGAGGGCATCATCCGCTAGCTTGGTCTCACTTGAGTAAAGCTCTAAATAGTGCTCGACCCATTTATCCATCTGCTGTTTCTTATCAATGACGATTTCTCCAGTCAAGGTTTTCAGCGGTGCACTTCTTTTGATCATTGGACCACAGGCTTTATTTATCCCTTCATACATGCTTCTGATGTTTCCTTTATAACTTGCGATTTGAATGGACTCACATAACTTGATCCAATAGTCATTCGCACACTGCCTGGCAGCCCTTTTGTACATCCTTCCTCGCTTGCTTCAGCTCACTCAGAGTGTTACGCGTTGGTCTTTCCTTGTTTCTTAAGAGAGCTATCTTCTTTTTATCAATCAAGGGCTGCAGTATCTGGCTGTTTGCCGCAAACCAGTCCTGCCTCTTATGATCTACAGTGCCGTAAACCCCTACCGCTGTTTTATAAATAGTTTCCTTAAGTTTACTCCATTTATCATTTACTATACAATTTTCTGATGTATCATTGAAAGCATCTTCAAGTTGCTGTTGAAATTCAAAGAACTTTCCAGGACCGTGAGTGTTAGTAATGTTAATCCTGGGGCTAGACATGTTGATGTGTTTAGCTGTGTAGATTCTCTTTGGTCTCAGTCTAACCCTTGCAACAACCAAAGAATGATCTGTATCACAGTCAGCACTGTGGTAACTTCGAGTTAATGATGCATGGTTCAGATGTTGTCTCCGTGTGATAATGAAGTCCAGCTGATGCCAATGGCTGGATCTTGGATGTTTCCATGTGACCTTATGCATCTCTTTTGTTTTAAAAAAGGAGTTTGTAATACACAGGTCATTTCTAGTGCAATGCTCCAGCAGCCTTTGCCCATTATCATTCATGAGACCGATGTTGTATTTTCCAAGGCACACTGGCCATGAACTCGAGTCCTTGCCCACACGAGCATTGAAATCATCAAGCATATAAATGTAGTTGGGATTTTGGAACTGCCTTGATCGCAGAGTTTAGCTGCTCATAGAACGTATCCTTCACATCATCAGAGGAAGCGAGTGTCCGTGCATATGCAGTGAGAATGGTGGCAAATCCACAAGAGGTTGCCAAGCGCAGTGATAATAATCTTTCATTACCTCCAGCTGGGATATCAATCATTCCCAGTAGCGAATTCTTCACTGCAAAGCCCACACCATGTTGCCTTTTTTCTGCCTGCCCTCTTCCCTTCCAAAAAAAGGTGTAATTGTTTTCCCTGAGTGACCCTTCCTCAGCGAGGCGAGTCTCCTGCAGGCCAGCAATATCAATGTTAAGACGATTGAGTTCAGCATCAATCACAGCCGTTTTTCTCACATCGTCAATATTTGTCAAGTCAGTGGAAAATCCTGGACACATGGTTCTCACGTTCCAGGTTGCAAGCCATAGCTTGAGGTTTCTATTCTTTTTATTAATACCTGGTGCATTGGTTTAACAGCCTGCGATTCAGATTTTGTCCTAGCCCCAAGCACCCATTGAAGCAGGCAGGCTGTGGCGGATCAGCACCCATTTGGCCGGGGGCTGCCCAGCTTGAGGCGGGCGGTAGCTGATCAATGACACCTGTAGGTGTCTCCCACCGTCAGAGGCAACGCGTGGCGCCCCATGTCTACGCCAACTGACAAGGACTTATAACCCGTAACAGTTGCCTCTCGCTTTGATTCCGAGACCGGTTAAGACCAGGGATGGAGTTATTGCCTCTCCATAGCACAAAGCCTGGGCTAAAATAAAGAAACCATGTGTTGCCCATGCAGCATGATCCCTCTCTCGGCCTGCCTAGTTCACTCCAGAGGAAAGTTGACACCTATGTTAGTTAGTTAGTTAGTTAGTCGACAGATCATACTCATTGCACATCGAACCATTCAGTCCATAAGTGCTCGGATCCCCTCCTCAGCAAATCCCGCAGCGTGTAGCGGCTAACTACGCCAGTTCTGTGTTGGTTTATCAATCTTCTTTGGCTTCCTGCGTAGTGTTCTTGTTTGGCCACACCTCTTTTAATTTGCTGCTCTCGCAGTCTGGCCATTGTTGTAGATTCACAGTCATCACTTGGTTCTCGCAAAAGTCTTACTTCTCGTAGAGCATTCAGAATGTCGGCCTGGTCCATGGCGCGTCCGCCCTCCATAGTAGCCTCACCTGCGAGCTTGTCAGCCCGCTCATTTCCTTGTACTCCCGCATGCCCTGGCACGAAGATGAAACTAATCTTTGCCAGTCGAGACCGCTCCAGAGGCAGCAACCATTCTCTTCGGATCGACCCCTCCTCTATCCTCTTGATCATGTTCATTGAGTCGCTAAGGAAACAAGCCCTAGTGAATGTCTGTGTCTCGAGCCATGTTATTGATTTACTTACTGCCATGACTTCCATGGTCAGGCTACTTGTGGTTTCAGTAAAAGCACCAGAGTCCTCCTTCACAATTCTCCCTCCGGCCCGAGCTGTAAAGGCCCATGAGCTTCTCACATGTCGGACGACCGACCCATCTGTGTAGATGACCACGTCACCGTCTAGCGAATTCTCGAAAATCAACGCTTGTACTTCAGCCTCAACAGCAGCCGGATTTCCTTGTCTGTATTTTCTGTCAAGTTGGATGCAAACTGAAAAGGATGTGCAGAAGTCTGTTGGCACTTGCACCCACTCCTCGCCAGGTTCTAAGTCCTCAAGTGAACACACCTGTTGAAGAATGTCTTCGGCTTGACCCATCCACGACCGTCCTCTTTTTAACCTGCTGCCCTTCACCTTCCTAATTTCACTATGCAGTGGATGTTGTGTGGTTGCGTTAATTCTGAGGTAGGCGCGTGCCCTGCAATCTTGTATTCTCTCTTCAATGGTTGGAAACCCAAGAAGGTAGCGCATCGCCCTGCATGCTGTATCTCTTGTACATCCAAGAATAATGCGCATAGCTTCATTCTGTATCCTTTCCATCCGTTCTATCTGCTTATGGCTGAGAGTCAGGATTGCCATTGCATACTCCAAAACAGACATGACCAACCTCTCGTACAGAAGACATAGATGGCGCTGCTCACAGTTTGCTGCCGCCATCACCCGCATCGCTGCCAAACCCCGCTTGGCCTTTGTTATCACCTGGTCTATGTGCACATTATAAGCAAGGTTTCGATCAAACCGTATCCCCAGGTAATTCATTGCCTGCGTTCTTTCCACCATCTCTGAACACAGCATTACAGTTGGTGTTGGAGTGTTGACAATATGATTATTCAACGAGAACCAAGTCACTGTTGCCTTTGTTGGGTTGACCATTGCCCCAGCTTCATCACACCAAGTACTTATGCGATTGAGTTCGATTTGTAGTTCCACAGCAACCTCCTCTCTATCCTTCCCCTGACGATACACTAAAACATCATCGGCATATGACAATCTCCTGCCAGGTCCAGTGATCTGCTCACTGGTGATTCTCACTGTGTAGGCGTTGAACAGTACCGGAGATAATGGTGATCCCTGTGGTAGGCCAGGATATATTGTTGTTGGTTCCGAAGTCCAACTGCCACATCTAAAAACTACTTTCCGTTGGAAGAGGGCTGCAGCGATCCAACTAAGGAGGAATGGACTTATGTTTAGTTCGAGAAGCTGAAACATTAAAAAATCCAGTGGTACTCTGTTGTATGCGTCCTCAAGATCAATCGCTGCAGCAACGGTTTCAGTGCCTGAGTGGAAACCTTCATAGACATCCTGGGCAAAGACTGCTGCATTGGTCCAGGTTTCCCATTTTGGACGGTACTCACCCAGGGTGGGTGGGAAAACACCTTGCCTCTCTAGTTGGCTTGATATTTTCTTGGCAATTACCTTCTCCAGCAGCTTGCCTATTGTATTCTGCATGGTTATAATTCGATATCCCTGAATTTTTTTGTGGTCTTTGTCAGGCTTCGGCAAGGGAATCAGATAGCTGTGTAACCATTCCTCCTTGATGCTAGCACCCCCTATACTGTTGTTGTACATGTCTGCTAGTTTCTCTAGCTCATTGTCGGTACACCTATTAATGTCATCGTATCTTATGCCATCAGGACCTGGAGCACTGTTTTTTGATCGTCGAAGCACAGCCTTTATTTCTTTCACTGTCACTGTGTCTTCATCCGAAGTGTCCTGGGCCTTGCATCTGTCTGAGGTGACCTCCTTGGCCAGATTTCGGACTCCCATGTCTGTCTGGTTGCTTTGCTCAAGGTAGCGTTCAAAGAGGGCTTTGCCCTTGTCCTCGTCAGTCCTCTGCCAGATGAGGTCAGCACCTTGGAAGTAAGAAATGCTCTTATTCTTGACTACACCACTCATGCTTTTATGTAGTCGCCAGAACAATTTCAGTGACTTGTCTGTGCTTACTCTTTGACACACCTCTGCCCATTTTTCGCTTTTAACAACCTTGACCAGTTTTTTGAAGTAGCTTACTTTTGTGTGCATCTCTCTTTCTAAGTGCAAGCAGGGACTAGGATGACCAGCTCTGTTCTTCTTGGCATTTTGCCATCTCCTTACAGCACTACGCTTATCCACCCAAGCCTTCTCCACCTCGAAACTCCACCACGGTGGCTGCTCCCAGCTTTTTTTTCCTGCCCTGAAACGGTCTGCGCTTGTCACGTCTTATTTTACTCACCACATCTTGCCCTGTACTCCTATAATCTGGAACAAGACAGGCTGCAGAAGCTGCCGGATCAGCAAAGCAATGCTCTAACTGTCCGCCTGTCGGAGCTTCGATCCTAGACCAGCTGCCAACCAAGGCTTAGGGCCTGGTCTGCCCTGCCATGACTTATTTTGTCTATGGGTTGCATTTCCTCGCACCAGGATAAGGCTAGTACCCTCCCAATTGCTCTCTTCCGCCCGAAGCCGTTGGCACAATGTGGGGTGTCGGGTTTGGTAAGCGCCGCCCAACATTCGGCGCTGACAGAAAGCAGGTAGTACCGTCTACTATCATACGGTAGCTCAGTCATATCTGACTAAGACATGACTCTGATATATATATATATATATATATATATATATATATATATATATATATATATATATATATATATATAGCTGACTTTCTTCTTTAGTGATGGCGACTAGTTCATGCACTGGACTATAGTGTGTTCATAAACCACATATGTATGTTGCATGTTGGACAAATTAATGTTCATGAACCACATGTTCATGTTATTTACTGGGCAAATGCTTGTTCATAAACACACACTACCCATGACATGAGCATTGACATCAACAACAGGTAGTCTGACTGATACCAACATTAATCAGACACTAACCAGTTCATGACCTATACAGGTACAATGTTCAACAAACTACTACCATGTGTCTAATCCCCCTCTAAGTCTACAATCGTGCGCCCCCCCCCCCCCCCCCCGCCTCATTGTGTCTTTATCGTCATATCGTTTTCAGCATTCATGACGGCTGCCACCGTTTTTGATTTAATTTGATTTGGTTTAACTTTGTGTTTAAAGGGTTACAAATTGGGCACGCAAGTCCGTCTTACATTCATCCCTTCCAATCACTAATCTTTCGTTCACATAGGAAAAAACATTGTCAAATGAATGTTGTAAACATACTAAGACATAATAAGCAGTACCAATGTGAAAATGACACTAATTATGCTTCATTTACCTTATAGACTGCCTTAAGTTGGTTTTCATACAATGGTATGAGTGCCAGTCATTCAGAAATCAGTGGCCAAATTCTGAACGTAAACTAGCCAAGAAATCACAAACAACCCACTGAAATAAATGTTGGGTTGACAGCGACGTCCTGTACAGGATATGCAACTAACTTTGCCTCATAAATAAAGTATCAATATAAGGAGTGGCACTGGCATAGCTGTGATTGTGTAGGCAGTATAGAATTACATGACTCATAAATAAAGAGACGGCAATTAAGCAACAAGTCAGTTTGTGAGACGGACACAGAAAAAGCTGTATAGACCTGAACCATGACACTGATGACAGGTGTACTGTGTCTCTGACAGGTTCCCGACCATCGGTTTCCCGGACACCTTTGACAGGATCTGTGGCCAGCCTGGGCAGGTAACTCGCAGATACTAGTGAGCAGACGCTAACTGGCCCGTCTGATAGTTCAGCCAGACGATGTAGTTAGCACTATTGTCTGTTATGTTAGAGTCTTGTGTATTTAGTCTGCACATGTTCCACTTTGTTTGTGCTTCCTCTACACACCTCCCACTGTGGTTGAGCTTACTCTACACATCTCCCACTGTGTTTCTGCTTACTCTACACATCTCTCACTGTGTTTATGCACTTGTCCCATTGGCTATGCGATGCTTGCAGTTTCTGTTTTGTTAAACCAGTCCTTTCCCTTCTCCCTCTGTGTGTGTATGTTTGCATGTATGTCTGCCTCTCCGTATCTATCTACATTCTACACACGCATATATATATATATATATATATATATATATATATATATATATATATATATATATATATATATATATATATATCAACACACGCATACAGGAGATATATGTATCAACAATCAACACACGTATACAGGAGTTATATGTATCAACACACGCATACAGGAGATATATGCAACAACACACGCAAACATAAAGATACCTTACACCAATTTAGGCGACTCATATTCTGGTCGGGACAACACAACTATCACGTGACTGTCTATGCTTGTCCTCTAATAGTGTACTGAGAAATAAAGTCTACGGAAATGCACAGATGTGTTTGTATTTCTTTAGGCACGAGTTGAACTGAATGGGTGAATGAGTAAGTGAATATATGGACTTGTGAATGTACGTTTTCGACAATTTCAACTCATTTTTAAGTCAAACAGAATGTGGGTTCGCCACATGGCTTCAGAGGTGGACATGTCCAGATGGAACAGCGACGAGATACAATACAGGATATTAAGAGTTCAGTCCAGTCAAAAATTCGTGTTGGTTAATGTTTATGCCTGTAATGCGAGTGTGGATTCCCAAAGGTGGCAGTGCTTGAGTGAGATATTAGGTCAAGAGAGGAATGTCATTTCCTGTGGCGATTTCAACGCTAAAGGCAGATTATGTGGAAGCATTTCTTCCAACGCACAAGGGGATGCGCTCGAGGCTGCTCTTGAAACCATCGACCATCTTTGTATCAACAGTGGCTGTGTCAGCAGGACAGCAAGTCGTCCAGGTGATGTGGACAGTGTTAGTGACATAGCGATGGTTTCTACATCTCTCACTAAAGTGTGTAGATGGGGTGTCCTAGGGTACCATGGCAGCGACCACTACTCTTGCAGCATATTGATGGAGAAAGGCAGAACCTGGCAGCACAAGTCAATGGTCAAGACTTTCAAGTATGGCAGTACAGAGGAAGATGTGAGTAGAATGAGGCAACAAGCGCAGAAATCATCGTTGCAGGAAAAAATGCTGGGAGCAGCCACCTTGGTGGAATTTTGAGGTGGAAAAGGCCTGGATGGAGAAGCGTGGTGCTGTAAGCAAATGACAAAACTCCAAGAGGAACAGAATTGCCAATCCTAATCTTATCCTGCACTTGGAAGGTGAGATGGACCCAAGTCTTAGCAATTGTAAAACACTGGTTAAAGTGGTTAAAAGTGACAAATGGGCAGATTTGTGTCAATTGCTGGGTGGGGGATAGTGTGGTCTCGAGGTATGGTGTCCGCCTCGAGTGCTGGAGGTCCCTGGTTCAGGCTCCGGTGAGGACCGGGATTTATTTAAAGAATCCACCTGGACTTCCAGTAATAAAATTTCCCCTGCTCTCTGGGTAGTGAGATCGGATGCCCGTGTGTATTGTTGCACACGTAAAAAATCCCTTGGCAGTTGGAAATCGAAAAAGAGTAGCCTAACGGCGCTGCCCGGGCAAAATTTAAAGTTAAAAATCTACCCAAAGTATTTCAGGATCTTCGCCGATGCAACGGAGTTCGTGCATTGAGCTGAGTTTCTCCAGGGTCAGGTTTAAGTTAGGAGAAAAACGGAGCACTTTAGGGTTAAAACGTGTGCCGTGATGTTGATCCAACAACTAAAAAAAAACACTATAAGCACAGACAAGTCACTGAAGTTGTTCTTACGACTACATAAAAGTATGAATGGGGTAGTCAAGAATACGAGTATTCCTGACTTCCAAGGAGACGAAATCTTGCCAAGGCGGTTACCTCAGAGAGGTGTAACCCCTACAACATTTCGGATGAAGTGACAATGACATTGAAAGAGATTAGGGCTGTGCTTCGACGAACAAAACACAGCGCTCCAGGGTCAGATGTCCTGTATGACGACAGTAGTATGTGTACCGACAACGAATTAATGGAACTAGCAGACAAGAACAACAACAGTATAAGGATCGCTAGCATCAAGGAGGAGTGGCTACGCAGATTTCTGATTCCCTTGCCGAAGCCTGGCAAAGACGACACACACATGCAGGGATATTGTGTAACTACCATGCAGAATACAATAGGTAAGCCGCTGGAGAAGTTAATTGCCAGAAAAATATCAAGCGAGCTAGAGAGGCAAGGTGATTTCCCACCTACCCTGGGTGGGTACCGTCCAAACAGAGAAACCTGGACCAATGCAGCAGTCGTTGCCCATGATGTATATGAAGATTTCCACCCAGGCATTACAACATGTGCTGCAGCGATTGATCTTGAAGACGCGTACAAAAGAATACCGTTTGATTTTTTAAAATCTTTCAGCTTCTTGAACTCAAGATAAGTCCTTCCGTCCTTAGTTGGATCGCCGCAGTGCCCTTCCAACGGAACGTAGTCTTTAGATGTGGCAGCTGGACTTCTGAATCAACAATATATCCTGGCCTACCACGGGGATCACCATTATCTCCGGTACTGTTCAACGCTTACACTGTGAGAATCACTGGCCAGCAGATCACAGGACCAGGGAGGACTCTGTCGCAAGCAGATGATGTGTTAGTGTAGCGTCAGGGTAAGGATAGAGATAGGGTGACTGGAACTCAAACAGAACTCAATCGCATAAGCTCTTGGTATGTTGAAGCTGGGGCAATGGTCAACCAAAGGACGGCAGCAGTGACATGGTGCTCTTTGAATAACCATATTGTCAACACTCCAACACCAACTGTAAATCTTGGTTCAGAGACTGTGGAAAGAACGCAGGCAATGAATTACCTGGATATACGATGTGATCGAAGCCTCGATTATACTGAGCACATAAAACAGATAATAGCAAAGGCCGTGTGGGGTTTAGCTGCGATGCAGGTGATGGCGGCGGCCAACTATGAGCAGCGCCATCTATGTCTTCTTTACGAGGGTCTTGTCCTTTCTATTTTGGAGTATGCGATGGCGATCCTGACTCTCAGCCATAAGCAGATGAAAGTATACAGAACGAAGCTTTGCGTATTATACTTGGATGCACAAGAGATACAGCATGCAGGGCGATGCTCTACCTTCTAGATTCTCCAACCATTAGAGACAGAATGCCTGCCTCCCTGGCCTAGGCGTTAGCGACTTTCTCCGTAATCCTGTATATCCACGTTGGGTAACTCAGCTGCGCGAAATTCGGTAGCGAAATCGCCGCGTTGGTTTCTTACGGGGGTATGTGAGCCGGTCGCTCAGAAATCAATGGCAAACTACTGAGCGCAATCTTGCCAAGAAATCAACAACAGCTGTAAAATGCTGGTGTTGACAGCGATTTCCTGTAAATTGGACATGGGGGGAAAAAAGAGACAGAATACAAATTTGCCGAGCATGTGCATAACTCAGAGGCAACGCACGCACAACATCCACTGCACAGCGAAATTAAAAAGGTAAATGGCAGCAGGTTAAAAATAGGAAAGTCGTGGATGGGACAAGTGGAAGATATTCTTTAACACGTGTGTTCACTTGAGGACTTACATCCTGGCGAGGAGTGGGTACAAGTGCTAAAAGATTTCTGTACGTCATTTGCAGGTTGCATTCAACTAAGCAGAAAATGCAGACAAGAACATCCGGCTGCTGTGGAGGCGGAAGAACAGGCTTTGATTTTCGAGAATTCTTTATAGGGTGATGCTGTCACTTACACAGATGGGTCGGTCGTCCGACATGTGAGAAGCTCATGCGCTTTTACGGCTCGGGCTGGAGGGAGAATTGCGAAGGAAGATGCTGGTGCTTATGCTTTGACCACAATTAGCCGTGGGCCCGAAGAGAGTGTTTGCTGTCTCTTGAGCTGTCTCGGCTGGCAAAGATTAGCTTTACTTTCGTGCCAGAGAATGCGGGTGTAAATGGAAATGAGCAGGCTAACAGACTTGCAGGTAACGCTACTGTGCAAAGCGGACGAGCCATGGACCAGGCTGACATTCTGAATTCTCTACGAGAAGTAAGTCGTTTGCGAGTACCACGGGATGACTGGGAATCTACAACCAATGTCAGGCTGCGAGAACAACAAGTTAAAAGAGGTGTGGCCAAACAAGAACCATCCCCCACCCACCAAACATCCCTTCACCCACTCACACATCCCCCATCCACCCACACACATTCCTCACTCACAACCCCTCCACACATTCATCCCCTCACACACTTCCCGCACACACACTTCCCCCACTCACAGCCCCTCCACACATACATCCTCTCACATGCATCCCGCACACACACTCCCCCACATACACACCCATACACACACATGCCTCACATAATCACTGAAACTAGTATTAACAAACTCCCACACTTTACACACAAATACACTGATGATTGTCGTGAACATTCTCGCAACAATTGTAAAATAAATTGGAAAAAAAATTGTACATATACATTGTGTAAAGTAAAAAATAGTGACGCAATTCAACTCTCTTTCTCTTTTTTCTTACACACACACACACACACACACACACACACACACTTACTCACTCACACTCACTAACGTTCTCATTCACTCTACAGTAATGTGCACGTGTTGGTATTATACATGATTATATCAAGTGGCATACAACATGATAATATGAAAAATGAGAATACATACAAAATATGGAATAGCATGTTACATGACATGAGTGCGCTCAACTTTCTCTCTCTTCCTGCGTACACACAGACTCATACACATGCGCACCCACACACAAACACATCCACTCTCAAATCCCGCACCTAACCACACATCCCCCACCCACACAATTTCCCGCCACCCACCCACACATTTCGCACCCACCAACACACACATCCCCAACCAAACATCTCTCCCCACCCACATATATTTCACCACTCATCCCTCAACCCACACACACTCACTCAGACACACACCCCCCATCCAACCACACACCCCCAATAACCCATCCCACAACCACGCATCCCTCAACCACAACATCCCCACCCACACACAAATTCCCAACCCACCCACACACACATTCCGCACCCATCTACACATTCCCACTGTCATAATCTCCATCGCCATCGCCTGTACGCGACGACCAAGTACGACCGTGAAATTGACTAACAGCTACTTCGCAGTGGATGGCCAGTGGTCAGCGTGATGCACGAAGCGCACGAGGACTGAAAGCAGGGCCAACAAGGAACCATCGCTGGTAGCTCAGACGGCCTAGGACTTCGAGACTGGACGGATGTATTGTCCGATGCTTGATTGAAGAAAGCCTGTATGCTTTGTAGAGTTGATTTAGAGACTGAGTGAGTGCTCTATTCCATGCATTTATGAACTTGTATATTGTATGTATGTATCTGTAAATGGCATTGTCGCTAATTGTGAGCGCAGCATTATATGAATGCCGTTGAGAAGTGTGATTAAAGTGTTTCAGTTATGTCGCCGTGTGTTCGAGTACAATCATTCTCTGTGTATGATTGTTTCACTCCTGTTAGAGAACACGAGCCATTGTTAGTGTAAACAAGACATAGACACCCACCCAATCAAACACATCCTCAACCACACACACACATCCCCCACACATGCATCCACCACACATGCATCCCCCACCCACACGTCCCCACCACCCACACATCCCCAATCCACACACACACACATCTCCCACCCATACACACCAACCACACACACATACATCCCTCAACCACCCACCCACCCCCACCCACACACACATCCCCACTCACACTCCTATCCCTCACCCACATCACACACCCCCACCCGAACACAAACCTCCACCCCATCTCCTATGCAACCTATCCGCACACTCACTTCCATACACCCACCCATACATCCACACACACATTCCTACCCACCCACGCACACCCACAAATCCCGATACCCACCAACACCCACATACACCAACTAAAACACACCCACCCACAGGTCCCCACGCAAAACACACATCCCCACCCACACGTCCTTCATCCATACCATCATTCTCACACACCCCCCACATTCCCCCTCCCACACACACACATTCCCCACACATCTCCCCATCCATCCATATCTCCCCGCACACACACGCGCATCCCCACCCACACACAAGCATCCCCAAATGGAAAAATTGTAAAAATGAAAACAATATGTTATACATTGTGTAACGAAGAAAAGGTTATGCAGTGTAATAAATAATATAATTCCTGGAATTGACACGAACATGATGAAAAGCGCAGTGCATTCAGTGCATGTTAAAATCAAGTGGCAGTAACACTTATAATATGACAGATGAGGATTCAGAAGAAATATTGAATAGCATATATCGCTTTATTTTTCTTTCACGCACACTACACTATTCTTCTCATGGTCTCACATTCTCTCTCATTGTTTCACTCTCTTTCTCTTAAACACATTCACTCGCTCTCACTATCTCTTACTTTCTCACACACACATACCCACACTCTCTCGCTCTTTGTCTCATACTTACTCTCTCACGCACTAACTCTCTTACATCCTCTTTTACTCACTCACTAACTTTCATACTCTCTCTCTCTCACACACACACACTCACACACACACACACACACACACACACACACACATACTCACACACACACACTCACACACACATACACACACTCTCTCGCTCTTTGTCTCATACTTACTCTCTCACGCACTAACTCTCTTACATCCTCTCTTACTCACTCACTAACTTTCATACTCTCTCTCTCTCTCACACACACACACTCACACACACACTCTCTCACACACACACTCTCACACACTCACACACACAAACACACACACACACTCTCACACACACTCTCACACACACACCCAGACACACACTCTGACTGACACACACTCTCTCACACATACACTCACACACACACTCTCTCCCACATACACTCTCAAAAACACACACTCTCACACACACTCTCACACACTCTCTCACACACACACTCCCACACACACTCACACACTCTGAGACACACACTCTTACACACACACACTCACACACAAACCCACACACACACACACTCTCTCACACACACACTCACACTCACACACACTCTCACACATACTCCCTCTCCCACACATTCACTTGCTCTCACTCTCTCTTACTCTATCACACACACACACACACACATACACACACACTCTCACACACACACTCTCACTCACATACTCTCACACACTCTCACAATACACACACACTCTCACACACACACTGCCTCACAAAACCACTCTCTCTCACACACACACACACACTCACACACACACTCTCTAACACACACAAACTCCCACACACACTTACACAGTCACACTCAAACACACACTCACACACACACACTCACACTCTGACACACACACACACACTCTTTCACATACACACTCTCTCTCTCACACACACACACACTCACACATACTCTCACACACAGACTCTCACACACACTCTCCCACGCATTCGCTCGATCTCACTCTCTCTTACTCTCTCTCTCTCACACACACTCACACACATACTATCTCGCTCACACACACACTCTCACACACACACTAACACACACTCTATCTCACACACACTCTCACACACACACTCTCACACACACTCTCACACACTCTCCCACACATTCACTCGCTCTCACTCTCTCTTACTCTGACACACATACAGTCTCTTACACACACTCTCTCTCACACATACACACACACACTCACACACACTCTCTCACACACCACACAATCTCACACACACTGTCTCCCACACATTCATTCGTTCTCACTCTCTCCTTCTCTCTCACACACACACTCTCTCTCTCTGACACACACTGTCTCTCTCACACACACACATTCACACACACTCTCTCACACACATACACTGTCTCACTCACACACACACTCACTTACACTCTCACACACACAAACTCTCACACACACTCTCTCAAACACACACAATCTCACACACACTCTCTCACACACTCTCACACACACTGTCACACATACTCTCAAACACACATGCTCTCTTACACACACACATACACACACTCTCACACACTCTCTCTCACACACACTCTCTCACACACTCTCAAACACACACTCTCACACACACACTCTCACACAAACACATTGTGAAAACACTGACACTAGCTGACACTGTCCCTGTAATAGCTGACACTGCCTTGTACTAGATGACACTCCTATGTCAGGTCATGGGCCACTCGGTACAGGCAGTCTAGAGTTTCACGCAGTCCGGCATGAAGATGAGAAGATTGAGAGCCGTGCCTTGCATGAAAATAGCAAGATTGGTAGCTGAAAAGGGTACAACGTCTCCTTCAAGGCGTCATTTAATCTCGGACCGTATTTGAAGTCGGACCTGTTATAGTTGAATAGGGCGATTGCAGAGCCTCACATCGCCGCCACTTTTAGATGAATGTTTATGGCAATTGAGACAGTCGACATTGATTAAGTGTGATTGCAGATGAATGCTGATGTCTTTCAAGAAATTCTATGTCGACAGAGTGCAACTGTAGACTGTCAGGATCTTGCGGCAGCAAGACTCTGGCTCGTTGGCTGACAAGTGAGATACTAAATACTGTCACTAAATAACTCAATGTGACACAATGCAAACACTTTATTCGCGCAACGCGCAACTCACAATCAATGCATATATCGCGTAATCACAATTCATCATACAATAAATACATGCAATCAATCAATACATCAATGCAATACACTTACAAGTAAATAACCCAGGCGTTCGGTCTCTTACACTCGTACAGGCTAGCTATCGATTCACGCTCAAACATTCGCTTCATTGCATTCGCCATTCAAACGTCTGTCCGCTACGATCTCCCAAGCCGGTCTGTCTAGCCGTTCAGCATTCTCGTCAGTCGGAGTAGATTCCCCCTGCGTGAACCACTAGTTTCACGCTGTGTCCTGACTGACCAGCAACGGGCTTAGCGTCGCTCAGAGTTGAGCCTGGCTGGACTTCCTTGGCGTCGTCGAAGACGCCGCGTTGTAACTGGCGTGTTTAACACCGCTCAGAGTTGAGTCCGGTTGCATTTGCCTGTCGTGGGTACAGACAACGCGTTGCAACCCTGGGTGAGAATCTGACATTCTCCCACCCCCCTTTTCATGAAAGGGTATCCTTTCATGTACTTTATACATCTTTTATTTATAATGTCATAATCGAACCATGTAAGTCGTCTGACGCGACTCTTTGGTTTCTATTAACATGTACAGGTAATTGTAAGTTTTATTTATACAATCATCAATGTTGCTATGATGCAACACACATCAATTACAATCATTTCGATGGATTATCACCTCCGCTGCAATGTGACACAGCCAGTCCGGTAAGTTACAGCGAACACGCACTTACCTCTCAACCACTAAAAAAAATTCAAAAGATCAGGTCAGACTGCGCACATCTCCCTATAAGATGTTCCAACTTCAGACCCCCAACCTGACTTAGTCGGAGAGTCTAATGAAGGTCTACAGCTTTGGTAACTATCTCCATGCACAACTGACGTCATCTTCATGTGTTACCCCTTAGGCAACGTGATGATGTTTTTAATACATGTTACACATTACCAACAGTTTTAATTACTTCCCTTGGTCGTAATACAACGGTTATGGACGGTAATTTCACCATACTTTCACCAACATAAATTACATTTATAAATTCATTTCTTAGTGTCATAATTTGATACTTATTGACAAAAGTGAACACAATGTCACTGTTGTGAACGAGTACATCAAGTTACGATGCTGAGATTACATATAACAAAAATCCTCATATACAATTCCGTATATGGAAATATTAAACTCACAAAAGTTGTGGACAACGTCAATGTTTTGTGAGTGTTTTAGTATAGTCTGCTATCTTTCAAATTAATATATATACACACCGGAAATACACAGCTGTGGTTTTAAGTTGACAATACCACACAGTACTTTCGTTTGGATGTTACATAAATAAACGGAGTAACCAGTTCTTGAAAACAGCTGTTGGGTGGTTTCTTTGGTGTGGATTACAGTGTTCTTCTAGGATACGGCTGTCAAAGTCTCTTTCACGCGGATTAAAATACGATGGGCACATCAGTGGTGTAGGTACTCAGGATACTCGAAGTCTTTCAAGCACAGTACGTTTTTGGATCCTGTAGTACTGTCCCGTGACATTTGTAGTACATGTTTAATACATATTTAAAATAATATATCCATTCTATCACATATCTCACAAATATTCGATACAATCATTCACATAATAATATAATATACATAATATATTTACAATGGGAAATTAAATCCCTATCACATACATTGCACAGCGTTACTGAAAAACTTTCAAATGTGGCTGTGTTGTTGAGCACTTACACTTTGCAGCTTACACATTCTCTGCAATGTGCTCAGGTACTATATGGCTATTGGGTGAGTCGTATGGGCATCTCGAAAGAAGGTCGGCCAATGAGTTTTGTGAGCCACTTATATGTCTTACATCAAAGCTAAAGTCCTGCAGAAGCAGTGACCATCTTGCCACTCTGCGATTACTTGGCATCCCTCTGGTGATAATAGTCAATGGGCTATTGTCTGTTTCTACAATGAAATGCTTCCCTAAATGAAAACGAGACAATTTACGTACCGAAAATACCAAAGCGAGTGCTTCAAGTTCCGGCGTGCTGTAATTTCGTTCTGTGGCTTTCAGCTTACGGCTGACGTAATATACAGGGTATAAAATTTGATCGTGTTCCTGAAGCAGTACCCCCCCCCCCCCCCTCCAATCACTACGGAGCTCGCATCACATCTTAACCTGAAAATAGCGTTAAGGTAAGGTAATTTGAGAATAGGTTCACTAGAAAAATAAGATAATACTTTCGAGAATGCAGGTCGTAAGCATTCGGTGTTCACAATAACATTTGGTTCTTTCTTTGTTAGTAAATTTGTGAAACATTCAGCCAATTCAGCAAAATGTGGAATGAATTGTCTGTAGTAGTTTAACAGACCTAAGACACTTCGCAACTCTTTCTTAGTTGTCGGAAGCGCCAATTTTAGAATTCTGGACATGATGTTATCGTCAGTCGACACAAAGCCATTTGAGATCTTGTAGCCCAAAAATGAAATTTCTTGGTAGGCTATGTCGACTTTGGATGGTTTAACTGTCAGTCCGTGTTGTTTGATTCTGTCGAATGTCTACTGAAATGCTGTTATGTGGTCTGTCATGTTCCTCGTATGTATGCAAATGTCGTCCATGTACCAAATTATGTTAGCAATGTCTGTCAATAGGATTCTTGTCATTCTTACAAAGGTCGCTGGAGCATTAACTAGCCCGAATGGTAATTTGCACCATTCGTATAGTCCCCAGGGTGTGGCAAATGCTGTCAGATGTATTCTGGCAGGATATACCGGTATTTGCAAATAACCTTTTGTCATGTCAAGTTTCGTAAAGTACCGTGAGTGTGTCAGTTCAGTCAGTATGTCTTCACAGTTGCTCATCGGTTCCAAATCCAACTGTATGATGCGGTTGAGTCTACGATAGTCAACACAGAATCTTATAGTATTGTCCTTTTTCTTCACAATGACAATGGGAGAGCAAATATGTGAATGTGATCGTCTGATGATGTTGTTCTTTTCTAAGTCTATGATTTCTTGATGAAGTTTGTCCTTGTAATGTATGGGAATGGAATATGGTCTGCATTTTATGGGTGCGTCAGATGTCAAAATAATATGATGATGCACTAAGTTTGTCTGTCCTGGATTGTTAGAAAAAATAGTATTGTTGTCTTGTAACAATCGTCTGCAACTGTCAATCTCTGTCTGTGTCAAGTTAGGATTAATCTTTATGTCCTGCAGGTTGGTTGTCGTGTCAAGTGATGGTGTCGGTATTTCGTCCGTATCGTCGTCCTCTTTTTGGTCCACTATTGTCGTGCTTGCTGTAGTTTCTACTTGGTCCTCGTCCCTGTTGTAATATGGTTTAAGCATGTTTATGTGGAATATCTTGTGTTTGTCCCTAACTGCAATTTCGTAATCTACCGTCGAAATTTGTCGTAACACTTTGAACGGTCCTTGCCATGAGTCCGTCAGTAGATGTCTGTCGCTTGGCAATAGAGGAAGAACGTCCTGTCCTGGCGTCAGTGTTATCGTCCTGTTTCCTCTGATAGCGTACTGTCGGTAAATAGCACCTGATTGGTTCAGTGCTTCTTTGGCTAACACACAAGATTTCATTATCCTTTCACGCAATGATGTTATATGTTCATAAGATGAAATAGGTTTATGTACAGTTTCACTTTCGGTCAACATGGAATGATACATTGATAATGGGCCGCGTGGTTTGGCACCATATACCAGTTCAAATGGTGAGAAACCTGTGCTGGCATGAGGAACTTCCCGGTATGCAAATAAAATAGCAGGTAAATACGTATCCCGGTCTTCGGGGTGTTCTTGGATAACTTTTGAGAGCACGTGCTTAAGATCCCCATTGATCTTTTCTATAATACCTGTTGAGTGAGGATGGTAGGGGCTGTTGAAGCACTGGTTTACCCCTAACATTTTAGTAAAGGCTTGAGTATCTGATGCTATGAACTGACTACCCCGATCTGAAAGGATGGTATCAGGGAACCCTACCATAGCAAAAATATGGAAAAAGACTTCCATGATGTCTTTGGAAGTTATGTTTTTAAGAAGAATCGCTTCTGGCCAGCGGCTACAGAGGTCAATTATCGTTAGAATATATTTATTCCCTCTGGATGTTATGTGGTTAAGAGGGCCAACTATATCGACCGAGATCTTTTCAAACGGTCTGCTTGCCACATCTGTGATTTGCAGTTCTGCTTGTGGGTGCTTACACTTTTTGACAAGCTTCTGGCAGATGTCACAACTTCTGCAATACTGTTTGGTATCACTGCAGAAGTTAGGCCAGTAGAACTAAGTAAGTAACCTCGCTCTGGTTTTAGCATAAGCCATATGCCCTGCAAATGGTATGTCGTGCGCTAGATGTAATGCTAGTTTGCGGTGTTCTGATGGTAGCACCGTTTGTTCTGTAGTGCTAGAACCTTTGGTATAGTACTGTGTCAGAATCCCATTCTTCAGAGCAAAATGCCATCTAGCGTTCTTTGCTAAGCGAGGCTTTTGGCCTATTAATTTAAAATATTTCTGCAAAGATCGATCGGCTTTTTGTGCTGTTATAAATTGCTCCCTGGTTGTTTCAGGAGATGTTACAACTGGGCCTATTCTTTGTAAAGCCTCTGTCTGATCGATTCGATCTTGCATTTGAGCAGCAGATCTGATTACTGCATTTGTAATATCAAGGTTATCAATCACATTACAAGTTGGTATTACATTCAGATTCATACATTCATGTGCTGACGTTACTGAGTTGGCAAACAAACATTCATTTACAGGTGGTAATACATTATCAACAATGATTTTCGATGAAGGTGAGATGGTGTCATCAATGTTACAAGTGACAGAGGATGTAATACTGTCATGTGGCATATCATTTACCCCAGGAAGGTTACCAATAGTAATATCGCAACACGGGTTGGTCAATGCTGCACATTTTACCTTTCCTGTAAGAAATGGTGTATCTATATATGCCCATGCAAGAGGGTATTTCTCGATGTTACCTGAGAAAGTTCTGCATGTAACATGTTTACCAGTATAATCTGAAGGTGAGATATAGTTCCTCTTTAGACCAATAAGAGTGCTGCCGCTGTCACGTAAGACTGTGGCAGCTTTACCATTAACATACCCATGGTGGATGTTTAATTTACCTTTGGAGTTAATGACCAGGTTGGCTTCCTCATTGGTAACAGGTATGGAATGGCCGCATGTTAAAACGCCATCCTCATGAAAACGATCACAGATGGTACATTCTTCAAGGTGAAATACATCAATAGAATTTGCAGCATTTACAGGATGATCTTCAACAGTTTCCTCTTCTGAGGTTGAGCTATCAAATATGGCTGCATTAGCCTTTCTAGTCATTTGCTTGCCTTTACAAGGGTCGCGCCAGTGGCCATATGCTTTGCAAAGGAAGCATTTGGTGAGACGTTTATAGCTCTTTCTTTCCCCATCTTGCTTATTTATGTAATTCTGCAAGTAGGTGAGGTATCCTGCATGTTTATCACACATATCGTTTTCATTATGTTTTAAATCGCTATGTCTGCACTTAAAGTATTTCTCAGCAGATTGCTTATATGGTTTCTGTTTATTGTAGGGCACTGACTTTGATCTATCATATGTAGCTGCTACTACAAATTCTGTGCTAGTCAATCCACTAGTGAAACAGTGTTTGTTGGCTGTAAAATAAGCCGACCCACGTTTTTCAATCTGTTGCACACTCTCACACTCACATTCTAATAGAAATTTCGAAAATGATGATGGTAGAGATGTGATAATTTTATCTCTAAAGATGAGATCTTTCAGTCTTTCAAAACTCTCATTCACTTTGGCTGCTGACAGCCACTTTGTAAAAATATCCTGTACTACTGAGACGTAGTCAGAGAAAGTTTGTGTTAGTTTAGGTGACAATTTACTAAACTGTTCTCTGTAGCCTGATTCATCTAACAGGAAATGAGACATGATTTTAGCCTTAATATAATGATAATCTTTCCTAAGATCTTTGGGGATGGTCTCTATCACTTTCAGAGGTTCCCCAGAATGACATCTCATATATATATAATGTTCCATTCAGTCTCTGGGATCTGATAATGCTCCATAATGCATTCAAAGTTTTGGGTGAATGCTGCTATGCAGCCGCCCGTGGTGAAACATTTAACGATCCCTTGGTACTTTTTGTACTGGTTTTCTTTGTCTAATCTGTCAGACTTTCTAACATCCTTATCTGTTTATGTTTCAGCTTTCAGCTGTTCAATTCTCAGCTGCATTTCAAGCTATTCTCGTTTAATCTTGGCAGTCATTTCAAGTTCTTCCCGCTTATTTTGTGCAGCAATTTCAGCTTTTCTTAATTCTGCCTCAGTTTCTGCTTGTTTAAGTTTCAAAGCAGCATCTGAATCAGCTTGTTTAAGTTTAAAAGCAGCATCTGAATCTGCTTGTTTACTTTTTGCAGTATATTTCAGCCTGCTTGAAAGCACTATTTAACTCAGCCTGTTTCAAAGTACTATCTAACTCAGACTGTTTCAAAGCACTATCTGATTCTGCCTTTTTGGCATCTAATTCTGCCTGTCTTAAAGCCCTTTCGGCAGCTCTATCCTCACGTTCCATTGCTTTTTCCTGTAATAGGAGGTGTTCAGGATACTTTCTATCACTATAGTTCTTCAGTTCCTCACCCGCAAGGTTCATCTTTAAACCAATTTCGATGAAGTCACTTAAACTAGACATGATGAAATATGTCCGATGAAATGAATACACGCAAAGTTAGTTATGTGTTAGTACTTAAAGTACAATAGTTTTACAATTTTTACTAGTACAGCTTATGCCTCTACCTGCCTACAAAAGTATTAAGAAGAAAAATTTATACTCAAGTGTTTCTTGCAACCTGTGTCGGACAATGGCTGTTCGTTACTGCCCGCAAACACAATGGATCTTACTTCAGGTCGAAAAAAATTGGGTGTTGCAATCGACGGGTTCGGGTGACACAAAACAATCTGTTGTTTTTGGAACAAGAGAAATTAGGACAAGTACACATGTGTGGTGTATGCAATGTCAACTAAGTTTTGAAGGTTTGTATGTAGTCAAGTATTTTTTTTAGTCGTTCTGTCGTCTTTTCACCGCAATCAACAACTCACTTTCAAACCTTTCCGAACTTTCCGCTTACACTAACTACCGTTCACATCTAATTCACAATGACTTTCAAGATGGATACCATCACATTCGCACTTATCTACCACAGCACTTTTCTTATACAACTGGTTCAAACTAGCTGGATGTAGACCCCACGTTCGCACTTATTTAACACAGCATTTATTTAATACACACGGTTCAAATTTCCTGAGGACGTAGACCCCAAGTTCGCACTTGTCAGGATCTTGCGGCAGCAAGACTCTGGCTCGTTGGCTGACAAGTGAGATACTAAATACTGTCACTAAATAACTCAATGTGACACAATGCAAACACTTTATTCGCGCAACGCGCAACTCACAATCAAGGCATATATCGCGTAATCACAATTCATCATACAATCAATATATGCAATCAATCAATAAATCAATGCAATACACTTACAAGTCAATAACCCAGGCGTTCGGTCTCTTACACTCGTACAGGCTAGCTATCGATTCACGCTCAAACATTCGCTTCATTGCATTCGCCATTCAAACGTCTGTCCGCTACGATCTCCCAAGCCGGTCTGTCTAGCCGTTCAGCATTCTCGTCAGTCGGAGTAGATTCCCCCTGCGTGAACCACTAGTTTCACGCTGTGTCCTGACTGACCAGCAACGGGCTTAGCGTCGCTCAGAGTTGAGCCTGGCTGGACTTCCCTGGCGTCGTCGAAGACGCCGCGTTGTAACTGGCGTGTTTAACACCGCTCAGAGTTGAGTCCGGTTGCATTTGCCTGGCGTGGGTACAGACGACGCGTTGCAACCCTGGGTGAGAATCTGACATAGACGTCGATTGCAAGTATTTTGTGAACATTAATTTTAAACTGATATAGATGTGTTCAAAGTATCCTGAGGTAAGTACTATGTCATATACTATAATCATTATATACTGTTGTGTTAGATCAAGTTCGCGTGGAATGTCAATTGTCGCAGAAATAGTGTACACAGAATAGTGTATCAGAATTGCCCCAGTGCAACTTCTCTCGTGGGCAGATGTTTGAATCTATCGTTAAAAGTACTGGCATACGATAAAATAACGCTTCTCGCCATGTAAGAAAAAGCTACAAGTGCCTCGACATGTATGGGTAATATACAATTGAAACCACGGAGCTCAGCATCTGAAGTCTACGTCTAAAAGTACCCCTACCCATCAGCTGCCCGTGGCGAGTGACTCTATACGGTCGTTGGCAATACCACTAGGTGACTTATGGAGGCATATAGTCGGTATGGAGTAAGTATTAAAAGAGTTTTCGGTTGAATGTGTAAGGACACATTGGACTTTTCGGATCTGTTGTAAGGTCATTTCATAAGTGATTGCCAGAATACGTAAATCAAGTTTTGTATAAGTCCAATATAGGTTTTAGGACATATATTAAATTTAAGAGCTTGCTGTTCATTGCATGAGATTGAATCATCGGTTGAAGATACTCTGGGGTATTTTTAGATACTACTTCATTCACTAATTTCGCTTTATTATAAAGGAAACGCTTTCGAAGTGGTAAAAGCCTTAGATGACTATATACATTATCACTTTCAGCATGTTTAGTGCCATAAACTAGACGTATAGCCCGCTTTTGAAGGAATAAAGTCGTTTCATATTGGATTTAGGGCAACCATCCCAGACTGTGGACCAATAATCGAGATGGGATTGAATGTATGATTTAAAGAATATCTTTCGCGTGCTTTCGTCTAGGAATTGCTGAATTTTAGCAAGTTGGTAAATTTTCTGTGCTATTTTCTTGGTAAGGATGTGAACATGAGAGCTCCAATTTAAATGTCTATAAATTAAAAGACCAAATAACGTATGTTCATTTACATAACTATAGGTAACGTGTCCATGCGGAGTTCGAGCACTGCCCCAGTTATGGCTAATGTCTGAAGTTTTTGTCTGGTCGTTATTAGCATGGATTTGGTTTTGTCGATGTTAATTTGCATGCGGTTTTCATTGTAAGATTATCAAGTTCGTTTTGTAAATAACTTTCCAGTTCACTACGGTTCTCCTGACCATCATATATAATACAATCGTCTGCAAATAGATCACATGTAGTATTGAGATATAGAAGAAAGTCGTTAATATAAACTGCAATAAGCAGCGGACCTAGTATTCAGCCCTGGGGCACACCAATCTTAAGCTGTGTGGGTCTTGAAAGACGGTTTTTAAAGGATACTACTTGTTACCCGTCGGATAAAAATGACGTAATTAGGTTCACCATATCGGCACTAATCTTCATTTGTGGCAATTTGCTGATTAAAATATTGTGATCTACCATATCAAAAGCTTTTTTTAAAGTCTACAAACACCGCTCCACAAATGTTGAAATTGAAGTTAAAATGTAGTTTTTAGGTCATTTTTGTTAGAGCACTATGGCAAGAATATTTATGTCGAAACGCAGATTGGCTGTCAATTATTAGATCGTTATTAATTAAATGCGGCAATATTATTATATTAATGTGCTTTTCTAGTGGCTCTGATGGCGACGTTAGTAAGGAAATAGGTATATATTTACACAAGACGCTGTTATCATTTGAGCCATTTTAAAATAGAGGTTAAACTATAGCAATTTTTCATGCAGATGGAATGTAGTTTTTGGCCAGGAATTGATTATATATGAACGTTGAAGACTTGGCACAGCAAAGAATTATATTACTGATCCCATCTAGGCCGTGTGAGTTTGTTGCTTTGAGGTTTGAGAGATATTTATATACTTGTGCAACCGACATAAAGGGAATCTCAACGGGAATATTTCTAGTGCACTTCACCTCACAGAATGATGACAGTGAACTTAAATTACATGATGAGTCTGGTATTGAAAACTTTAGATTCTCTATTTTTGAATGAAAGAACAAGTGACATCCTCGCATGTATAGAGCTTGGTGTTGCAGACTCTGACGAGCTAGTGTCATTTACTGGCGGAGTTGGAGGTGTAACAGCTGATAGATGACTGTTCCTGGACAGATGAGAGGATGTAGGAACTAGTGTCATTTACTAGCAGAGTTAGAGGTGTAACAGCTGATAGATGACTGTTCCAGGACAGATGAGAGAATGTGGGAGCCAGTGAGTGTCTTTTTTTGGCAGAGTTGGAGGTGTAACAGCTGATAAACGACTGTTACAGGACAGATGACATGATGTACGAATCAGTGGCATTTACTCACAGAGTTGGAGGTGTAATAGTTTATAGATGACTGTTCCAGGACAGATGGGAGGTTGTAGGAATCAATGCCATTTACTCACAGAGCTGGAGTTGTAACAGATGATAGATGACTGTTCCAGGACAGATGAGAGGATGTAGGAATCAATTCCATTTACTGGCAGAGTTAGAGGTGTAACAGCTAATAGATGACTGCTCCAGGACAGATGATCCTCCACACAATCACCTGGCATCCACCCAATCTCCCTCCATCACACTGTCTCCCAGCATCCATCCAATCTCCCTCCATTCACCCTGTCTCCCAGCATCCACCCAATCTCACTCCATTCACCCTGTCTCCCAGCATCCACCCAATCTCCCTCCATCCACACTGTCTCCCAGCGTCCACCCAATCTCCCTAAATCCACACTGTCTTCCAGCATCCACCCAATCTCCCTAAATCCACACTGTCTCCCAGCATCCACCCAATCTCCCTAAATCCACACTGTCTCCCAGCATACACCCAATCTCCCTAAATCCACACTGTCTCCCAGCATCCACCCAATCTCCCTAAATCCACACTGTCTCCCAGCACCCACACAATCTCCCTAAATTCACACTGTCTCCCATCATCCACTCAATCTCCCTAAATCCACACTGTCTCCCAGCATCCACCCAATCTCCCTAAATCCACACTGTCTCCCAGCATCCACCCAATCTCCCTAAATCCTCACTGTCTCCCAGCATACACCCAATCTATATCCATCCACATTGTCTCCAAGCATCCACCCAATCTCCCTTTATCCACAATGTATCCCAGTATCCACCCAATCTCCCTCCATCCACACTGTCTCCCAGCATACACCCAATCTCCCTCCATCCACACTTTCTCCCAGCATCCACCCAATCTCCCTCCAGCCACACAGACTCACAGCATGCACGCGGTCTCCCATACTCCACACACTCTCATGTCATCCACATAAACTCCCAGCATCCACCCAATCTCCCTAAATCCTCACTGTCTCCCAGCATACACCCAATCTATATCCATCCACATTGTCTCCAAGCATCCACCCAATCTCCCTTTATCCACAATGTATCCCAGTATCCACCCAATCTCCCTCCATCCACACTGTCTCCCAGCATACACCCAATCTCCCTCCATCCACACTTTCTCCCAGCATCCACCCAATCTCCCTCCAGCCACACAGACACACAGCATGCACGCGGTCTCCCATACTCCACACACTCTCATGTCATCCACATAAACTCCCAACATCCACCCAATCTTCCAACATCCACCCAATCTTCCATCCTCCACACAGTCCCCCATACTCCACACAGTCTCCCATACTCAAAATAGTCTCCCATCCTCCACACAATCCCCCATACTCCACACAGTCTCCCACTGTCAGAATCTCGAATGTCTCCAACCGAGATGCAGGAACATCGTTACGCCCGCCAGGCGAATAGTCCCCAACCGGGATGCAGTAACATCGTTACGCCCGCCAGGTGAGTATTAGTTACCTGCCCGCAGGTTGCTGGCTGACGCGGTAGCCAGCGGTCAGGCAAGGACAAAGCAAGACGCACGCAGGCCTTGTGAAGCCAATCCACAGAGGGCAAGCGCTTTGCGAGAAACAGACAGACAGATTGGGGTACTCGGACCAGACCGGACGTGTGGAGAGAGAAAGGCTTTGTGTAGTTCTGTGCCCGAAAGTCGAGTGCTTGTACATCTTGTGAGATAGACTTTAAGCTGTGGGTTGTCTGTAAGTGTATTGATGTATAATGTATGTATTGTAATGATCATCACATGTCAAACTAGATCGTGTTGCATGTGATCGGTAAATAAATCCATTGAACTTCGTGTCGTTGTGTCTCAAGTCCAATCATGTTGTACTTGTACTTGTCTCACATGTGTTAGGTATAACGAGCCAGGTTTAAGACTCTGACATGTGTGAACGTGGGCGCTCGTCCTCATTGAACGATTAATTTATTTGAACCTAGATTTGTGAACGTTACTTTTGTCCAGCGTTAATGTACATTTAAATGTGAACGTGAAGGCTCATCCTCATATAGTATTATATTAAATTGTTTGAATATGGAGGCTAGATGTGAACGTAAAGTACATACATTTGTTTGATCTTGTAAACGTGTAAAACATCAGTGATTGTGTAACTTGTCGCCATTTTGACCTTGTCGACATTGTGAAATCGTCGCCATTGTAACCTTGTCGCCATCTTGTAAACTTGATGTCTATGTCCTTATTGAATGTCATCTTGATGTAAGTGATGTGTCATCAGTGTTGTAGAGTGTTGAGATATATTTAGATTGTCTTTGTGAAGTTAGTTGTGGAAAGCAAAAAGTTTCGGGAAGAAAGTCACTTGTGTTTTTTGAAAAAAAAATTGTTGATTGACGACATTACGACCTACAATTACACTCAACGCCATACAAACCTAATCAAAACTTAGTGACAAGCATACACACCACATCAGATATACGCTAATTTATTTCCTCCAAAAACAAAGCAGGTTTTCTGTGCCAGCTGACACCCACCCCCCAGACAGTCGCTCATACTCCACACAGTCTCCTATACTCCACACAGTCCCCCATAATCCACACAGTCTCCCATACTCCACACAGTCTCACATCTTCCACACAGACTCCCATACTCCACACAGTCTCCCATCCTCCACACAATCTCCCATATTCCACACAGCCTCCCATATTCCACACAGTCGTCCATCCTATACACAGTCCCCTATACTCTACACAGTCGCCCATACTCTACACAGTCTCCCACTCTCCACACAGTCTCCCATACTCCACACAGTCTCCCATACTCCACACAGTCTCACATCTTCCACACAGACTCCCATACTCCACACAGTCTCCCATCCTCCACACAATCTCCCATATTCCACACAGACTCCCACTCTCCACACAGTCTCCCATACTCCAAACAGTCTCCCATACTCCACACATTATCCCATCCTCCACACAATCTCCCATACCCCACACAGTCTCCCATCCTCCACACAGTCTCCCATACTCCAAACAGTCTCCCATACTCCACACATTATCCCATCCTCCACACAATCTCCCATACCCCACACAGTCTCCCATCCTCCAAACAGTCTCCCGTACTTCACACATTCTCCCATACTCCACACAGTCGCCCATCCTCCACATAGTCTCCCATATTCCACACAGTCTCCCATACTCCACACAGTCGCCCATCCTCCACACAGTCTCCCATCCTCTACACAATCTACCATCCTCCACACAGTCTCCCATACTCCAAACAGTCTCCCATACTCCACACATTATCCCATCCTCCACACAATCTCCCATACCCCACACAGTCTCCCATCCTCCAAACAGTCTCCCGTACTTCACACATTCTCCCATACTCCACACAGTCGCCCATCCTCCACATAGTCTCCCATATTCCACACAGTCTCCCATACTCCACACAGTCGCCCATCCTCCACACAATCTCCCATCCTCCACACAATCTCCCATCCTCCACACAGTCTCCCATACTCCACACAGTCTCCCATACTCCACAGTCTCCCATACTCCACAGTCTCCCATCCTCCACACAATCTCCCATCCTCCACACAGTCTCCCATACTCCAAACAGTCTCCCATACTCCACACATTATCCCATCCTCCACACAATCTCCCATACCCCACACAGTCTCCCATCCTCCAAACAGTCTCCCGTACTTCACACATTCTCCCATACTCCACACAGTCGCCCATCCTCCACACAGTCTCCCATACTCCACACAGTCTCCAATACTCCACACAGTCGCCCATAATCCACACAGACTCCCATACTCCACACAGTCTCCCATCCTCCACACAGTCTCCAATACTCCACACAGTCGCCCATAATCCACACAGTCTCCAATACTCCACACAGTCTCCCATACTCCACACAGTCTCCAATACTCCACACAGTCGCCCATCCTCCACACAGTCTCCAATACTCCACACAGTCTCCAATACTCCACACAGTCGCCCATAATCCACACAGACTCCCATACTCCACACAGTCTCCCAACCTTCATACAGTCTCCCTTCACTCACACAGTCTCCCATCCTCCACACAGTCGCCCATACTCCACACAGTCACCCATCCTCCACACAGTCTCCCACATTCCACACAGTCTCCCATACTCCACACAGTCGCCCATCCTCCACACAGTCTCCCATACTCCACACATTTTCCCATACTCTACACAGTCTCCCATACTCCACAGTCTCCCATACTCCACAGTCTCCCATACTCCACAGTCTCCCATACTCCACAGTCTCCCATACTCCACACAGTCACCCATTCTCTACACAGTCGCCCATTCTCCAAACAGTCTCCCATACTCCACACAGTCTCCCATCCTCCACACAGTCTCCCGTACTTCACACATTCTCCCATACTCCACACAGTTACCCATCCTCCACACAGTCTCCCATACTCTACACAGTCTCCCATCCTCCACACAGTCTCCCGTACTTCACACATTCTCCCATACTCCACACAGTTACCCATCCTCCACACAGTCTCCCACATTCCACACAGTCTCCCATACTCCACACAATCGCCCATCCTCCACACAGTCTCCCATACTCCACACATTTTCCCATACTCCACACAGTCTCCCATACTCCACAGTCTCCCATACTCAACACAGTCGCCCATTCTCTACACAGTCGCCCATTCTCCACACTCTCCCATACTCCAAACAGTCTCCCATACTTCACACATTCTTCAATACTCCACACAGTCGCCCATATCTCATACAGTCTCTCATACTCCACACAGTCTCCCAACCTTCATACAATCTCCCTTCACTCACACAGTCTCCCATCCTCCACACAGTCGTCAGTACTCCAAACAGTCTCCCATCCTCCACACAGTCCCCTATACTCCACACAGTCGCCTATACTCTACACAGTCTCCCATCCTCAACACTGTCGGCCATTGTATCATCAACTAGTAGTCCAACTACTTATGTGTGTGTATTTCCCGCTGAATTAATTGTTGTGTGTTTATCTGTTGTATCTTTACCAGATTCTCTTCCATCTTATTCATGACTAGGATTTTCATGTACATATTTTCCAATTCCTACTTTACACCATCTAACTTTCCCGTTTAACGTTCCTATCTAACGCCTGGTTTGCTTAAACAAGTGCTATATTTAAATACCTAGGGGCAACTTTTAACATCAGATGGCAGATGTACAACAGAGATTAAGAACAGAATATGGCAGGCAAAGGCTGCATTTCAGAAAATGAAGAGTATCTTATACAATACGACACTATTATTGAAAATAGGAAAGAGGGCGCTGAAATGCTTTATGGAATACATTTTGTTGTAAGGCAGTTAATCCCGGAATGTTAACAGACAAATTAGGAAGAACTTAGAAGCAACATAAATATGGTTATTGAGACGAAATTTGTAAACACTTCGGACTGCCAGAGAAACTAAAAACGATTGTGTGGATGTTGCTAATGGAACTACACCATTATATACAACTATAATAAAAATAAAAACAGATTTCCTTGGCCATGCGATGAAAAAAGAAAGTTTGGAGAACATCGTGACAACTGAAAAGATCAAATGGAAAAGAGGCAGAAGTAGACAAGAGAAATGATGCTGGACGGACTAAGATGGAGTCATGGAGGAATATCATCAACAGAGTTTATCCAGAACACTAAAGACCGAGATCTGTGGAGATACGATGATGAAGGTGTCTATCTCTGATTGTGTCCTGACATGTCTTGTTTCTATTTTAAACGTGTTCATATTTGTATTGCCACGGTCTGCTGTCACATGTGGCCACCAGTAGCTTTACCACGGTCTGGTATAACCTATGACTAGTGACCAGTAGCTTGTTAACTGTCTAGTGTCACCTATGGCTTGTGACCAGTAGCTTGTTAACGGTCTAGTGTCACATGTGGCTAGTGACCAGTAGCTTGTTAACGGTCTAGTGTCACCTGTGGCTAGTGACCAGTAGCTTGTTAACGGTCTAGTGTCACCTGTGGCTAGTGACCAGTAGCTTGACGACGGTCTAGTGTCACCTGTGGCTAGTGACCATTAGCTTGTTAACGGTCTAGTGTCACCTGTGGCTAGTGACCAGTAGCTTGTTAACGGTCTAGTGACACCTTCGGCTAGTGACCAGTAGCTTGACAACGGTCTAGTGTCACCTGTGGCTAGTGACCAGTAGCTTGACGACGGTCTAGTGTCACCTGTGGCTAGTGACCAGTAGCTTGACCACGGTCTAGTGTCACCTGTGGCTAGTGACCAGTAGCTTGTTAACGGTCTAGTGTCACCTGTGGCTAGTGACCAGTAGCTTGACCACGGTCTAGTGTCACCTGTGGCTAGTGACCAGTAGCTTGTTAACGGTCTAGTGTCACCTGTGGCTAGTGACCAGTAGCTTGTTAACGGTCTAGTGTCACCTGTGGCTAGTGACCAGTAGCTTGTTAACGGTCTAGTGTCACCTGTGGCTAGTGACCAGTAGCTTGTTAACAGTCTAGTGTCACCTGTGGCTAGTGACCAGTAGCTTGACGACGGTCTAGTGTCACCTGTGGCTATTGACCAGTAGCTTGACGACGGTCTAGTGTCACCTGTGGCTAGTGACCAGTAGCTTGACGACGATCTAGTGTCACCTGTGGCTAGTGACCATTTGCTTGACGACGGCCCCGACCGGTAGAGGATGTTCTAAGAGAGCCACTCACGTCCTTCTCTGATTAAGCTGTGAGAACATTGAAGCATTTGGGAAGATAATGTGGTTGTTTTCCCTTTGCCTTTCACATCCACACAGTGTCTTTTACCTCCAACTTTGACAGCCATTACAGACTGCCAGGACAAGTGAGTGTTCTACTCAACTCAGTTGCAGAGTTGTCAACTTATCGCGATGGATACTCAGTCCCTATATTTGTCCACTTATCTCGGTGGATACTTGGTCCCCAGAGTTGTCCACTTGTCCCGTTTTTATTATTAGGGGAGTTATAGCAAATGAGGCTCCCTAGAGGATCCGGTTACGTCACCGGGACCGCTAACACTGTCCTATATGTTAAAAGGTTGGTTTAGCGGGCTTGCGTGCAACGATTGTTTTTCCCTTTGTCAAGGTCTCACATCCGAGGTTGCGACGCGTTGTCTGTACCAACGCCAGACAACATAACAACACGCAACCCTGAGTGATGTTAAACACTGCAGAGAGAACGCGGCGTCTTCGACGACGCCCGGATAAACAGCCAAGCACAGCAATTGAGCGAAGCTTAAACGACCGCTGGTCAGCAGTACACCCCGTGAACCGTGCAGGGGTCACAATAGCTGACGTGAGCGTCGACTGGCGTGTAGCGTGTAGAACGCCAGAACTGGGAGACGGGTTTAGGTGTGTGAATGGACAGGTCGCATGGGTATGCGAGGAGTGTTTGAATCTGCATTGAGAGCTAGCCTGTACGACAGTGGGAGACTGATTCGAACGCTTGAATAGTTTGACTTGTAAGTGAGACGCCAACCGAGGCGTCTTCATACTTATCACTAAATTCAACAAATTTTGTACCTAAAATCCAAAATGGCGGCCGGTTGATTGGTTGATTTTGGTAACGACTAACAATAATACTTGACAGCATACAAACCTTTACAGACTTCAGTGACATTACACACACCATACATTTACAAACGTTCTAATTTCGTTTAGTTTAAAAAGTACAGTTTTTTTTTGTCGACTTTACCTGAGTCTGGTGAACTTCAAAAAGTTTTTGTGCGTCAACCCGAAAGACGTTCCAGTGTGATTTCGAGCACCACTGAACAGCACATTACCCAAGGATTACTTGAGTATAAATGTTTTTCATCTCTCTTTATACTTTCGTTATTCTGGCTTTAGACATTAACTGTGCTATAAATATTTGTAACTTACTAACATCATAAGTAATTTTGTTTATATTTATTCCATCATACCTATTGTTCATCATGTCTTCTTTAAACGATTTCATTGAAATGGGTTTAAAAATGAATATGTCTGGTGAGGGATTGAGAACATGGAGTGAAAGTAAATATGCAGAATATCTTGTGAAACAAGAGCAGATGATTGAGCGGAATGAAAGAGCTGCCGAAAGGGCGTTGAAAATGAAAGAGGCAGAATCAGAAGCTGCTCTGAAAAGTAAAGAGGCAGACTCAGAAGCTGCTTTAAAGCTTCAATAAGCACAATCAGAAGCTGCTTTAAAGCTTCAACAAGCACAATCAGAAGCGGCAGTGAGGAAAGCTGAGATCTTAGCCCAAAGTAAGAGAGAAGAGCAAGAAACACAACTTAAAATTGAACAGCTAAAAGCTGAATGTTCTAAAGATAAAGTGAATAAAGAAACAGACAAAGATCAACCTCATAAGAAGTACCAAGGTCTGATCAGAAGTTACAACACAGGTGATTGCATAGCAGCATTTACCCAAAACTTTAAATTTGTTATGGATCATTACAAAATTCCAAAACCTGAATGGGGGATAGTATATGTAAGAAGTCTTTCTGGGGAACCTCTTAAAGTCATAGAGTCGATCCCAAATGACCTGAAAGAAGATTATCTTTACATTAAATCTAAAATTATGTCACATTTTCTACTAGATGAATCAGGTTATAGATAACAGTTTAGGAAGTTGTCTCCTAAGCCAACACACACGTTCTCTGATTACATCTCAGAAATTCAAAATATTTTTTCTAAATGGCTGTCAGCAGCCAAAGTAAATGGAATTTATGACAAATTAGTTGATCTTATGTTGAGAGATAAGATTATCGCATCTCTCCCACCCCCCTTTTCTAAATTTTTGTTGGAATGTCAGTGTGAAAGTGTTCAACAGATTGAAAGTCGTGGCTCTGGTTATTTTGCAGCCAATAAGCATTGTTTCTCTAGTAGTCTGACCAGCACAGACTTTGTAGCAGCAGCTACATATGGCAAATATCAGGCAGGGTCAAATACCAAACAAAGACATTATAAGCAAGCTGCAGAGAAATTGTATCAGTGCAAATATTGCGATTATAAACACAATGAGAATGATATGTGCGACCAACACCCTGGGTACACTACGTACTTGCATAATTACATTTCCAAGCAAGATAAAGAAAGGAAGAACTACAGAAAAGTTACCAAATGTTACCTCTGTAAAGCTTATGGTCACTGGCGTAAAGATTGTAAAGGCAAGTCAATGACCAAAAAGGCTAATGCAGCCATGTTTGACAGTTCTTCGTCAGAAGATGAAAGTGTACAAGATCACCCAGTAATCTCAGCACATTCCATTGAGTTGTTCTATCAGGAAAAATGTACCATTTGTGATCAATTTCATGAGGATGGCGTGTTAACATGCGGCCATTCTATACCCTTTACCAGTGAGGAGGCCAATTCTGTAGTAAACTCCAAAGGTAAACTAAACATCCACCAGGGGTATGTTAATGGTAGAGCTGCCACAGTTTTACGTGATAGCGGGAGTACTCTCATTGGTGTAAAGAGAGATTATATTTTACCATCACAATATATTGGTAAATATGTCACATGCAGGACATTCTCAGGAAACATAGAGAAATATCCACTTGCATGGGCATATATAACTACACCATTCCTTACAGGAAAGGTTAAATGCGCAGCATTAACCAATCCTTGCTGCGATATTATCATTGGAAACCTTCCTGAAGTGAATGACATACCACATGACAGCAGTACATCAACTGTCAGTTGTAATATTGATACTACCATTTCACCTTCATCACCATTCACCATTCATGATGTATTACCACCTGTAAATGAATGTACAAATACCAACCTGGCTACGCCAGAACATACATGTAATTGTGTGAATGTAACATCAATGTGTGATGAGAATGATCGTTGTAATGTAGTAAATGCAGTAACTAGATCTACTGCACAGATGCAAGATCGAATCGATCAGATAGAGGCTGTACAACGAGTAAGTCCAGTTGTAACATCTCCTGAGACAACTAGGGAGACGTTTATAACATCTCAAAAAGCCGATCGATCTCTGCAAAAGTATTTTAAACTTGTAGGCCAAAAGCCAAGAGTAGCAAAGAATGCTCAATGGTACTTTTCTCTGAAGAACGGAATTCTAACACGGTACTACACCAAAGGTTCCAGTACTATAGAACAAACAGTGCTACCGTTAGAAAACCGCAAACAAGCATTGCATCTAGCTCATGACATACCCTTTGCAGGACACATGGCGTATGCTAAAACTAGAGCAAGGTTACTTACTCAATTTTATTGGCCAAAGTTTTGCAACGATACCAAACAGTATTGCAGATCGTGTGACATCTGTCAAAAGCTGGTCAAAAAGGGTAAACACCCACAAGCTGAATTGCAAGTTACTGATTTGGCTAGTAGACCGTTTGAAAAGATCTCGGTCGATATATTTGGTCCTCTGAACCATGTAACATCTAAAGGTAATAGGTACATTGTAACACTAATTGATCTCTGTACTCGTTGGCCAGAAGCGATTCCAATGAAGAACATAACTTCCAAAGACATCATGGAAGTGTTCTTTCATATTTTTGCGAGGGTAGGATTCCCTGATACCATCCTTTCAGATCGGGGTAGCCAGTTTATTTCCTCGGCTACACAAGCCTTTACCAAAATGTTGGGTGTTAAACAATGCTTCAACAGTCCATACCACCCACATTCGACCGGTATAGTGGAAAAGATTAATGGCGATATGAAACATATGCTCTCTAAGGTAACCCAAGAACATCCTGAAGATTGGGATACTTATCTGCCTGGAATCTTGTTTGCATATAGGGAAGTGCCCCATTCCAGCACTGGGTTCTCACCATTCTAAATGTTATATGGTGCACAACCACGCGGCCCATTATCTCTGTATGAATCTATGTTGACTGAAAGTACAACTTTGTCTATACCCATTTCACCATATGAACATGTAACATCATTGCGTGATAGAATTATGAAATCATGTATCTTAGCTAATGAAGCTCTCCAAAAATCAGGAGCTATTTACCGACAATATGCTAACAGAGGAAATAGAACTATTACACTGACGCCAGGAAAGGACGTTCTTCTTCTTTTGCCAAGTGATAGACATCTCCTAACTGACTCATGGCAAGGACCGTTCAAAGTGCTACGACAAATTTCGACGGTAGATTACGAGATTGCAGTTAGGGACAAGCATAAAATTTTCCATATTAACATGCTCAAACCATATCACCACAGGCAAGACGAACAAGTAGAGACTGCAGCAAGCACCTCCATAGTGGACCAGACGGATGACAACGACACTGACGAGATACGGACACCAGTTCTTGACACAACGACCATATTACAGGACATTAAGGTAAATCCTAAACTGACGCAGACACAGACTGACAGTTGCAGACAACTGATACAAGACTACAGGACAATCTTTTCTGACAGCCCAGGACAGACAGATTTAGTACAACACCAAATCATCTTGACATCTGACATTCCTATTAAGTGTAGACCATATTCCATCCCGATACACTATAAAGAAAAACTTCATCAAGAAATCATTGATTTAGAAGCAAATCATATTATTCGACGTTCACAATCTCATTTCTGTTCACCAATAGTTTTAGTACGCAAAAAGGACAACACTATTAGACTTTGTGTGGACTATCGTAAACTCAACAGCATTACACAGTTGGATTTAGAACCGATGAGCAACTGTGAAGACATCTTGACTGAACTATCTGACTCACGTTATTTTAATAAACTTGACATGACAAAAGGCTACTGGCAGATAGCTGTACATCCTGATAGTATACATCTGACTGCATTTGCCACACCGTGGGGTTTATACGAATGGTGTAAACTACCTTTCGGATTAGTCAATGCACCAGCTACCTTCGTCAGAATGACAAGAATTCTTTTGACAGACATTGCTAACATCATTTGGTACATGGACGACATTTGCATACACACAAAGGACATGACAGAGCACATAACAGCACTACAGCAGACATTTGACAGGATTAGACATCATGGACTGACTGTAAAACCTTCCAAAGTTGATATAACCTTTCAGGAAATTTAATTTTTGGGCTATAAGATCGCAAATGGCTTTATATCCACTGACGATAACATCATGTCCAGAATTTTGAAATTGTCGCTTCCAACAACTAAGAAACAGTTGCGAAGTGTGTTAGGTCTTTTAAACTATTATAGACAGTTTATTCCTCATTTTGCTGAATTGACTAAATGTTTCACTGATCTACTAACAAATAAACATCCCAACGTGATTGTAAACAGTGAATGGTTAAGGCCAGCATTTAATAAGATTCTGTCATATTTTTCTAAATCACCTATTCTGAAATTGCCAAATTTGAATATTACTTTTAGATTAAGATATGATGCGAGCTCCGTAGCCATTGGAGGTGTGCTTCTCCAAGAACACGACCAAATCTTGTACCCAGTATACTACGTCTCTCGAAAACTGAACACCAGCGAACGAAATTACAGTATACCGGAACTCGAGGCTCTTGCCATGGTATTTTCGGTACGTAAACTTTCTAGATTTTTGTTAGGCAAACATTTCATTATTGAAACAGATAATAGTCCGCTGACAATTATTACCAGAGGAACGCCAAGTAACAGCAAGGTGGCAAGATGGTCCCTTCTTCTGCAGGACTATAGCTATGAGATTAACCATATAAAGGGTTCACAAAACTGTCTTGCAGATCTCTTGTCGAGATGTCCATACGCCGAACCTAATACCCAGTCAACACCAGAGCACAGTGCAGAGGGTGTATAAAACTGCAACGTAGATAGTGCTCAGTACCACAGCCAATTGTGACAATGTGTCAGTAACGCTGTGTACACAATGTGATAGGGTAGATTGTATCTCCCAATGTATATAACATATATACATATTTGTATTCTTATTATTATCATGCGAATGAATGCGTGTATAATTGTGAGATATGGGAAAGAATGGAATCAGTATTATGTAAACTAATGTGTTGTATAACTGTGAGATTTGAGAAAGAATGTAATTATTATTGTAAATACATAAATATTGTAACAACAGGACACTACAGAGAAGTGTCACTGGACAACACTACAAGATCCAGGAATTTACCAAGCCATTACAACGTGAGGTAATCCTGAAGGTATCCAGACCGAGTTGTCCAAGACGTTTTAACAAGGTACGAAAGATGACTGCGACAGTACAAGCCGAGCAGAAGGCGGAAGAGACGATCCAACAGCTGATAGTAACAACTACTGCTCCGTTTATAGAAAATCCATCCAGAACGGACCAACGTTGTATGAATGACACCACAACACATGTAATAGTACATCTGTATACATCCGATTTTTTTTTACATATTAATATTAAAAGTTATCAGACTACGCTAAAAAGTCTATAAATGTATGACAATTGTATTAAATTGTAAGTTAAAATATTTCCATATACGGAATTGTATATGTCGATTTTTATAAGATGTAATCTCAGCATCGTAACTTGATTGCTTCTTTACAAACGTGACGTGCACATTTGTCAATAAGGATCAAATTATGACACTAAGAAATAAACTTGCAGTGGTAATTTATGTCTTGTAAACGACGATAAATTATTGTTCCTAAATTTTTTGTATAATAACCAGGGGACATTACTCTAAATTGCTGGTGATATGTAAATATTTATTGTAACCATTAACATGTGTGCTTGATAAATAACATGTCAATGTAACATCGTTTAGATATGGACAGTATATTGCCAAAACTGTTGACCTTCATTAGAAACTCTAAACAGAGGTCTGATGATGGAGCTATCTCAGAGGGAGATGCTCACGGCTTGACCTGATGATTTTAGTATTTTTGTTCTTGGTTGTGAGGTAGGGGGCAATTTAGCCGATACCTACCGGACTAGCTGTGTCACAGCGAGGTAATGCCCATGAAATAGATTGTACTTGACTGTTGTACTTCATAGTGCGACATAATTGGTGTATACATATTGTTTACTATTCACCTGTATATATGTATTATAATTGTTAAGATATAATGTTCGACTTTGACATGTTTAATAGCACCTAGATATATATGGTACATGAAAAGAAATCCTTTCATGAAAAAGGGGTGTGGAGAGTGTCAAGGTCTCACATCCGAGGTTGCGACGCGTTGTCTGTACCAACGCCAGACAACATAACAAGGGGTCACACTAGCTGACGTGAGCGCCGACTGGCGTGTAGCATGTAGAACGCCAGAACTGGCAGACGGGTTTAGGTGTTTGAATGGACAGTTCGCATGGGTATGCGAGGAGTGTTTGAATCTGCATTGAGAGCTAGCCTGTACGACAGTGGGAGACTGATTCGAACGCTTGAATAGTTTGACTTGTAAGTGAGATGTTTATTGCTTGCATGCTTATTATATATTGTAGTGATATTGTTCATGCCGTAATGATTGCTATGGATTGTCATTGCGCGATCTTTGTACGATAATAAATGCAGCGCGTAAATAAAGCGTGTGAATAAATTGGCAAAATCATAACTAAAATAAATAAATTTAGAGTAGGAACATGGAATGTTAGGACATTAAATGAGCTAGGAAAGTTGACCAATGTTCTAAGAGAGATGGATTGCATGAAAATGAATATACTAGGCGTTAGTGAGATGAGATGGAAGGGATCGGGCAAAATTATAGCTGACAATCACACAATAATTTATTCTGGAGGGAAAACACATGAAAAAGGTGTAGGAATAATATTAGACGAAAAAACAGCCAAGTCAATTAATGGATACTGGTGTATTTCAGATAGAGTTATTATGGTAAAAATCAAAGGCAAACCAATAGACATAAATATTATACAAGTATATGCACCAACAGCAAGCAGTAGTGATGAAGAAATACAACACTTTTACGACGAAATAGAAATGGCGATGGCTCAAATTGGATCACAAGAAATAAAAATAATACTTGGTGATTTTAATGCAAAAGTAGGAAAGGGAAAAATGGAGGATGTAGTGGGGAATTATGGTTTAGGTACAAGAAATGAAAGAGGGGAAATGCTAATAGAATGGGCAAATATAAATGAGATGATAATTGGAAACACATGGTTTAAACACCATAAAAGACGACTGTACACATGGATAAGCCCTGATAAGAAAATACGCAACCAAATTGACTACATACTAATTAATAAAAGATTTAGAAATGCTTTAATTAATGTAAAGACAATGCCTGGTGCTGACTGTAATAGTGATCATGTACCACTATGTGGACAAATAAAAGTAAGATTAAAGAGAGGGAAAAAAATGGTTAAGAACATGAGACTTAATAAAGAGGTTCTGAAAATAGATAAAGAAATGCAAGAACAATACAGAATGGCTGTGAAAAATAGGTACAATGCAATAACTAAAATACAGAGTATAGATGAACAATGGGACATGTTAAGGGACTCCATTCATCAAACTAGCAAAGAAGTATTACCGGAGAGAGGCAAAATAGCTAAGAAAAAATGGATGAATGAAGATATCTTAAAACTGATGGACAAAAGAAAACAGAGTAAAAATGACAAACAAGAATACGCTAAGATAAATAAAGAAATAAAAGATAAATGTGGGAAGGCTAAAGAAAGTTGGTTAAACGAGCAATGCAAAAAAATTGAATTAAATTCCATTAAAGATACAAAAAATATGCACAGAAAAATCAGTGAGCTTACAGGAAGAAAAATAAGAATAAATACAGGGTGTTTGAAATCAAAAACAGGAAAGATAATATTAGAGGAAGATGCTATAATGAAGAGGTGGAATGAGTATATAAGAGAATTATATGAAGGAGAAAGGGGAGAATTAACAGAAGATAGTAACTTAGAAGGTCCACCTATTCTGAAAGAAGAAGTCGCTGACGCTATGAAACGTATGAAGAAAGGAAAAACAGCTGGGCCAGATGAAATCACAATAGAAGAATTAGAAGTATTGGGAGAATTTGGAGTAGATATATTAACCAAAATGTTGAATGATATTTACAGCAGTGGATATTTACCCAGTGATATGCTGAAATCTTTATTTATAGCTATACCAAAAAGACCAGGAGCAATTGATTGTGAAGATTTTCGTACAATTAACCTTATAAACCATATCACTAAGCTTCTACTCAGAATCATAATGAGAAGAATCAAAAAGAAAATAAAAATGGAAATTAGTGAAGAACAGTATGGATTTGTGGAAGGAAAGGGCACAAACAATGCAATTTATACATTACGGACACTAATAGAAAGGTCAATAGAGAAACAGAGAGACATATATTTGTGCTTCATAGATTATACTAAGGCATTTGATAAAGTAAAACATGATGAACTGATTAAAATGTTGGAAGATATCAACATTGATGGAAAAGATTTAAGAATAATAAAGAATGTTTACTGGAACCAAGTAGCAGCAATTAAAATGGGAAATAAAGAGGGTAGTTACGAACAGATAAAGCTAGGAGTACGACAAGGGTGTGTCTTGTCACCAGATCTTTTCTCCCTGTATAGCGAAGTAATAATGAGAGAGATCAAACAGATGCCAGGAATACTAGTTGGAGGTTATAATATAAATAATATACGCTATGCAGATGACACAGTATTGGTGGCGGATAATTCAACAGACCTACAACAATTATTAGACGTTGTAGTAACAGAGAGTGCAAGGAAAGGACTCTCCTTGAATATCAAGAAGACAGTAACAATGGTAATATCAAAGAAAATGGTGACACCAAAATGTGACATAGAAATAGAAGGGAAAATCCTTAACCAAGTTGATAATTTTAGATACCTAGGGGCATTTATAACATCAGATGGAAGATGTACAACAGAGATTAGGAGCAGAATAGGGCAGGCAAAAGCCGCTTTTCAGAAAATGAAGAGTATCTTATGCAATAAGTCACTATCACTGAATGTAAGAAAGAGAGTGCTGAAATGCTATGTAGAACCAGTTTTGCTGTATGGCAGTGAATCTTGGAACGTAAATGAACAAATTAAGAAGAAATTAGAAGCAACAGAGATGTGGTTCCTGAGACGAATGTTGCGAATTCCTTGGACTGCCAGAGTAACTAACGACGACTGCCTGAAACAGGCTAATGAAACTAGAACATTATATACAACAATAAGACAGAGACAAACATCTTTCTTCGGTCACGTGATGAGAAGAGAGGCATTGGAGAACATCGTAACAACTGGAAAGATCGAGGGGAAGAGAGGCAGAGGTAGACCAAGAGAAGTGATGCTGGATGGATTGAGACGGTGGCATGGAGGAATATCAGCACCAGAGTTGATCCAGAAAACCAAAGACCGAGATCTATGGAGAGCCATGAACGCCTACGCCAGCCGGCACGGCACTTGATGATGATGATGAATAATACTTTCGGATATTCACTTCGTGTTATTTGATAGTTTGATATTGCTTCACACTTGCCAGAAAACGAGCTACTTGTCTTGCTCTACGCAAGACTCTGACACCTTTCCTTCCGCCTAATGTGTGTATAGCTTGATTCTGCAATGATCAGAGACAGATCAATATGTCCCAGGAGAGGACATATATCTGATCAAAACCCTGTAGTCGGTAACAATCATACAACGGTGGAGTCTGGCCGAGTTGCTGGAGTGTACTCATCCCGCTGGGAAACCAACGGGTTCGATCTCAGCATCGGAGATGTTTCAACAACCACTGGTATCTAATTAGTTATTAATCGCGGTTCCAACTTCACGTCAACGGGTCGCCCTATAATGCTCCGTTCCTGTGCCAGCGAATATCAAACACAATGCTCCTGACTGTCTCATGTGAAAGGTGTAACAGACAGGAGTCTCGACAAACCAACAGCCCGCACAAGTATCCTGTGCATAATGCCGCCGCCAGAATGCCAACACAAAGTCCTCCACGAAAAATACATTTCATCGTCAATGGAAGCGGTAGTCACTAGAAAACCAGCAGCCACACATTTCTGTATAAGGTAATCCAGTCATCTCATCGAAAGTCTTGCCGCCATCAATCCGAACATGCAGTTCACGCTACAAACAACCGCGCAGAGATATAAAAGCATTTCACCCCTAATTCACAGCTCACAGTGTCGCGCCACGCACTCACCTCAGTAGCAGGGCGACAGAACCATTGTGCTACCAGTCCAACATGAGGAAATTGCGTATGCAAACAGAACCACAAGCATATACATCCAGAGTCCTTAAGCGTTCAAATGCCTTTCCTCCATGTCTCGTGTACTGCCAATCTTCTTGTAGTCCATGCCGTGTGGCGTTGGTGATCATGTCTGTCCACAGCCTTCTGTCTCGTGTACTGCCAATCTTCTTATAGACCATGCCGTGTGGTGTTGGTGATCATGTCTGTCCACAGCCTTCTGTCTCGTGTACTGCCAATCTTCTTATAGTCCATGCCGTGTGGTGTTGGTGATCATGTCTGTCCACAGCCTTCTGTCTCGTGTACTACCAATCTTCTTATAGTCCATGCCGTGTTTTGTTGGTGATCATGTCTGCCCACAGCCTTCTGTCTCATGTACTGCTAATATTCTTATAGTCCATGCCGTGTAACGTTGGTGATCATGTCTGCCCACAGCCTTCTGTCTCATGTACTGCTAATATTCTTATAGTCCCTGCCGTGTGGTGTTTGTGATCATGTCTGTCTTACTTGAATCACCTGCGTGTGTTGTGGAGCATCCTCAGCTTCTGCTGTCACTGCTGGTGTTCTCTCGCGAACATAATAAATGTTGTTCCTGATTTGTCGGCATCAACACACATCTTTTATATATAATAAGTCCATCTTCAGTTATTTTGTCTGTGCCCATTAATATTTTACCTTCTATAGTTTTCACAGGAAAAATCCTCCCCTCCCCATTCACTAGCTGACACCCCCCCCCCCTCTCCCACCAAAACAAAACATCCAAAATACAAAAAGTAACAATAAATATATTACGTTTGGATTATAATAATCTTCGTCTGCAACAACATAGATATATAAATAGATCTAAAGAAAAACATGAAATTAGACCATGTTATAACACTACAACAGAAAAAGATCTAAAGAAAACCATGAAATTAGAACATCTTATAACATTACAACACAACTAGAAACATGAAATTAGAACATGCTATAACATTACAACACAAACAGATCTAAAGAAAACCATGAAATTAGAACATGTTATAACATTACAACACAATCAAATCTAAAGAAAACGTGGAATTAGAACATGTTATAACATTACAACACAAACAGATCTAAAGAAAAACATGAAATTAGAACATGTTATAACATTACAACAGAAACAGATCTAAAGAAAACCATGAAATCAGAACATGTTATAACATTACAACACAAACAGAAACATGAAATTAGAACATGTTATAACATTACAACACAAACAGATCTAAAGAAAACCATGAAATTAGAACATGTTATAACATTACAACACAAACAGATCTAAAGAAAACCATGAAATTAGAACATGTTATAACATTACAACACAATCAAATCTAAAGAAAAATATGAAATTAGAAAATGTTATAACATTACAACACAATCAGATCTAAAGAAAATCATGAAATTAGAACATGTTATAACATTACAACACAAACAGATCTAAAGAAAAACATGAAATTAGAACATGTTATAACATTACAACCCAAACAGATCTAAAGAAAAACATGAAATTAGAACATGTTATAACATTACAACACAAACAGATCTAAAGAAAAACATGAAATTAGAACAGGTTATAACATTACAACACAAACAGATCTAAAGAAAACCATGAAATTAGAACATGTTATAACATTATAACACAAATAGATCTAAAAAAAAACAATAAATTAGAACATGTTATTACATTACAACACAAACAGATCTAAAGAAAAACATTAAATTAGAACATGTTATTACAACACAAACAGATCTAAAGAAAAACATGAAATTAGAACATGTTATTACATTACAACACAAACATTTCTAAAGAAAAACATGAAATTAGAACATGTCATTACATTACAACACAAACAGTTCTAAAGAAAAACATGAAATTAGAACATGTCATTACATTACAACACAAACATAAACAGTCTAGCTATAACCCGTAGCTAGGCCACTACTCATCCTTCGTTGCCAGGAAGGCGGCGCGGAAGTTCAGTTGTGAAAGTTGCCAAATAGGACAATGTGTATATGTCTGTTTGCCCACCTTCACCTCCACATTTTCTTATGGAACGATTCACTGTCTGTTGAGCCACTCCACATGGCATGGACCCTGTCTGTTCAGCCACACCATATCGCTCGATCCACCTTGTCCACTTTCTGAGATATTTATTACACGTAAATACAGGACATCACATCACAGCACACGGTTCAATGAACGCACAGTCTCAGCACATAACAAAGTTGAATAAATATACCGTCGCATAACATCGAACATGATGACTATCGGGGTATCAAATGATCGTGTTAAATCTGATAACATATATGAACCCATGATAAAATCTCTCCTCGCAAGTTGAATGTATCAATATTCAACAATTAATCCTTGGAATTATAAATGGATTATTAAGATCGACGGCAACATGAACAATGTATCCTTGGCCTGTATAAATCCGCCATGAACCCAGTTTTTGCGTAGTGCACTGTCTGATCGGAGACGGACAAGATCGGTAAGAAATGTTCTGTCTCTTTCTACCATGGGTCTCGCTGGGAGCCTATAAGCGACTCCGACCACCCATCATATGTGTGCAGCTCTCTCCGTGTCCTGCACATGTCATCATCTGTGTCCTGCCCATATCGCCATCTGTGTCCTGCACATAACATCATCTGTTTCCTGCACATATAATCATATGTGTCCTCCACATATCATCATCTGTGTCCTCCACATATCATCATCTGTGTCCTCCACATATCATCATCTGTGTCCTCCACATATCATCATCTGTGTCCTCCACATATCATCATCTGTGTCCTCCACATATCATCATCTGTGTCCTCCACATATCATCATCTGTGTCCTCCACATATCATCATCTGTGTCCTCCACATATCATCATCTGTGTCCTCCACATATCATCATCTGTGTCCTCCACATATCATCATCTGTGTCCTCCACATATCATCATCTGTGTCCTCCACATATCACCATCTGTGTCCTCCACACATCATCATCTGTGTCCTCCACATTTCATCATCTGTGTCCTCCACATATCATCATCTGTGTCCTCCACATATCATCATCTGTGTCCTCCACATATTCTCATCTGTGTCCTGCACTTATCATCATCTGTGTCCTCCACATATCATCATCTCTGTCCTCCACATAACATCACCTGTTTCCTGCACATATCATCGTGGAGAGATGTGAGGTGGGTAGGGGATGTGTGGTGAGTTAGGGATGTGTGGGTATGGGTGGGTGATGTGTGAGTTGGTGAGGGATGTGTGTATGGGAGGGGGATGTGTTACATAATATGGTAATACGCATTGCTTATGCTTACAACATTCATTTGACAGTGTTTTTTTTTTCTATGTGAATGTATCATGCACTGTTGAAGAACGAAAGATGAGTGATTGGAAGGACTGAATATATTCAGTTCAATTTAATATCATCTGTACCGGGTTGTTGCTCCGTGTGTTTCTGGTTATCCCACTGTTCTGTTAGCCTTGACGGGGTCACAGAAAGTGCCGACTATTTATACTAGAACCGGACTGTCTCAATGTTAGACATACTTAATGCCTGCGTCTTTCATCATGTCGTAATTCGCTGCAATATGTCTGCTGTTCTCTCCGAGCTCCGCATGACTGATTCTATCATACAATTTAATCCCTTCTCTTCTTCACATACACGAGTTAATACATGTTGTAGTTTATAAGTAATTGTGCGCGTCGGTCTCCAGCTCAGTAATTGCTCCATATTTTAATGTACGAGGGTAAGTTAATAAGTAAGTCACAAATGGCTGTAGAAAAATAACTAAATATGATAACAACTTGAAACCAGTTTATTTGTATACATACATTGTCCCTTTATTTCTCAACATATTTTTCACCAACATTGATGCACTTATCCCATCGTTTTATCAGTCCTCCCAAACCGGCTGCATAGAACTGTGTGCTCTGTTTTCTAAACCAGGTTTTCACTTCACACTCAACTTCGGCGTCACTCGCGAAATGTCTCCCACCACGGTGAGATTTCAGTTGACTTAGCCTCTTGCGATTTCCCGTAAAGCGGTGCATAGCTGGGTAATTAAAGTTACGAGGGCGAGTCAATAAGTTAGTCACACAGTTCTGTGGGATGGCAGGTGAATGAAAACAAAGCATGCAGATCTATGCAGCCGGATTGGGAGGACAGATAAAACGATGGAATAAGTGCATCAATGTTGGTGGAAATTATGCTGAGAAATAAAGGGACAATGTATGTATAAAACAAAACTGGTTTCAAGTTGTTAGTTTCATAGTTATTTTTCTGCAGCCATTTGTGACTTACTTATTAACTAACTCTCACAACTTGAGACAGTCAAGGGCAGTCAATAAAACAAGGCGACGGAGACAACGTGGTGGCCGCAAGAGACGCAAGCATGGAGGGGTAAGACGTTTTAGACTTAAATGTGAACGTCTGGGCCTCAGGTACACTCGCATCCTATATTGGAACTGCGCCAGCGTAAAGCAATGTGGATCTATTCTCGAAAACCTGGTTTACAGTAACGATGTTGTAGCACTCCAGGAGACGAGACTGGGTGAACAGCTACTCAAAATGGCCGGCTTAAAATGTTTCTACAACAGGCGACATCAGGTAATGGCGATTCTCATCCGTGACAGTATGGTTGCTTCAGAGCTAGACATGTCCATCTGGGACAATGACGACATACAAATACAGGCGGTCAGAGTTCAATCCGGTCTTCCATTCGAGTTGGTTAATGTTTATGCCCGTAACGCGTAACGAGAGGGTGGATTCCCAGAAGTGTCATTTTCCGTGGCGATTTCAACGCTAAAGGCAGATCATGGGAAAACATTTCCTCCAACACACAGGGGGAGGAGCTCAAGACTGCACCTGAAACCATTGACCTGGTTTGTATCAACAGTGGCTGTGTCACCAGGACAGCAAGCCGTCCGGGCGATGAGGACAGTGCTATTGATCTGGCGCTAGTTTCACCTTCACTCACTACAGTGTGTAGATGGGGGTGTCCTAGGGTACCACGGCAGCGACCACCACCCTTGCATCATATTGGTGGAGAAAGGCAGAACCAGGCAGCACAAGTCAACGGTTAAGACTTTCTAATATGACAGCACAGGGCAAGATGTGGTGAGTAAAATAAGGCGTGACAAGCGCAGAAAGTTTCAGGGCAGGAAAAAAAGCTGGGAGCAGCCACCCTGGTAGAATTTTGAGGTAGAGAAGGCCTGGATGGATAAGCGTAGTGTTGTCAGAAAATGACAAAACGCCAAGAAGAACAGAGTTGCCCATCCTAATCCCTGCATGCACTTAGAAAGAGAGATGCACACAAAAGTATGCTATTTAAAAAAAAAAATAAAAACTGGTTAAGGTGAATAAAAGTCAAAAATGGGCAGAGGTATGTCAAAGAGTAAGCACAGACAAGTCACTGAAATTGTTTTGGCGAATAAATAAAAGCTTGAGTGGGGTAGTCAAGAATAAGAGAATTTCTGACTTCCAAGGTGCAGACCTCATCTGCAGAGGACTGACGAGGACAAGGGCAAAGCCCTCTTCCAACGCTATCTAGAGCAGAGCAACCAGACAGAGATGAGAGGCGGAAATCTTGCCAAGGAGGTCACCTCAGACAGGTGTAAGACCCAGAACATTTCGGATGAAGACCCAATGACAGTGAAAGAAATCAAGGCTGTGCTTCGACGATCAAAAAACAGCGCTCCATAGCCAGATGGCATAAGATATGACGACATCAATAGGTGTACCGACAACGAGCTAGAGAAACTAGCAGACATGTACAACAACAGTATAGGGAGTGCTAGCATCAAGGAGGAATGGTTACACAGCTATCTGATTCCCTTACTGAAGCCTGGCAAAGACCACACAAAAATTCAGGGATATCGAGTAATTACCATGCAGACTACAATAGGCAAATTTATGGAGAAGTTAATTGCCAGAAAAATATCAAGCCAGCTAGAGAAGTAAGGTGTTTTCTCACCCACCCTGGGAGGGTACCGTCTCAAAAGAGAAACCTGGACCAATGCAGCAGTTTTTGCCCATGATGTTTATGAAGGTTTCCACTCAGGCATTGAAACCTTTGCTGCAGCGATTGATCTGGAGGACGCGTACAACAGAGTACCATTTGATTTTCTAATGCTTCAGCTTCTTGAACTCAAGATAAGTCCGTTCCTCCTTAATTGGATCGCTGCAGCCCTCTTCCAACGGAAAGTAGTTTTTAGATGTGGCATTTTGGCATCGGAATCAACAATAATATATCCTGGCCTACCACAGGGATCACCATTGTCTCCGGTACTGTTCAACGCCTACACAGTGAGAATCACCAGTGAGCAGATCACTGGACCAGGGAGGACATTGTCATATGCCGATGATGAGTTAGTGTAACGTCAGGGTAAGGATAGAGGTCAGGTTTCTGTGGAGCTTCAAACGGAACTCAAACGCATACGTACTTGGTGTGCTCAAACAGGGGCAATGGTCAACCCAACAAAGGCAAAAGTGATATGGCTCTCTGTGAATAATCATAACACGCCAACACCAACTGTTAATCTGTGTTCAGAGACGGTGGAAAGAACGCAGGCAATGAATTACTTGGGGATACGTTTTGATCGAAACCTTGCTGATAATGAGCACATAGACCAGGTGATAACAAAGGTCAAGCGGGATTTGGCTGCGATGTGGGTGATGGCGGCAGCAAACTGTGAGCAGCGCCATCTATGCCTCCTATACGAGGGGCTGGTCATGTCTGTTTCTGAGTATGCGATGGAGATCCTGGCTCTCAGCCGTAAGCAGACATGGCATTATTCTTGGATGTACAAGAGACACAGCATGCAGGGCTATGCGCTACCTTCTTGATTTTCCAACCATTGAAGACAGACTACAAATTTGCAGAGCACATGCCTACGCAAACACACAACATCCACTGTATAGCGAGATTAAGAAGGTAAATGGCACCAGGTTAAAATGAGGAAAGTCGTGGACATGGCAAGCGGAAGAAATTCTTAAACGGGTGCGTTCACTTGAGGATTAAGAACATGGCCAGGAACGAACGAACGAACGAACAAACTTTATTTTAAAAGGGTAACAAATTGGGCATTCTTACATTCGGTCCTTTCAATCACTCATCTTTCATTCATCAAATGTGAATGTTACATTAACATAGGGGAAAAATATTGTCAAATGGATTTTGTAAGCATAAACAATGCATATTACGCATGATACATTCATATGAGAAAACAAAAAAGACATTATCAAATGAAAGTTGTAAGCATAAACAGTGCATATTGCAATGTTGTGAGGAGTGGGTACAAGAGTTGATTTTCGAGAATTCCTTAGACGGTGATGCTGTCATTTACACAGATGGTCGGTCGTCCGACATGTGAGAAGCTCATGGGCCTTTACGGCGCGGACCAGAGGGAGAATTGTGAAGGAGGACTCTGGTGCTTTTGTTGAGACCACAAGTAGCCTGACTATGGAAGTCATGGCAGTAAGTAAAGCAATAACAAGGCTCGAGACACAGACATTCACTAGGGCATGTGTCCTTAGCGACGCAATGAGCATGCTCAAGAGGATAGAGAGAGGATGGATCCGAAGAGAGTGGTTGCTGTCTCTGGAGCGGTCTCGGCTGGCAAAGATTAGATTCATATTCGTGACAGGGCATGCGGGAGTACAATGAAATGAGCGGGCTGACAAGCTCTCAGGTATGGCTATTGTGGAGGGCGGACGCGCCATGGACCAGACTGACATTCTGAATACACTACAAGAAGTAAGACTTTTGCGAGAACCAAGTGATGACTGCGAATCTACAACCATGGCCAGACTGCGAGAATAGCAAATTAAAAGAGGTGTGGCCAAACAAGAACACTACGCAGGAAGCCAAAGAAGATTGATAAACCAGCACAAAACTGGTGTCGTTAGCCGCTACACGCTGCGGGATTTGCTGAGGAGGGGATCCGAGCACTTATGAACTGAATGGTTCGATGTGCAATGAGGATGACCTGTCGACTAACTAACTATTAACTTACCCTCGTAGTTCGCAGATTCCTGATTATGGTTTTTGTCATTACGAAGCTGTAGCCGCAACGTCCAATGTTTAAAATTGTGATGAAGTTCTGGTCAAACTGATCGACTCCACAACTGGCTGTTGTTGATGTACACCATGTTTCTGATCAATACAGCAATACAAACTTCACGTGAGAGTTAATTATTCCACGTTTAGTGCTAGTTGTAACTTCTTTCTTTGAGTTAATTCATATCGACGTCAGACAGTAAGCGTCCAGGAACGCATGACCATGAATGTGAATTTCAGCTTATCCCGAGAGCTGTACAAGTTCCAACAACTGTCCGCGTGGCTAGACACTGTACAAGTTCCTAACACTGTCCGCGTGGCTGTGCAAGTTCCTACAGCAGCCCAACCGTAGTGGCTGGACGCTGTACAGGTTCCTACAGCCTCCCTACCGTAGTGGCTAGATGTTGTACAAGTTCCTACAGCCGCCCTACCGTAGTGGCAAGATGTTGTACAAGTTTCTATATTTGCTCTACCGTAGTGTCTAGACGGTGTACAAGTTCCTACAGCCGCCCTACCGTAGTGGCTAGATGTTGTACAAGTTCCTACAGCCGCCCTACCGTAGTGGCTAGATGTTGTACAAGTTCCTACAGCCGCCCTACCGTAGTGGCTAGATGTTGTACAATTTCCTACAGCCGCCCTACCGTAATGGCTAGATGTTGTACAAGTGTTCCTACAGCAGCCCTACAGTAGTGGCTAGATGTTGTACACGTTCCTACAGCCGCCCTACCGTAGTGGCTAGATGTTGTACAAGTTCCTACAGACGCCCTACCGTAGTGGCTAGATGTTGTACACGTTCCTGGAGCCGCCCTACCGTAGTGGCTAGATGTTGTACAAGTTCCTACAGCCGCCCTACCGTAGTGGCTAGATGTTGTACAAGTTCCTACAGCCGCCCTACCTTAGTGGCTAGATGTTGTACAAGTTCCTACAGCCGCCCTACCGTAGTGGCTAGATGTTGTACAAGTTCCTACAGCCGACCTACCGTAGTGGCTAGATGTTGTACAAGTTCCTACAGCCGCCCTACCGTAGTGGCTAGATGTTGTACAAGTTCCTATATTCGCCATACCGTAGTGGCTAAATGCTGTACAATTTCCTATATTCACCCTACCACAGTGGCTAGACGTTGTACAAGTTCCTACAACCGCCCTACCGTAGCGGGCAAACGCTGTACAAATTCATACTGCCGCCCTACCATAGTAGTTAAACGCGTTGAACGCTATACAAGTTCATACAGCCCCCCCCCCCCCCCCTAACCGTAGTGGCTAGATGCTTTACAAGTTCCTACAGCCGCCCTACCGTAGTGGCTAGATGTTGTACAAGTTCCTACAGCCGCCCTACCGTAGTGGCTAGATGTTGTACAAGTTCCTACAGCCGCCCTACCGTAGTGGCTAGATGTTGTACAAGTTCCTACAGCCGCCCTACCGTAGTGGCTAGATGTTGTACACGTTCCTACAGCCACCCTACCGTAGTGGCTAGATGTTGTACAAGTTCCTACAGCCGCCCTACCGTAGTGGCTAGATGTTGTACAAGTTCCTACAGCCGCCCTACCGTAGTGGCTAGATGTTGTACAAGTTCCTACAGCCGCCCTACCGTAGTGGCTAGATGTTGTACACGTTCCTGGAGCCGCCCTACCGTAGTGGCTAGATGTTGTACAAGTTCCTACAGCCGCCCTACCGTAGTGGCTAGATGTTGTACAAGTTCCTACAGCCGCCCTACCGTAGTGGCTAGATGTTGTACACGTTCCTGGAGCCGCCCTACCGTAGAGGCTAGATGTTGTACAAGTTCCTACAGCCGCCCTACCGTAGTGGCTAATTGTTGTACAAGTTCCTACAGCCGCCCTACCGTAGTGGCTAGATGTTGTACAAGTTCCTACAGCCACCCTACCGTAGTGGCTAGATGTTGTACACGTTCCTGGAACAGCCCTACCGTAGTGGCTAGATGTTGTACAAGTTCCTACAGCCGCCCTACCGTAGTGGCTAGATGTTGTACAAGTTCCTACAGCCGCCCTACCGTAGTGGCTAGATGTTGTACAAGTTCCTACAGCCGCCCTACCGTAGTGGCTAGATGTTGTACAAGTTCCTATATTCGCCATACCGTAGTGGCTAAATGCTGTACAATTTCCTATATTCACCCTACCATAGTGGCTAGACGTTGTACAAATTCCTACAACCGCCCTACCGTAGCGGGCAAACGCTGTACAAATTCATACAGCCGCCCTACCATAGTCGTTAAACGCGTTAAACGCTATACAAGTTCCTACAGCCCCCCCCCCCCCCCCTAACCGTAGTGGCTAGATGCTTTACAAGTTCCTACAGCCGCCCTATCGTAGTAGTGGCTAGATGTTGTACAAGTTCATACAGCCGACCTGCCGTTGTGGCTAGACGCTGTACAAGTTCATACAGCCGCTGTAGAGAGGCTGTACATGGTTATACAGCCGTCCTACCGTAGTGGCTAGACCTCGGCCTGCCAGCCCGGTGTGCATGGGTTCCATTCCCATAATGACGGATTCGAATGATTAAAATTACCCGAGATCGTAGCTGAACCCAGCCTTACATGGGAGCCCAGGACCCAGCCTTACATGGGAGCCCAGGACCCAGTCTTACATTTGAGCCCAGGGCCCAGTCTTACATGGGAGCCCAGGACCCAGCCTTATATGGGAAGCCATGACCCAGCCTTACATGTGAGCCCAGGACCCAGCCTTACATGGGAACCCAGGACCCAGCTTTACATGGGAGCCCAGGACCCAGCCTTACATGGGAGCCCAGGACCCAGCCTTACATGGGAACCCAGGACCCAGCTTTACATGGGAGCCCAGGACCCAGTCTTACATGGGAGCCCAGGACCCAGCCTTACATGGGAGCCCAGGACCCAGCCTTACATGGGAACGCAGGACCCAGCCTTACATGGGAGCCCAGGACCCAGCCTTACATGGGAGCCTAGGAATGGGGCGGATAGTAAGGGCGGCCGGCTTGTCCCTCGTCACATGACTAAGTTTGACTTCAGAACAGCTCTCACAAGGAGCCCTATGTTATAGATCTCAAGACTAGAGACTACTGACTAGGAGTGTCAGGACTGACAGGATCTCAGAATACCGGCAAGCTGTTCTTTTTCTTTTGTTGAGTCTACTGGAGAGTGGGGATCTGGACCACAGTTCCAGATAGATGAAGTAACAAGTAAAGTTACGTAATGTTTCTCATCACAATATGTTATATGATTTTATCATCCTCATATTGACCATCATCCAATGTCTATGATTAGTAAATAAATGTTGTAGTCTTGTAACTCATAGTTCTGTCATTATATTTTTTCCAATTGTGCATACGTGTTGTTGTGTACATTGGTGGGGGTTCACTTACACACCAAGGAAAGGAGCAGTCAGGGAGAAAACCTGGACTGAGATAGTCGTCTATACTAATATATTTAGACTTAAAACATCTATCTTAAGCTAACCTTCTCTTTCCTATACCTTGGCGAATATTCAGCACAGTTCATTTCATTTTGTAACGAGCCACTTGGAGCTGTACGTTGGATATTCATGGGCTTAATCTGTAGTTCAGCCATATAGATTTTGTCCCTAGTCAGTTTCTGACTATCTGGGGTTGCTCGCCAGTGAATAATACATTCATCTAGCCGGTGGGGCACCCCGACTTCTGACAGATTTACTTAAAGCATAAATTCCCCGAGCAAACAAGCTATGGGAGTGTCTAGTTGGTCATGCATCGAAGTACACTTGTTCCTGCAGCGAGGCGCTGTCGACATTTGGAGGTGACAGGTTCGATCCCGGTCGGTAACTATAGCTTTTAAACTGTATGTTGTCTAGTGCGTCCTCTAGTCTCTACTTCTGTCTTCTCCTTCTGTGAGTGCCAAACAATACTATGTGTGTTTATTTATGTAACCAGCAAACGAAGACTGTCAAGCTAGTAACTTGTCCCCATATTCCGTGAGCCGGTGTGGACCCGTGGATACAACTTTCCACCCGTAGTTTGAGATAATTAGTGTGAAACTACTACTGTAAATGGTATTAAATGCCATTAATTGAATTCATGGAAATTAGTTTACGAAAGGAAAAGGATACTGCTGGAACAAGAAATCAATGGGGGGGGGGGGGGGGGAGTCGTAGTGGCCACTAAGACAATTACATTAATAAACACACATTATTTGGCCCTTACAGAAGGAGAAGAAGGAAGTAGAGACTAGAAGACGCACTAGACAACATAAAATTTGAAAGCTATATTTACCGACAGGGATCAAACCTGTCGCCTCCAAATGACGACGGCGCCTTGTTGCAGGAACAAGTGTACTTCGACGCACGACCAACTAGACACTAGTTAATTGCCAGAAGAATATCAAGCCAGCTAGAGAGGCAAGGTGTTTTCCCACCTACCCTGGGTGGGTACCGTCCAAAAAGAGAAACCTGGACCAATGCAGCAGTTTTTGCCCATGATGTCTATGAAGGTTTCCACTCAGGCATTGAATCATTTGCTTTAGCTATTGATCGTGAGGACGCGTACAACAGAGTACCATTGGATGTTTTAATGCTTCAGCTTCTTGAACTCAAGATAAGTTCTTTCATCCTTAGCTGGATCGCTGCTGCCCTCTTCCATTGGAAAGTAGTCTTTAGATGTGGCAGTTGCACTTCAGAACCAACAACAATATGTCCTGTCCTACCACAGGGAACACCATTATCTCCGGTGTTGTTCAACGCCTACAATGTAATAATCACCAGCATCATAGAACCGGGGAGGACATTGTCGGACGATGTTTTAATATAACGTCAGGGCAAGGATAGAGATCAGGTTGCTGTGGAACCACAAACCGAACTCAATCGCATAAGCACTTGGTGCGTTGAAGCTGGGACAATGGTCAACCCAATAAAGGCAACGGTGACATGGTTCTCATTAAATGACTATATTGTCAACAACCCAACGCCAACTAAATCTGAGTTCATAAACGGTGGAAAGAACGCAGACAATAAATTACCTGAGGATACGATTTGATCGAAGCCTACTAAGCACGTAAACCAGGTGATAACAAAGGCCAAGTGGGATTTGGCTGCGATGCGGGTGATGGCGGTGGCAAACTGTGAGCTGCGCCATCTGTGTCTTCTTTACCGGAGGCTGGTTCTTTCTGTTCTGGGGTATGCGATGGCGATCCTGACTCTCAGCCATAAGCAGATAGAAAGAATGGAAAGGATACAGAACGAAGCCATGCGCATCGTTCTTGGATGTACAAGAGATACAGCATGCAGGGCGATGCGCTACTTTCTTCATTTTCCAAACATGAGGGACAGAATACAAATGTGCCAAGCACGTGCCTATCTCAGAGTCAACGCAAAACACACAACATCCACTGCACAGCGAGGTTAAGAAGGAAAAGGGCAGCAGGTTAAAAAGAGGAAAATCGTAGATGGGTCAAGCCGAAGACATTCTTCAGCAGGTGTATTCACTTGAGGACTTAGAACCTGGCGAGGAGTAGATACAAGTGCGAACAGATTTCTGTACACCCTTTTCAGTGTGTATCCAACTAGATAGGAAATGCAGACAAGAAAATAAGGCTGCTGTGGAGGCAGAAGTACAGGCTCTGATCTTCGAGAATTCTTTAGATGATGATACTGTCATTTACAGGGATGGGTCTGTGATCCGAGGAGTGAGAAGCTCATGGGCCTTTATGGCTCAGGCCGGAGGGAAAACTGTGAGAAAAGAGTCTGGCGCTTTTGCTTTGACCACAAACAGTCTGACTATGGAAGTCATGGCAGTAAGTAAAGTAATAACATGGCTCAATCGGACTTGTGTCCTCAGTGACTCAATGAGTATGCTCAGGAGTATAGAGATGGGGTGGCTCCTAAGAGAGTGGCTGCTGTCTCTGGAGCGGTCTCTGCAGGCAAAGATTAGTTTCATCTTCGTGCCAGGGCATGCGGGCGTACAGGGAGTGAGCAGGCTGACAGGTAGGGCTACTGTGGAAGGCAGACGAGCCATGGACCAGGCAGACATTTTGAATGCTCTACGAGAAGTAAGTCTTTTACGAGAACCAAGCGATGACTGGGAATCTATAACCATGGTCAGACTGCGAGAACAGCAAGTTAAAATAGGGGTGGCCAAACAAGAACACTACGCAGGACGCCAAAGAAGATTGATAAACCAACACAGAACTGGCGTCGTTAGCCGCTACACGCTGCGGGATTTGCTGAGGAGGGGATCCGAGCACTTATGGACTGAATGGTTCGATGTGCAACGAGGATGATCTGTCGACTAACTAACAAACCAACTAAAGGATATTATAGGCACCAGAAAGACGTAGTTGTTAAACTATACATGAGACATTATACAGAAGCGGATGTCAGAAAATAAATAAGACAGAACGTGCTAGACACACAAGACAGCAGAAAGAAGCAGGTAATGTATGATTCTCTGGGCAACAGAGACAACTGTACTTAGATTACCTGCAAACGAAAGGGGAACAGTAGACAATACATATATGTGAAAGATAACCACATACAATAGGTTTAACATGCAAGGAGAAAGAACACAACTTACATATGGGAAAGATCCCCACATACAACAGGTGTACATGCAAAGAGAAACAACACATAATTTACTTACATGCAAGGAGAAACACCACACAGCTTATGTGAAATTTACCCTCATACAATAGGTTCCCATACACAGAGAAACAACAAAACAACCTACAAATATAAAAGATACACATATACGCGAAGAAACTACACACAACATTATGTATGTAAAAATCACCCACATACAACGAGAAACTAGACACAACATTATATATGTAAAAGTCACCCACATACAACGAGAAACTACACACAACATTATATATGTAAAAGTCACCCACATACAACGAGAAACTACACACAACATTATATATGTAAAAGTCACCCACATACAACGAGAAACTACACACAACATTATATATGTAAAAATCACCGTCATACAACGAGAAACTACACACAACATTCATGCAAAACATGTAGAACTTACCCATATACACGAGCCTCCGCCTGCAGAAATCATTGACACACATCAGTAGCTGTCATACTGTCTGTTGTCTTATATAGGGCGTTTGTTATCTGTTGCCTTATATAAGGTGTTTGTTATCTGTTGTCTTGTATCTGGTGTTTGTTGTCTGTTGTCTTATATCTGGTGTTTGTTGTCTGTTGTCTTATATCTGGTGTTTGTTGTCTGTTGTCTTGTATCTGGTGTTTGTTGTCTGTTGTCTTGTATCTGGTGTTTGTTGTCTGTTGTCTTATATAGGGCGTTTCCTGCCTGCTGTATTGTATCTGTTGTTTGTTGTCTGTTGTCTTGTATCTGTTGTTTATTGTCTGTTGTCTTGTATCTGGTGTTTATTGTCTGTTGTCTTTGTATCTGGTGTTTATTGTCTGTTGTCTCATATCTGGTGTTTATTGTCTGTTGTCTTTGTATCTGTTGTTTATTCTCTGGTGTCTTGTATCTGTTGTTTGTTGTCTGTTGTCTTATAACTGTTGTTTATTGCCTGTTGTCTTGTATCTGGTGTTTATTGTCTGTTGTCTTTGTATCTGTTGTTTATTCCCTGTTGTCTTGTATCTGGTGTTTATTGCCTGTTGTCTTGTATCTGTTGTTTATTGCCTGATGTCTTATATCTGGTGTTTATTGTCTGTTGTCTTTTATCTGGTGTTTATTGTCTGTTGTCTTGTATCTGTTGTTTATTGCCCGTTGTCTTGTATCTGTTGTTTATTGTCTGTTGTCTTGTATCTGTTGTTTATTGTATGTTGTCTTGTATCTGTTGTTTATTGTCTGTTGTCTTGTATCTGGTGTTTATTGTCTGTTGTCTTATATAGGGCGTTTCCTGCCTGCTGTATTGTATCTGTTGTTTATTGCCTGTTGTCTTGTATCTGGTGTTTGTTGTCTGTTGTCTTATATCTGGTGTTTATTGTCTGTTGTCTTTGTATCTGGTTTTTATTGTCTGTTGTCTTATATAGAGCGTTTCCTGCCTGTTGTCTTGTATAGGGTTTTTGTTGTCTGTTGTCTTGTATCTGGTGTTTGTTGTCTGTTGTCTTGTATCTGGTGTTTGGTGTTTGTTGTCTGTTGTCTTATATAGGGTGTTTGTTGTCTGTTGTCTTGTATAGGGTTTTTGTTGTCTGTTGTCTTGTATCTGGTGTTTGTTGTCTGTTGTATTGTATCTGGTGTTTGTTGTCTGTTGTCTTATATCTGGTGTTTGTTGTCTGTTGTCTTGTATCTGGTGTTTGTTGTCTGTTGTCTTGTATCTGGTGTTTGTTGTCTGTTGTCTTATATCTGGTGTTTGTTGTCTGTTGTCTTGTATCTGTTGTTTGTTGTCTGTTATATTATATCTGGTGTTTGTTGTCTGTTGTCTTATATAGGGTGTTTGTTGTCTGTTGTCTTATATAGGGTGTTTGTTGTCTGTTGTCTTATATAGGGTGTTTGTTGTCTGTTGTCTTGTATCTGGTGTTTGTTGTCTGTTGTCTTATATAGGGTGTTTGTTGTGTGTTGTCTTATATAGGGTGTTTGTTGTCTGTTGTCTTATATAGGGTGTGTGTTGTCTGTTGTCTTTTATAGGGTGTTTGTTATCTGTTGTCTTATATAGGGTGTTTGTTGTCTGTTGTCTTGTATCTGGTGTTTGTTGTCTGTTGTCTTGTATCTGGTGTTTGTTGTCTGTTGTCTTATATCTGGTGTTTGTTGTCTGTTATCTTATATCTGGTGTTTGTTGTCTGTTGTCTTGTATCTGGTGTTTGTTGTCTGTTGTCTTGTATCTGGTGTTTGTTGTCTGTTGTCTTATATCTGGTGTTTGTTGTCTGTTGTCTTGTATCTGGTGTTTGTTGTCTGTTGTCTTATATAGGGTGTTTGTTTTCTGTTGTCTTATATAGAGTGTTTGTAATCTGTTGTCTTATATAGGGTGTTTGTTGTCTGTTGTCTTGTATCTGGTGTTTGTTGTCTGATGTCCTATATCTGGTGTTTGTTGTCTGTTATCTTGTATCTGGTGTTTGTTGTCTGTTGTCTTATATAGGGTGTTTGTTGTCTGTTGTCTTTTATAGGGTGTTTGTTGTCTGTTTTCTTATATAGGGTGTGTGTTGTCTGTTGTCTTTTATAGGGTGTTTGTTATCTGTTGCCTTATATAAGGTGTTTGTTGTCTGTTGTCTTGTATCTGGTGTTTGTTGTCTGTTGTCTTATATCTGGTGTTTGTTGTCTGTTGTCTTATATCTGGTGTTTGTTGTCTGTTGTCTTGTATCTGGTGTTTGTTGTCTGTTGTCTTGTATCTGGTGTTTGTTGTCTGTTGTCTTATATAGGGTGTTTGTTGTCTGTTGTCTTATATAGTGTGTTTGTTATCTGTTGTCTTATATAGGGTGTTTGTTGTCTGTTGTCTTGTATCTGGTGTTTGTTGTCTGTTGTCTTATATCTGGTGTTTGTTGTCTGGTGTCTTGTATCTGGTGTTTGTTGTCTGTTATATTATATCTGGTGTTTGTTGTCTGTTGTCTTATATAGGGTTTTTGTTGTCTGTTGTCTTGTATAGGGTTTTTGTTGTCTGTTGTCTTGTATCTGGTGTTTGTTGTCTGTTGTCTTGTATCTGTTGTTTATTGCCTGATGTCTTATATCTGGTGTTTATTGTCTGTTGTCTTTTATCTGGTGTTTATTGTCTGTTGTCTTGTATCTGTTGTTTATTGCCCGTTGTCTTGTATCTGTTGTTTATTGTCTGTTGTCTTGTATCTGTTGTTTATTGTATGTTGTCTTGTATCTGTTGTTTATTGTCTGTTGTCTTGTATCTGGTGTTTATTGTCTGTTGTCTTATATAGGGCGTTTCCTGCCTGCTGTATTGTATCTGTTGTTTATTGCCTGTTGTCTTGTATCTGGTGTTTGTTGTCTGTTGTCTTATATCTGGTGTTTATTGTCTGTTGTCTTTGTATCTGGTTTTTATTGTCTGTTGTCTTATATAGAGCGTTTCCTGCCTGTTGTCTTGTATAGGGTTTTTGTTGTCTGTTGTCTTGTATCTGGTGTTTGTTGTCTGTTGTCTTGTATCTGGTGTTTGGTGTTTGTTGTCTGTTGTCTTATATAGGGTGTTTGTTGTCTGTTGTCTTGTATAGGGTTTTTGTTGTCTGTTGTCTTGTATCTGGTGTTTGTTGTCTGTTGTATTGTATCTGGTGTTTGTTGTCTGTTGTCTTATATCTGGTGTTTGTTGTCTGTTGTCTTGTATCTGGTGTTTGTTGTCTGTTGTCTTGTATCTGGTGTTTGTTGTCTGTTGTCTTATATCTGGTGTTTGTTGTCTGTTGTCTTGTATCTGTTGTTTGTTGTCTGTTATATTATATCTGGTGTTTGTTGTCTGTTGTCTTATATAGGGTGTTTGTTGTCTGTTGTCTTATATAGGGTGTTTGTTGTCTGTTGTCTTATATAGGGTGTTTGTTGTCTGTTGTCTTGTATCTGGTGTTTGTTGTCTGTTGTCTTATATAGGGTGTTTGTTGTGTGTTGTCTTATATAGGGTGTTTGTTGTCTGTTGTCTTATATAGGGTGTGTGTTGTCTGTTGTCTTTTATAGGGTGTTTGTTATCTGTTGTCTTATATAGGGTGTTTGTTGTCTGTTGTCTTGTATCTGGTGTTTGTTGTCTGTTGTCTTGTATCTGGTGTTTGTTGTCTGTTGTCTTATATCTGGTGTTTGTTGTCTGTTATCTTATATCTGGTGTTTGTTGTCTGTTGTCTTGTATCTGGTGTTTGTTGTCTGTTGTCTTGTATCTGGTGTTTGTTGTCTGTTGTCTTATATCTGGTGTTTGTTGTCTGTTGTCTTGTATCTGGTGTTTGTTGTCTGTTGTCTTATATAGGGTGTTTGTTTTCTGTTGTCTTATATAGAGTGTTTGTAATCTGTTGTCTTATATAGGGTGTTTGTTGTCTGTTGTCTTGTATCTGGTGTTTGTTGTCTGATGTCCTATATCTGGTGTTTGTTGTCTGTTATCTTGTATCTGGTGTTTGTTGTCTGTTGTCTTATATAGGGTGTTTGTTGTCTGTTGTCTTTTATAGGGTGTTTGTTGTCTGTTTTCTTATATAGGGTGTGTGTTGTCTGTTGTCTTTTATAGGGTGTTTGTTATCTGTTGCCTTATATAAGGTGTTTGTTGTCTGTTGTCTTGTATCTGGTGTTTGTTGTCTGTTGTCTTATATCTGGTGTTTGTTGTCTGTTGTCTTATATCTGGTGTTTGTTGTCTGTTGTCTTGTATCTGGTGTTTGTTGTCTGTTGTCTTGTATCTGGTGTTTGTTGTCTGTTGTCTTATATAGGGTGTTTGTTGTCTGTTGTCTTATATAGTGTGTTTGTTATCTGTTGTCTTATATAGGGTGTTTGTTGTCTGTTGTCTTGTATCTGGTGTTTGTTGTCTGTTGTCTTATATCTGGTGTTTGTTGTCTGGTGTCTTGTATCTGGTGTTTGTTGTCTGTTATATTATATCTGGTGTTTGTTGTCTGTTGTCTTATATAGGGTTTTTGTTGTCTGTTGTCTTGTATAGGGTTTTTGTTGTCTGTTGTCTTGTATCTGGTGTTTGTTGTCTGTTGTCTTGTATCTGGTGTTTGGTGTTTGTTGTCTGTTGTCTTATATAGGGTGTTTGTTGTCTGTTGTCTTGTATAGGGTTTTTGTTGTCTGTTGTCTTGTATCTGTTGTTTGTTGTCTGTTGTATTGTATCTGGTGTTTGTTGTCTGTTGTCTTATATCTGGTGTTTGTTGTCTGTTGTCTTATATAGGGTGTTTGTTTTCTGTTGTCTTATATAGAGTGTTTGTAATCTGTTGTCTTATATAGGGTGTTTGTTGTCTGTTGTCTTGTATCTGGTGTTTGTTGTCTGATGTCCTATATCTGGTGTTTGTTGTCTGTTATCTTGTATCTGGTGTTTGTTGTCTGTTGTCTTATATAGGGTGTTTGTTGTCTGTTGTCTTTTATAGGGTGTTTGTTGTCTGTTTTCTTATATAGGGTGTGTGTTGTCTGTTGTCTTTTATAGGGTGTTTGTTATCTGTTGCCTTATATAAGGTGTTTGTTGTCTGTTGTCTTGTATCTGGTGTTTGTTGTCTGTTGTCTTATATCTGGTGTTTGTTGTCTGTTGTCTTATATCTGGTGTTTGTTGTCTGTTGTCTTGTATCTGGTGTTTGTTGTCTGTTGTCTTGTATCTGGTGTTTGTTGTCTGTTGTCTTATATAGGGTGTTTGTTGTCTGTTGTCTTATATAGTGTGTTTGTTATCTGTTGTCTTATATAGGGTGTTTGTTGTCTGTTGTCTTGTATCTGGTGTTTGTTGTCTGTTGTCTTATATCTGGTGTTTGTTGTCTGGTGTCTTGTATCTGGTGTTTGTTGTCTGTTATATTATATCTGGTGTTTGTTGTCTGTTGTCTTATATAGGGTTTTTGTTGTCTGTTGTCTTGTATAGGGTTTTTGTTGTCTGTTGTCTTGTATCTGGTGTTTGTTGTCTGTTGTCTTGTATCTGGTGTTTGGTGTTTGTTGTCTGTTGTCTTATATAGGGTGTTTGTTGTCTGTTGTCTTGTATAGGGTTTTTGTTGTCTGTTGTCTTGTATCTGTTGTTTGTTGTCTGTTGTATTGTATCTGGTGTTTGTTGTCTGTTGTCTTATATCTGGTGTTTGTTGTCTGTTGTCTTGTATCTGGTGTTTGTTGTCTGTTGTCTTGTATCTGGTGTTTGTTGTCTGTTGTCTTATATCTGGTGTTTGTTGTCTGTTGTCTTGTATCTGTTGTTTGTTGTCTGTTATATTATATCTGGTGTTTGTTGTCTGTTGTCTTATATAGGGTGTTTGTTATCTGTTGTCTTATATAGGGTGTTTGTTGTCTGTTGTCTTATATAGGGTGTTTGTTGTCTGTTGTCTTGTATCTGGTGTTTGTTGTCTGTTGTCTTATATAGGGTGTTTGTTGTCTGTTGTCTTATATAGGGTGTTTGTTGTCTGTTGTCTTATATAGGGTGTTTGGTGTCTGTTGTCTTGTATAGGGTGTTTGTTGTCTGTTGTCTTGTATCTGGTGTTTGTTGTCTTTTGTCTTATATAGGGTGTTTGTTGTCTGTTGTCTTGTATAAGGTGTTTGTTGTCTGTTGTCTTGTATCTGGTGTTTGTTGTCTGTTGTCTTATATCTGGTGTTTGTTGTCTGTTGTCTTATATCTGGTGTTTGTTGTCTGTTGTCTTATATCTGGTGTTTGTTGTCTGTTGTCTTATATCTGGTGTCTGTTGTCTGTTGTCTTATATCTGGTGTTTGTTGTCTGTTGTCTTATATAGGGTGTTTGTTGTCTGTTGTCTTGTATAAGGTGTTTGTTGTCTGTTGTCTTGTATCTATTGTTTATTGCCTGTTGTCTTGTATCTGTTGTTTGTTGTCTGTTGTTTTGTATCTGGTATTTGTTGTCTGTAGTCTTGTATCGGTTGTTTATTGCCTGTTGTCTTGTATCTGTTGTTTGTTGTCTGTTGTCTTATATCTGGTGTTAATTGCCTGTTATATTATATCTGAAGTTTATTGCATGTTGCATGTTTCTTGCAGTCTGTTGCATGTAGATTGTTTTATGTTTCTTGTTGACCATTGTGTTTTGTGACCCAAAGTTTAAGTGCACACACGATATTGAACTTTCATTTATCTGTATCTTGTCTGGTCTCTGTTGCTTGTTGTTTGTTGCCTGTTGTGCTTTGTCTGATGCCTGTTAATTATTTTTTGTTGATTGTTGCCTATTGATTCTTGTCTGTTGCCTGTCATGAATTTTATCATTATTATCTCTTCATGAATTCCGATGAGTGCAATTATGTGATCCATCTATGACAATGATTGCTCCATGATATACGATATTACACTAATTCAACAGAACGACGAAATCTCCAAGTTACACAGAACGACGAAATCTCTGGATTATCCAGATATCCAGCCATGCCGAGGTTGACATCAATTCAAACTGTTCTGCTGGTGTCCTGCGTTTTGCCCTTGCTGGTGTCCGCTAAGGGTAAGAAACATGGCCAGTCCTGCTTTCTGAACTAATAGACACGCATACACACAAATAACAGTGCACACATATAACCATTGGGACATACAAACATACATTAATGCACACATGCAAACATAACATCAATCAATCAATCAATCAATCAATCAATCAATCATGTGCCATGCCGGAAAGCTTGGGCAGTCTCGACTCGCCATTTCACTCGATCACCAGAGTTGTAGATCAGCTCAGTGTTCCTGTCTCGTCCATGCCATGTGGCCAAGCCATTCAGGTATTTTCCTCTCGGTATTCCTCTTGGTCATACAAACATACAAACATACATTTCTGCATAATGACAGATATTTGTGCATAAAGACAGACATGTGTGCATAAAGACAGACATGAGCTAATACACACAAACATTAATGCATGCAGACATATTTTCCGACATACAGACCGACATTAGATCAAACAGACATATAGTGTTTCACACGGACATAAATTGGTGCACACCGACAGAAATTGGTGCACATGGACTGTAATGTATACGGACAGACATGAATGGATTCATGCAGTATGGTGCATTCAGGCCACTATTAATGAGTCCTTAATTACAAACATGTATACAGACATAGATAAGTGCATCCAGGCCGATAATAATGAGTCCTTAATTACAAACATGTATACATACATAGATAAGTGCATTCAGGCCGATATTAAAGAGCACATAATTGCAAACACGCATACATAAATACATACGTATATCACGGCCGATATTAATGAGCAGATAATTACAAACATGCATACAAACATAGATAAGTGCATCCAAACCGATATTAATGAGTACATAATTACAAATATGCATACAGGCATATATAAGTGCATTCAAGCCGATATTAATGAGCACATAATTCATTGGCACCTTGCCGTCTTGACAGACGATAGTTGTCGTGTCTTAATCTAAAGTGTCGTCCCTGGAGTGAGGGGAGTCAACACCCACATTATATTTTACCCCCTTTCTAATAACCTGGAGAATCCACCAGCTTCAGTCCAACACACTCCATCAGCCCGTGGACACCTTTTCCTATCTCTCTCTCACTGTCGTACTATGCCCCCTCTCATTCTTCCCTAACGCAACATATTCAACAACTCTTGCTTCTAAAAATTAATAAATATTAATTTATTAAAAGAAAAGTGTAATGTATGTGAGACGTGTATGCGAAGAAAATGTGTGTTGTGTATTCTAATGTAAATGTAGAGGTCAGACTACAGAGTTCATGATCAGAGTCCACTCATCATGGCAAGGATTACACGACATCACAAGAATCAGCACAATGGACCTCACTCAATGCCGTGTCCTTCCCTCCAGACATGTCCTCCTCCAGGAGCTCTGATGACCATGAAATCTGATTCCCATTCAAATCTATAATCCTTGAACGATACTATTTTTGTTCCTAACAAAAACTGTTCCTAATAGTTTATAGAAATTCAGACTTCATAATTCCTGCGCACTGAATAAAAAACAACAATGGAACACTGTCCCATGAACATGTTGTTTTTCCTTCTTGCGAAATGTTCTACAGTTCTCTTTATTTTCTCGTTATTGTCCTAATGTTATAATTTTCTGGATATGTGGAACAACTACACTTCAATGTTAGGTTTCTTCTAATGTGAACATCAGTCCCTACTGATCTAGTAATAAGTGGACTGAACATCCATCATCACTGGTGTGGTCACGAATGGTATGAAATCAAAACTCATTACTATGTTGCGGTCCACAGGTATGGTGTAATCTTCTTAGTAATGTTATCAGTATTTATCCTGTAGGATACTTATACTATTCAGCTCCATCGAGCCAATGTTTATCAACTTCTTCTAGCATAGGCCCATTGAGAAAGTTGCTGGCCAATCTTCCTGCACCAACAATTATCTGGGATCTGATTTTTCAAAGGTTCTGTGTTCTTCATCCCAACCAGAGGCAACCTGTAAAATATATAACACAACTGGTGATAGCCTCCCCGTCACTGATCCTTATTAGATGATCATGGGCCATCGGCCTTGCTCAGAAAAATACATTGAACCTAACTCTGTCAGGGACAGATGTACTCAACACATTGGTTTTCATCAGGCCAAGACAAGAAGAAAAATACATTGAACCTAACTCTGTCAGGGACAGATGAACTCAACCCATTGGTGTTCATCAGGCCAAGACAAGAAGAAAAAAAAAACAACAACAAACAGAATGCGGAGCCCCGCCCACCAGGGAGCACCCACTGGAATATCTCAATTATCCCCCATTACTCAATTCTCAACTAGTAGAGCTTATCAACACTTCACTACTCTATTTTCAACTAACAGAGCCAATTATCACTTCACTACTCTAGCTAGTTTCAACCATGCTACTGCCTAAATTAATTAGGCCTAATTACACTATGTAATGACCTAAACTCTAGTTATATCCAACACTAGATTATTCCACATTATTTACATCTAAACGATTTATTGTAAATACCTTATAAACACTCAGCCCTATCCCACATCGAATCTATGCTTGCCATAAAGGACACATGCTCCTCAACATTAGTTGATATCGAACATACTAGATTCTTTGCGAATTAAAACAGCGCGAGTCAAAACACTTCCACCCAGGCCCACACTCTTGCGTAAAACTAACGATAACAAATTTGTCCTCATTCAGCCTAGGATTGTCCTAGTCACGTCATTCGATGTAACCCTCCCCCAGGTTGCCTCCCGATCGGGACTATTTTCCCGTACATCAAAGGTCCCTCCCGCCCGGGATCTATAGACTTCATTTCTTCTGTCAACAGCAGGTGTTTTATAGGGGCAGACAATTCGTCAGAAATACTCTCTGTCCAACAGGCAATCCTCAAGGTCGGCTGTGCCGTTTGATCTATCTGCCACTTGTTGTAAACAACTGCAGCTGTGCATACAGACAGTCTTTGGTAATTTCTATCATCTGATGTTAACGACAGTGGATTTCATCACAATAGTTTGTGCTTTAAAATGGCATAATAACTTTTACCTATGGCGGTAGCGAATGTGACTGATAAGATCAATTTGTTCTGTAAATGTCCGTTCACAGTGGGTGCATGTGAATACGTGGTCATTTCCACAATCATGCACCATCTTACGTCTCACACGCTCGGTGTGTGACTTATCTGCAATAATTTTCTCCTTTGTCTTTATTCTATTTCTGATGTTTGCCCTCCATGCAACACGTTCAGCGGCGACTTGCTCCCAATGTGCATTATCAATGCCTGTAACAGTCATGTCCCGCTTACACACATCTTTGTATCGTAGTAGAGGCCGACCCCGAGATCTCTTACCCATCTGTAATTCACCAAAAAATATGTCCTTTGATATTCTACCATCATCCATTCTCCTAAGATATCCTATCCATCTAAGTCTACGAAGACTGAACATGGAATAAACCCTCACACAACCTGATCTTTCCATTACTTCAGTATTTGTGATTTTGTCTTTCCACCTAATACCAAGAATTCTTCGCAGACACCGCATATGAAAGCTGTTTAAATTTGGTGAGAGTAAGTTGTCCAGGTTTCACTGCCATAAAGAAGAGTACTAAAGACACAGGCTTGATAGACAAGGAATTTTATTTTGGCAGTAAGCTTCCTGTTCTCCCAGACTCTTTTTCTTAACATATTCATTGTTGTTGCTGCCTTACCAATCCGGATGTTGATTTCCTGATCTAGGGATAATTTGCTATTTACCACTGATCCTAGATATGTAAAATGGTCTACCATCTCTAGTTCGGCGTCGTAAATAAAGATTGATGGTACCCCATGTGCACCTTGTGACATAGTCTGTGTCTTCATTTTGCTAATTGGTAAACCAAATTCAGAACAAGCATTGGAGAATGCAGATAGTAGACATTGCAATTCCTCCTCAGAGTGGGTCGTAACTGCAGCATCATCTGCAAAAAGCAACTCTCTGATCAGTACCCTCCTAATTTTGGTCTTGGCCTTCAATCTCTGAGCATTGTAGAGGCCGCCATCTGAGCGCGAGTGAATGTATATACCACCATCCTGATCACGAAAGGCATATTTCAGTAGAAGTGAAAAGTATATTCCAAAGAGGGTGGGAGCTAGTACACAACCTTGCATAACACCATTCTTGATTTCAAACAAACTCTTCAGAAGTTGCACCATCAAACTTGATTATACCCTTCATGCCTGTGTGGAACGATTCCACAATGGACAGAAGAGTTGGTGGGCAGCCAATCTTTTTTAGTGCCTTGAACAGACCCTCACGACTGACCAAATAAAATGCCTTTGTGAGGTCGATGAAGGCAATAAACAGTGGTTGATTCTGTTCACGGTATTTTGCTTGCATTTGTCGCAATGAGAATATCATATCAATAGTAGACCGGTTCTGTCGAAAGCCACACTGTGATTCGGGATAGACTTGATCTCCTAGGACTTGAAGTCTGGGCGGAACAATTCTGGCAAATACTTTTGCAACAATTCACAGAAGTGAGATACCCCTATAGTTGTTGCAGTCGCTCCGGTCGCCCTTGTTCTTGTACAGTGTTATGATGCTAGAATCTTTGAAATCCTGTGGGACTTGTCCTTTTCTCCAGCATAGCTCTATTAGCTGGTGGATCTGTAGAATGAGTGTGACTTGCCCACTCCTGATAACCTCTATTGGAATCCCATCCTTACCTGCAGCCTTGCCAGATGCAAGTTCATTTATAGCACACTTAACTTCTGTTATGGTGGGAAGTGTGTCCAGGTGGTCAAGAGTTGGTAGAGCCTTTATGGCGTTGAGGGCATCATCCGCTAGTTTGGTCTCACTTGAGTAAAGCTCCAAATAGTGCTCTTCCCATCTGTCCATCTGCTGTTTCTTATCAGTGATGATTTCTCCAGTCAAGGTTTTCAATGGTGCACTTCATTTGATCACTGGACCACAGGCTTTCTTTATTCCTTCATACATGCTTCTTATGTTTCCCTTATCACTTGCGATTTGAATGGACTCACATAACTTGATCCAATAATCATTTGCAAACTGCCTGGAAGCCTTTTGCACATACTTCCTAGCTTGCCTTAGCCCCCGTCAGAGTGTTACGCGTTGGTCTTTCTCTGTTTCTTAAGAGAGCTATCTTCTTCTTATCAATCAAGGGCTGCAGAGTCTCGCTGTTTGCCGCAAACCAGTCCTGCCTCTTATGATCAACAGTGCCGTAAACCCCTACGGCAGTTTTATAAAGAGTTTCCTTAAGTTGACTCCACTTTTCATTGACTGTACAATTTTCTGGTGTATCAGTGAAAGCGTCTTCAAGTTTCTGTTGAAACTGAAAGCACTTTTCAGGATCGTGAGTGTTAATAATATTAATCCTGGGACTAGATTTGTGTTTAGCTGTGTAGATTCTCTTTGGTATCAGTCTAACCCTTGCAACAACCAAAGAATCATCCGTATCACAGTCAGCATTGTGGTAACTTCGAGTCAATGATATATGGTTCAGATGTTGTCTCCGTGTGATGACGAAGTCCAGCTGGTGCCAATAGCCGGATCTTGGATGTTTCCATGTGACCTTATGCATCTCTTTTGTTTTAAAAAAGGAGTTTGTAATACATAGGTCATTACTGGTGCAATGCTCCAGCAACCTTTGCCCATTTTCATTCATGCGACCGATGTTGTATTTTCCAAGACACGCTGGCCATGAACTCGAGTCCTTGCCCACACGAGCATTGAAATCACCGAGCGTATAAATGTAGTCAGATTTTGGAACTGCCTTGATCACGGAGTCTAACTCCTCATAGAACGAATCCTTCACATCATCAGAGGAATCGAGTGTCGGTGCATATGCAGTAAAAATTGTGGCAACACCACACGAGGTTGCCAAGCGCAGGGATAATAGTCTGTCATTTCCTCCTGCTGGAATTTCAATCATTCCCAGTAGCGAATTCTTCACTGCAAAGCCCACACCGTGTTGCCTTTTTTTCTGCCTGCCCTCTACCCTTCCAAAAAAGGTGTAATTGTTTTCCCTGAGTGACCCTTCCTCAGCGAGGCGAGTCTCCTGCAGGCCAGCAATATCAATGTTAAGACGATTGAGTTCGGCATCAATCACAGCCGTTTTTCTCACATCGTCAATATTGGTCAAGCCAGTGGAAAATCCTGGACACATGGTTCTCATGTTCCAGGTTGCAAGCCATAGCTTGAGATTTTCTTTTTATTAGTACCTGGTAAATTGGTTTTACAGCCTCCGATTCAGATTTTGTCCTAGCCCCAAGCACCCATTGAAACAGGCAGGCTGTGGCGGATCAGCACCCAATTGGCCGGGGGCTGCCCAGCTTGAGGCGGGCGGTAGCTGATCAGTGACACCTATAGGTGTCTCCCACCGTCAGAGGCAACGCGTGGCGCCCCATGTCTACGCCAACTGACAAGGACTTATAACCTGTAACAGTTGCCTCTCGCTTTGATTCCGAGACCAGTTAAGACCAGGGATGGAGTTATTGCCTCTGCATAGCACAAAGCCTGGGCTAAAATATAAAGATCATGTGTTGCCCATGCAGCATGATCCCTCTCTCGGTCTGCCTAGTTCACTCCAGAGGAAAGGTAACACCCCTACATCTGGAACAAGACAAGCTGCAGAAGCTGCCGGATCAGCAAAGCAATGCTCTAATTGTCCGCCTGTCGGAGCTTTGACCCTAGACCAGCCGCCAACCAAGGTTTAGTGCCTGGTCTGCCCTGCCATGACATTTTGTCGTTAGCTTGCATTTACTCGCACCAGGGTAAGGCTTGTACTCTCCCAATTGTGCTCTTCTGCCCGAAGCCGTTGGCACAATGTGGGGTGTCGGGTTTGGTAAGCGCCGCCCAACGTTCGGCGCTAAAAGAAATCAGGTAGTACCGTCTACTGTTATACGGTAGCTCAGTCAGATCTGACTAAGACCTGACACAGCACATAATTACAAACATGCATACAGACATGTATAAGTGCATCCAGGCAGATACTAATGAGCACGTAATTACAAACATGCATACGGACATAGATACGTGCGTTCAGGTAGACATTGGTACGATCAGACAGATACAAGTGCACCCAGCCAGACAATAATGCACAAGAACATACAATAATGGACAGTAATCATCAAGTGCCCTGCCAGCTGGCGTAGGTCTTCATGAAGCTTCACAGATCTCGGTCTTTGGTGTTGGGGATCAACTGTGATGTTGATATTCCCCCATGCCACCGTCTCTATCTGTCCATCATCATTTCTCTTGGTGTGCCCCTGCCGCTGTCCCCAATGATCTTTCAAGTTGTCACAATATTCTACACCATCTCAAAGCAAAGAATGTGTTGTTTGTCTCATTCTTATTGTTGTATATAATGCTATAGTTTCGTTAGCCTCTTTCAGACAATCGTTAATAGTTACTTGGGTAGTCCAAGGCATTCCTAATTTGTTCATTTACATTCCAAGATTCACTGCCATACAACAAAGCAGGTTCTATATGGCACTTCAGCACTCTCTTTCTTACATTCATAGTATGACTTGTTGCATAAGATACTTCTCATTTCCTTAAATGCGGCTTTTGCTTGCCCTATTCTGCTCTTAATCTCTGTTGTGTATCTTCCATCTGATATTATAATTGATCCTAGGTATTTACAATTATCCACTTTTTTAATCATTTTCCCTGATATTATCATTTCAAATTTTGGAATCACATTGTTTCTTTGATATATAGTGCAAACACAAATGCAGACTTTCTGACTGTATCCTTAAAGTCGCTTAAAGGTCGCTTAAAAGTAGACAGGGTCGACTTCATCGACCGCAGCGCTGAAAGCGTCGCACAGAGGACGAATTCCATAGCTCTAGCGACGACCCATAGGAGTCTCCGAAAGAAAAAAAACATTCACTTACTTACGAACTGAAGGACGCGGTCCGGAATCGAACCCACAACCTCCGGAGCCCGATCCAAACGGTTTGACTACTTCGCCACGGAGACTCTCGTGACTGTATCCACCTTGATATATATATATATATATATATATATATATATATATATATATATATATATATATATATATATATATATATATATATATATATATATATATATATATATATATAAATCCTTCAAACACTCAGACACTCTGACAGACATACATTAATACATACAGGCAGAAATTAATACGAATCGAACCCACAACCTCCGGAGCCCGAGTCAAACGTTTGACCACTTCGCCACGGAGACTCTCGTGACTGTATATATATATATATATATATATATATATATATATATATATATATATATATATATATATATATATATATATATATATATATATATATATATATATATATATATCATCTCATCTCATCTCATCTCATCTCAACATGTTCCTCTTGTACCTTGCGGTGTCGAGGTGAAGTATAAACATCGTGAGAGTGCCCGATTATGGGCTTCATGTATCGATATTGCCATGGACTCTGCTATTCCCTCCGTCCAACGTTTACGTGGTCGGCCTCTTCCTCTCATTCCATCTGGTCTGTACATCATTACTTGTTGTGGTATGCTGTTGACTGGTAACCTACTTGCATAGCCAAACCATTTGACTTGCTGTTTTCTGATAAAATCTAGTGCTGCTTTAACCGCCACTTTAGTCCTGATTTCTTCATTTCTGATCTTATCTCTTCTTGATACGTTGAGTATTCTTCTCAGGAACCTAATTTCTGTTGTTGTGATTTTTCTTTTCTCTTTTTCTGTCATTGTCCAGGTTTGGCATTGGTAGCATAGAGTTGGCAGAAAGATTGTTCTGTAAAGTACTTTCTTAGTAGTTATTGATACATGTTTGTTCTTTAGTATTGGTGCCATTTGTCCAATGAGTTGATTTGCCTTATTGCACCTATTTTCGATCTCGTCTTCTGATCTGCCATTTGATGATGATGATACTTCCTAGGTACTTGAAACTCGTTAATTTTCAAGGGATGTTCGTTTAGGTGAATTGTTGTTGTTTGTCCTTCTTTAGTTATAGTCATTACCTCTGTTTTGCTTGTGCTAATTTTCATGTTATGTTCCCTACACATTTCGTTTAGAATATTCATGTGGTCTTGTAATTCAGCTTCTGATTTTGCTATTAGTGCTTGGTCATCCGCAAACAAGCTGATGGTTCTCTAATGGTTAGATATGCAGATGGTTCTTCTTCTGTGTTCTCGTCATGCGGTATTCATGCTGTCTCTGCTTGGCTGGTTTCTTTACATATGTTGTCTATATATGTTATGAACAAGAGAGGGGACAGGACACAACCTTGTCGTACTCCAGATCTTATGGTGAAGGGTTCTGAGTGTTCTCCAGTTGCTCTCACTATGCATTCACTGTTGTTGTATAAACTTCTACAAAGGTTTGTTAGATGTGTACTCACTCCATATTGTTTAAGGATTTCCCACAGCTTGTTTCTATCTACTCTATCGAATGCCTTTTCTTGATCGAAAAAGGCTAAGTAGAGTGTTTCATTGAATTCGATTGATTTATTTATACGTTGTCTAAGAGCAAAAATGGCATCTGTGTATCCTTTGTTTTTCCTAAATCCAAGCTGTGTTTCGCTTAGCTGGGGTTCTAAAGTAGTTCGTAATCTTTTTTCTAGAATTTTGCAAAATATTTTCCCAGTATGACTCAACAGTGAAATGCCTCTGTTTTGTGTGCAGTCTCTTTTGCTGCCTTTGTTTTTCCAAATTGGGATATTTATGGCGTTTCCCCAGTCTCGTGGTGTCTGTTGTTCTACCCAAACATGGTTGAATAGTCTATGTAGCCAAGCTGTTCCTACTTCTCTTGCTGCTTTAATTAGTTCATTTGATATTTCATCCTATCCCGGTGATTTGTTCAATGGGGCTAATCTGATGGCTTCTATAATTTCTTCTTTTAGTATGTCTGGTTCTAGTTCTTCGGTGACATCTGTATAGGTCTCTTGAATTCCTGTGACATCTGAAGGGATGTTGAAAAGTTGTTCGTAATACTGCTTCCATCTTATTAGGATTTGTTTTTGTTCACGTATTGGTTCTCCATTTTCGCTATTAATTATTTCAGTTGCGTCAAAGGGTTCTCCTCTGGTTCGCATTGCACTTATCTTTTTGTAGAAGTTTCTAGTTGCCTCCTTGTAGTTTTTATTTAGGGTTTCTCCATACTCTTCCCAGTCTTTTTGTTTTTCCCTCTTTACTATTCTATTCACATGTCTTCTCGCTATTCTATATTCTATGTAATCACATTCCTGTTTGCTCTTCAACCACTTTTTATATTTTTCCTTTTTGTCTTTTACCGCTTCCTTTACTTCTGCATTCCACCAACTTGTTATTTTCTTTAACCGTGTTTTGCGTTTTTTCGTGGTTCCACATGTTATTATTGCAGTATTTAAAATGCTTGATTTGAACAATTCCCATTCTTCTTCCATTGTTTTTCTTTCTGCAGGTAATTTTTCAAAGAGTTCAGTTAGTTCTTTCTCATAATTTTCTCTTACTGCCTCGTCTTTAAGGTTTTTTAAGTTTACGGATTCGCATGGCATGTATTTTCTTGCTCTTTGTTTTCTTCTTCTGATTGTTATTATTGTGGCAACGACTGCTTTATGATCTGTGTTTATACTGAAATTAGGCACTGCCCTTGCATCTAATATATTTCTCTTTCTGTAGTTTCTTGTTAATATAAAATCAATTTGGCTTTTAGTATCTAGATCGTTCCATTTATACCAGGTGTATACTTGTGAATCCTTATGTTTATAGAATGTGTTTGTTATATAGAGGTCGGGTTGGCTGCAAAGCTCCAATAGTATACTTCTGTTATCATTCCTTTCATTTTGCTTGTCTCTAAATGCTCCCAGATGTTTTTCTATGCCCGCTCTGTTATGTCCTAGTCTTGCATTGAAGTCTCCCATAACTATGATGTTGTCCTGCTTATCTATTTTATTTAGCACGTCATGGATGTCTTCGTAGAAGTCCTCGCATTCTTGCTCATTATTGTTTGTATTACATGGTGCGTATATTTGTACATATGTTGTGATTGTTTGTTCTTCTATTCTCACTGTTATGATTCTTTCTGTTATATATTTTATTTCTTGTATTCTTCTTGCTAGCCGTGATTCAATCACTATTCATACACCATGCATTGTCCATTCTTGCTGTTGGACTCCAGAGTTGACATACGTGTAACTGTGGTGGATCCTCTCCGTTTCACGTAATTATATTGTGACATATTGCCCGTATCACGTTATTATAGTGTTACATATTGAACGAACCATGTTATTATATTGTGACAGATTACTCTATCACTCGACGACAAGATCTGTCCAACAACACGCTCGACTTCTTCGCCTTGGTCCTGGGCTTCTTCGACAACCTGAAGCAGACGCAGTCAGGCAATAGCGACAACCTGCGGGTGACGCTGAAACAAATCAGTGTCGATGTGCCGGCACTTCGTCCGGTAAGTGAGTGTCCCTACACCTGGCATATATCAGTGTATCTAGTATCTCTCTACACCTGGCATGTATCAGTGTATCTAGAATCTCTCTACACCTGGCATGTATCAGTGTATCTAGTATCTCTCTACACCTGGCATATATCAGTGTATCTAGTATCTCTCTACACCTGGCATGTATCAGTGTATCTAGTATCTCCCTACACCTGGCATATATCAGTGTATCTAGTATCTCTCTACACCTGGCATGTATCAGTGTATCTAGTATCTCTCTACACCTGGCATATATCAGTGTATCTAGTATCTCCCTACACCTGGCATAAATCAGTGTATCTAGTATCTCTCTACACCTGGCATGTATCAGTGTATCTAGTATCTCTCTACACCTGGCATATATCAGTGTATCTAGTATCTCTCTACACCTGGCATGTATCAGTGTATCTAGTATCTCTCTACACCTGGCATATATCAGTGTACAAGTATCTCTCTACACTTGGCATGTATCAGTGTATCTAGTATCTCTCTACACCTAGCATGTATCAATGTATCTAGTATCTCCCTACACCTGGCATATATCAGTGTATCTAGTATCTCTCTACACCTGGCATGTATCAGTGTATCTAGAATCTCTCTACACCTGGCATATATCAGTGTATCTAGTATCTCTCTACACCTGGCATGTATCAGTGTATCTAGTATCTCTCTACACTTGGCATGTATCAGTGTATCTAGTCTATGTCACCACACATGACATGTATCAGTGTACCTAGTCTATGTCACCACACATGACATGTATCAGAGTGTCTTGTGTGTTCCCATACCTGACATGCCATCAGTCTATCTATTGTGCGTTCACAAATGTTTGTCTTCATCCACGTTCAATTTGTTAGAAACGTATATGTTTCATTATTATACCATTTTTCCTCCCGTCTTACATTTATTCCCATCTAAGAAATATGTCTTTGATAGGTCTGCACATCCATTAGTTGTACCTGACATTACATGTAGCATATCTTCACATCTGTTAGTTGTACCTTACATCACATGTAGCATATCTTCACATCTGTTAGTTGTTCCCCACATTACATGTACCATATCTTCACATCTATTAGTTGTACCTCACATTACATGTACCATATCTTCACATCTATTAGTTGTACCTCACATTACATGTAGCATATCTTCACATCTATTAGTTGTACCTAACATTACATATAGCATATCTTCAAATCTATTAATTGTACCTCACATTACATGTAGGATATCTTCACATCTATTAGTTGTATCTTACATTACATGTAGGAATATCTTCACATCTATTAGTTGTATCTTACATTACATGTACCATATCTTCACATCTATTAGTTGTACCTAACATTACATATAGCATATCTTCACATCTATTAGTTGTACCTGACATTACATGTAGCATATCTTCACATCTATTAGTTGTACCTGACATTACATGTAACATATCTTCACATCTATTAGTTGTACCTCACATTACATGTAGCATTTCTTCACATCTATTAGTTGTTCCCCACATTACATGTACCATATCTTCACATCTATTAGTTGTACCTAACATTACATATAGCATATCTTCACATCTATTAATTGTACTTCACATTACATGTAGCATATCTTCACATCTAGTAGTTGTACCTTACATTACATGTAGCATATCTTCACATCTATTAGTTGTACCTAATATTACATATAGCATATCTTCACATCCATTAGTTGTACCTAACATTACATATAGCATATCTTTACATCTATTAGTTGTACCTCACATTACATATAGCATATCTTCACATCTATTAGTTGTACCTGACATTACATGTAACATATCTTCACATCTATTAGTTGTTCCCCACATTACATGTAGCATATCTTCACATCTATTAGTTGTTCCCCACATTACATGTACCATATCTTCACATCTATTAGTTGTACCTGACATTACATGTAGCATATCTTCACATCTATTAGTTGTTCCCCACATTACATGTAGCATATCTTCACATCTATTAGTTGTCCCCCACATTACATGTACAATATCTCCACATCTATTAGTTGCACCTGACATTACATGTAGCATATCTTCACATCTATTAGTTCTACCTCACATTACATGTACCATATCTCAACATCTATTAGTTGCACCTGACATTACATGTAGCATATCTTCACATCTATTAGTTGTACCTTACATTACATGTAGGATATCTTCACATCTATTAGTTGTATCTTACATTACATGTACCATATCTTCACATCTATTAGTTGTACCTCACATTACATGTAGCATATCTTCACATCTATTCGTTGTACCTGACATTACATGTACCATATCTTCACTTCTATTAGTTGTACCTTACATTACATGTACCATATCTTAACATCTATTAGTTGTACATCACATAACAAGTACCATATCTTCACATCTTTTAGTTGTACCGGATATTACATGTAGCATATCTTCACATCTATTAGTTGTACCTTACATTACATGTAGGATATCTTCACATCTATTAGTTGTACCTCACATTACGTGTACCATATCTTCACATCTATTAGTTCTACCTCACATTACATGTAGCATATCTTCAAATCTATTAGTTGTACCCCACATTACATGCAGCATATCTTCACATCTATTAGGTGTACCTCACATTACATGTACCATATCTCCACATCTATTAGTTGTAACTCACATTACATGTATCATATCTTCACATCTATTAGTTGTACCTCACATTACATGTAGGATATCTTTACATCTATTAGTTGTACCTCACATTACATGTAGCATATCTTCACAACTATTAGTTCTACCTGACATTACATGTAGCATATCTTCACATCTATTAGTTGTACCTCACATTACATGTAGCATATCTTCACATCTATTAGTTGTACCTGACATTACATGTAGCATATCTTCACATCTGTTAGTTGTACCTCACATTATATGTAGCATATCTTCACATCTATTAGTTGTACCTGACATTTCTTGTAGCATATCTTCACATCTATTAGTTGTACCTGACATTACATGTAGCATATCTTCACATCTATTATATGTACCTCACATTACATGTAGCATATCTTCACATCTATTAGTTGTACCTGACATTACATGTAGCATATCTTCACATCTATTAGTTCTACCTGACATTACATGTAGCATATCTTCACATCTATTAGTTGTTCCCCACATTACATGAAGGAATATCTTCACATCCATTAGTTGTACCTTACATTACATGTAGCATATCTTCACATCTATTAGTTGTACCTGACATTGCATGTAGCATATCTTCACATCTATTAGTTGTACCTCACATTACATGTAGCATATCTTCACATCTATTAGTTGTACCTCACATTACATGTATCATATCTTCACATCTATTAGTTGTACCTCACATTACATGTAGGATATCTTTACATCTATTAGTTGTACCTCACATTACATGTAGCATATCTTCACAACTATTAGTTCTACCTGACATTACATGTAGCATATCTTCACATCTATTAGTTGTACCTCACATTGCATGTAGCATATCTTCACATCTATTAGTTGTACCTGACATTACATGTAGCATATCTTCACATCTGTTAGTTGTACCTCACATTATATGTAGCATATCTTCACATCTATTAGTTGTACCTGACATTTCTTGTAGCATATCTTCACATCTATTAGTTGTACCTGACATTACATGTAGCATATCTTCACATCTATTATATGTACCTCACATTACATGTAGCATATCTTCACATCTATTAGTTGTACCTGACATTACATGTAGCATATCTTCACATCTATTAGTTCTACCTGACATTACATGTAGCATATCTTCACATCTATTAGTTGTTCCCCACATTACATGAAGGAATATCTTCACATCCATTAGTTGTACCTTACATTACACGTAGCATATCTTCACATCTATTAGTTGTACCTGACATTGCATGTAGCATATCTTCACATCTATTAGTTGTACCTCACATTACATGTAGCATATCTTCACATCTCTTAGTTGTACCTGACATTTCTTGTAGCATATCTTCACATCTATTAGTTGTACCTGACATTACATGTAGCATATCTTCACATCTATTAGTTGTACCTTACATTACATGTAGCATATCTACACATCTATTAGTTGTTCCCTACATTACATGTAGCATATCTTCACATCTATTAGTTGTACCTGACATTACCTGTATCATATCTTGACATCTATTAGTAGTTCCACACATTACATGTAACATATCTTCACATCTATTAGTTGTACCTCACATTACATGTAGCATATCTTCTCATCTACTAGTTGTTCCCCACATTACATGTAGGAATATCTTCACATCTATTAGTTGTTCCTAACATTACATATAGCATATCTTCACATCTATTAGTTGTACCGCACATTACATGTAGCATATCTTCACATCTATTAGTTGTAACTTACATTACATGTAGCATATCTTCACATCTATTAGTTGTTCCCCACATTACATTTAGGATATCTCCACATCTATTAGTTGTTCCCTACATTACATGCAGCATATCTTCACATCTATTAGTTGTACCTCACATTACATGTAGCATATCTTCACATCTATTAGTTGTTCCCCACATTACATGTAGCATATCTCCACATCTATTAGTTGTACGTCACATTACATGTAGAATATCTTCACATCTATTAGTTGTTCCCCACATTACATGTAGCATATCTTCACATCTATTAGTTGTACCTCACATTACATGTAGCATATCTTCACATCTATTAGTTGTTCCCCACATTACATTTAGCATATCTTCACATCTATTAGTTGTACCTCACATTACATGTAGCATATCTTCACATCTATTAGTTGTTCCCCACATTAGATGTAGCATATCTTCACATCTATTAGTTGTACCTCACATTACATGTAGCATATCTTCACATCTATTAGTTGTTCCTCACATTACATGTAGCATATTTTCACATCTATTAGTTGTACCTCACATTACATGTAGCATATCTTCACATCTATTAGTTGTACCTTACATTACATGTAGCATATCTTCACATCTATTAGTTGTACCTTACATTACATATAGCATATCTTCACATCTATTATTTGTACCTAACATTACATATAGCATATCTTCACATCTATTAGTTATCCCTCGCATTACATGTAGCATAACTTCACATCTATTAGTTGTACCTGACATTACATGTAGCATATCTTCACATCTATTAGTTGTTCCCCACATTACATGTAGCATATCTTCACATCTATTAGTTGTTCCCCACATTACATGTACCATATCTTCACATCTATTAGTTGTAACTCACATTACATGTACCATATCTTCACATCTATTAGTTGTACCTCACATTACATGTAGCATATCTTCACATCTATTAGTTGTACCCCACATTACATATAGCATATCTTCACATCTATTAGTTGTCCCCCACATTACATGTACCATATCTTCACATCTATTAGCTGTACCTCACATTACATGTAGGATATCTTCACATCTATTAGTTCTACCTCACATTACATGTACCATATCTCCACATCTATTAGTTGTACCTGACATTGCATGTAGCATATCTTCACATCTATTAGTTGTACCTGACATTGCATGTAGGATATCTTCACATCTATTAGTTGTACCTTACATTACATGTAGGATATCTTCACATCTATTAGTTGTATCTTACATTACATGTACCATATCTTCACATCTATTAGTTCTACCTCACATTACATGTAGCATATCTTCACATCTATTAGTTGTACCTGACATTACATGTAGGATATCTTCACATCTATTAGTTGTATCTTACATTACATGTACCATATCTTCACATCTATTAGTTCTACCTCACATTACATGTAGGATATCTTCACATCTATTAGTTGTACCTGACATTACATGTACCATATCTTCACATCTATTAGTTGTACCTCACATTACATGTAGCATATCTTCACATCTATTAGATGTACCTTACATTACATGTAGGATATCTTCACATCTATTAGTTGTATCTTACATTACATGTAGCATATCTCCACATCTATTAGTTGTTCCCCACATTACATGTAGCATATCTTCACATCTATTAGTTGTTCCCCACATTACATGTAGCATATCTTCACATCTATTAGTTGTTCCCCACATTACATGTACCATATCTTCACATCTATTAGTTGTAACTCACATTACATGTACCATATCTTCACATCTATTAGTTGTACCTCACATTACATGTAGCATATCTTCACATCTATTAGTTGTACCCCACATTACATATAGCATATCTTCACATCTATTAGTTGTCCCCCACATTACATGTACCAAATCTTCACATCTATTAGCTGTACCTCACATTACATGTAGGATATCTTCACATCTATTAGTTCTACCTCACATTACATGTACCATATCTCCACATCTATTAGTTGTACCTGACATTGCATGTAGCATATCTTCACATCTATTAGTTGTACCTTACATTACATGTAGGATATCTTCACATCTATTAGTTGTATCTTACATTACATGTACCATATCTTCACATCTATTAGTTCTACCTCACATTACATGTAGCATATCTTCACATCTATTAGTTGTACCTGACATTACATGTAGGATATCTTCACATCTATTAGTTGTATCTTACATTACATGTACCATATCTTCACATCTATTAGTTCTCCCTCACATTACATGTAGGATATCTTCACATCTATTAGTTGTACCTGACATTACATGTACCATATCTTCACATCTATTAGTTGTACCTCACATTACATGTAGCATATCTTCACATCTATTAGATGTACCTTACATTACATGTAGCATAATCTCACATCTATTAGTTGTACCTCACATTACATGTAGCATATCTTCACATCTATTAGTTGTACCCCACATTACATGTAGCATGTCTTCACATCTATTAGTTGTACCTCACATTACATATAGCATATCTTCACATCTATTAGTTGTTCCCCACATTACATGTAGCATATCTTCACATCTTTTAGTGCCACCTCACATGTTATTCAAAGTTGCATATCCGTTACAGGACATGGCAGTCAACACCAGCATTTTTCAGCTGTTGTTGATTTTCTTGTCAAGATTACGCTGAGTAGTTTGTCATTGCTTTCTTAGCGACAGGCACACCAACTCGACGCGATCCGCTGCCGAATCTCGCAGCTGTGTTCCTCACGTGGATGTACGGGCTTACGGAGACAATCGTTCATCCCTTCGCCAGAGAGACCTCACATTACATGTAGCATATATGTAAATCTATTAGGTGTACCACCCAATATATAATTCACATCTGTACACATCTGTACATATTTAAACATATTAATATGTGTCTGTATGTGCATGACCGTCTGTCTGTGTAAGTCTGGCTCTCTTTATGTCTGTCTATCTGTCTGTCTCTGCGTCTAGTTCTCTTTCTCTATGACTATATGTCAACATGTTATTCTGAAAAAATAAAGTTTGTTCGTTCGTTCGTTCGTTTGTTCGTTCGTTTGTTCGTTCGTTCTGTGTCTGGCTCCTATTTCTGTCTGTGTTTATGTCTGTCTGTCTGATTTTATGTCGCCTATGTCTAGTACTTGCTCTGACGAATTGTAACTCTACATATACACAAGTAATTGTGGAACTGTGCTCATATATGTTTGTGTGCGCATGTCAGTCAGCATGTCTGTCTGTCTGTCTGTCTGTCTGTCTGTCTGTCTGTCTGTCTGTCTGTCTGTCTGTCTGTCTGTCTGTCTGTCTGTCTGTCTGTCTGTGTGTCTGTCTTCCGTCCATACGTTCGTCTGTATGTCTATCAGTCTGCATGTCTCTCTGTGTCTGGCTGCTATCGGTCTGTATATCGCTAGACCTGTTTGGCTACCTGTAACTCTCAAGTTCGCTCCTACAGATTGTAAATCTATATCATCCTGTACATATGTGATTGCATTCAAATATATATGAGTGGGTACATGTTTGTCTGTCTGCCTTTCTGTCTACAACTCACATTATGGCTCCGATAGAGTGTGAGCTACAATATTCTGTACATGCGTGACTATATTTATACATGTATGTGTGTGCGTGTTTTTATGACCAGCTGGCTGTCTGTCACCTTGTCTGTCACCCTGTCATCACACCTGAAGAAGAGCATCCGTGTTCGTCTGACAGTCTGGGCATGTTCGTATCATTGTTCCCATGACTTAGTGTTGGTTCGTCAGTTAACGTGTATGTGTATGCTATCGGTGTGTGTGTGTGTGTGTGTGTGTGTGTGTGTGTGTGTGTGTACACGTCTCTCTGTATGCCAGCTCTCTATGTTCGCTGGTTTACGTACCTGTCTGTTAGTCTGTCAAGCGTGGGTACATTGTATCGTTCTGTGTGCTTGAGTGAACTCACGTTGCGTGTCTGTCCGTCTGTCTGTCTCTCCGTGTGACTGTATGTTCTGTCTGTCTCTCCGTATGACTTTATGTTCTGTTTGTTTGTAAGTTTAGATATTATATCACTTTACGATTTCATTAAATGAGAATAAATGAGACTGTTTTGCACACACAAAGAGTGTTACAGACATTCGGGTAAATGCACAAGAACCCTCACAAACCCCTATGATACGGTTATTGCTGCTGTCATCACCAGGCGCCCGTTTATTACATCGAGCTTGTGGTGGACGGCAAAGTAGATATCATTCTTCTGGGTGCAGTGTACGAGCGACCCGGTCCCACCATCGAAGTCAAGATCTACAACTTCACCAACCCGAGTTTATTCAAGTGAGTGATTGCTTGCAATGTAGATATTCAAATAAGTAGGCACACGAATAGCATCAGACGGAAGATGCACTACAGAGATAAAGAACAGCATAGGACAAGCACAAACTGCACTCTATCAAACGAAAAAAAAAAATATTGTATGCAATATGTCATTGCCTATGACAGTTAGAAAATAGTTCTTTGCTGTTACATAGAACCAGTTTCAACATAAGGCTGCTATATCCGGACAATTGATAAACATGCGAAAAAATATCTGGAAATCTCGGGGCTGTGGTTTCATGGAAGAATGCTGAACATTCATTGGATAGATAAAATGTGCAATCAGGACATTCTGACGGAAGCTTAGTCGCGAAAGCAACTTATCGCAACCATCAGAAAGACGCAGTCATCATTTATTGACCACGCTATGAAAAATCAAAACCTGGACACATGTTGTGGCAACCGGACAGATTTATGGAAAGAGAGATGGATGGAGACAGGGAAAGACTATTTCTGGACAATCTAGTCTCATGGCATAGAAGGTAGTCAACAGATAAACATGTGCCGTCGGAGATCGAAATTTGTGGAGAATCATGACCGCCCACGCCAGCCGGTAACTCACATGATGATGATCAGCTGGTTCAATGACATCTTAAATATGTGGTTAAAACTGACTTGAAACCTGAAAATGTGATTTAAATGATGTTACCACACTGCACAGTGTGAGTCTTATATCTGCTCATGAACATCTTTAAGTATGTGTTGTAAACTATTTCACATACATCGTGCCAGCTTCGTGGCGAAGGATTCCGGGATGCGGTTCGTGATACCGCATACCCGCGTTCAACCTGGGACATAACTGTGGCACGTTACACCCGCCTTGGGTATTCATGATGCCCATGTTAAACATTGCCTCAACGAGTCATGTATTATTGATTATTTTTCATGCGTTTTAATGCTTATTGTTCTTTTGTTGTCAAAGAATTGCTTCATAACAGATGTTGAATGAAAGAATGTATGAGAGGAAATAGAGAAGAAGGGCAGAATGTCAGACGGGTCTGTGTGCCCAATTCTTAACCCTTTGAAAATAAAGATTTTCGTTCGTTCGATTTTCGTTCGTTCAAAACACAGCTGCGCACGATTCGGCGTTGGTATTTTACGAAATGTTACGGGTACCGAAAGTTCAGAACAAAAAGGCAAACTACTAGATGTAAACCTGTCAAGATATCACACCAGCAATAAATGCTGGTGTTGACTGCAACGTCCTGTAAAGGATGTGCAATTAACTTTTTAACCTACGTAAGAAGGAGAGTGTGAAGTGTCCAACATCCCATGTATGTTTTAAATTGTTTCATTTGATTGTTTAAATTGTTTCACGAACACCTTCAACATGTCTGTTTAAATCGTTTCATTTAAAATATAAGTCTGCTGAGTGAGAGGTGTGTGTTAATTGTTGAGTGAGAAGTATGATGTCAACTGTTGAGTGAGAGGTGTATGTCAGTTGTTGAGTAAGAGGTGTATGGCAACTATTAAGTAAGAGGTGTATGTCAACTGTTGAGTGAGAGGTGTGGTGTCAACTGTTGAGTGAGAGGTGTAGGTAAACTGTTGAGTGAGAGGTGTAGGTCAACTGTTGAGTGAGAGGTGTATGTCAGTTGTTGAGTGAGAGGTGTATGTCAATTGTTGAGTGAGAGGTGTATGTCAGTTGTTGAGTAAGAGGTGTATGTCAACTGTTGAATGAGAGGTGTGTGTCAGTTGTTGAGTGATAGGTGTATGTCAACTGTTGAGTGAGAGATGTGGTGTGAACTGTTGAGTGATAGGTGTATGGCAACTATTGAATAAGAGGTGTATGTCAACTGTTGAGTGAGAGATGTGGTGTGAACTGTTGAGTGAGAGGTGTATGGCAACTATTGAATAAGAGGTGTGTGTCAACTGTTGAGTGAGAGGTGTGGTGTCAACTGTTGAGTAAGAGGTGTATGGCAACTGTTGATTAAGAGGTGTATGTCAGTTGTTGAGTAAGAAGTGTATGTCAACTGTTGAGGAAGAGGTGTATGGCAACTGTTGAGTGAGAGGTGTATGTCAAATGAGTAAGAGGTGTATGTCAAATGTTGATTGAGATGTGTATGTCAGTTGTTGAGTGAGAGGTGTATGTCAGTTGTTGAGAGAGAGAGAGGTGTAGGTCAACTGTTGAGTGAGAGGTGTATGTCAAATGTTGAGTGAGATGTGTATGTCAGTTGTTGAGTGAGAGGTGTATGTCAGTTGTTGAGTGAGAGGTGTATGTCAGTTGTTGAGTAAGAGGTGTATGTCAATTGTTGAGTGAGAGGTGTGTGTCAGTTGTTGAGTGATAGGTGTATGTCAACTGTTGAGTGAGAGATGTGTGTCAGTTGTTGAGTAAGAGGTGTATGGCAACTATTGAGTAAGAGGTGTGTGTCAGTTGTTGAGTAAGAGGTGTATGTCAGTTGTTGAGTGAGAGGTGTATGTCAGTTGTTGAGTAAGAGGTGTGTGTCAGTTGTTGATTAAGAGGTGTGTGTCAGTTGTTGAGTGAGAGGTGTATGTCAGTTGTTGAGTAAGAGGTGTATGTCAGTTGTTGAGTAAGAGGTGTATGTCAGTTGTTGAGTAAGAGGTGTATGTCAGTTGTTGAGTGAGAGGTGTGTGTCAGTTGTTGAGTAAGAGGTGTGTGTCAGTTGTTGAGTAAGAGGTGTGTGTCAGTTGTTGAGTAAGAGGTGTATGGCAACTATTGAGTAAGAGATGTGTGTCAGTTGTTGAGTAAGAGGTGTGTGTCAGTTGTTGAGTGAGAGGTGTATGTCAGTTGTTGAGTAAGAGGTGTGTGTCAGTTGTTGAGTAAGAGGTGTGTGTCAGTTGTTGAGTAAGAGGTGTATGTCAGTTGTTGAGTAAGAGGTGTATGTCAGTTGTTGAGTAAGAGGTGTGTGTCAGTTGTTGAGTAAGAGGTGTATGTCAGTTGTTGAGTAAGAGATGTGTGTCAGTTGTTGAGTAAGAGGTGTGTGTCAGTTGTTGAGTAAGAGGTGTATGTCAGTTGTTGAGTAAGAGGTGTATGGCAACTATTGAGTAAGAGATGTGTGTCAGTTGTTGAGTAAGAGGTGTATGTCAGTTGTTGAGTAAGAGGTGTATGGCAACTATTGAGTAAGAGGTGTATGTCAACTGTTGAGTGAGAGGTGTATGTCAACTGTTGAGTAAGAGGTGTATGGCAACTATTGAGTAAGAGGTGTATGTCAACTGTTGAGTAAGAGGTGTATGTCAACTGTTGAGTGAGAGGTGTATGTGAACTGTTGAGTAAGAGGTGTATGTCAACTGTTGAGTAATAGGTGTATGTCAAATGTTGAGTGATAGGTGTATGGCAACTATTGAGTAAGAGGTGTGTGTCAGTTGTTGAGTAATAGGTGTATGTCAACTGTTGAGTGAGCGGTGTATGTCAGTTGTTGAGTAAGAGGTGTGTGTCAGATGTTGAGTGAGAGGTGTATGTCAGTTGTTGTGTAAAAGGTGTATGGCAACTGTTGAGTAAGAGGTGTATGTACTATGTTGAGTAAGAGGTGTATGTCAACTGTTAAGTGAGAGGTGTATGTCAGTTGTTGAGTAAGAGGTGTATGTCAACTATTATGTAAGAGGTGTATGTCAACTGTTTAGTGAGAGGTGTGGTGTCAACTGTTGAGTGAGAGGTGTATGTCAAATGTTGAGTGAGAGGTGTATGTCAACTGTTGAGTAAGAGGTGTATGTCAGTCGTTGAGTAAGAGGTGTATAACAATTATTGAGTAAGATGGTGTATGTCAAATGTTGAGTGAGATGTGTATGTCAGTTGTTGAGTGAGAGGTGTATGTCAGTTGTTGAGAGAGAGAGAGGTGTAGGTCAACTGTTGAGTGAGAGGTGTATGTCAAATGTTGAGTGAGATGTGTGTGTCAGTTGTTGAGTAAGAGGTGTGTGTCAGTTGTTGAGTAAGAGGTGTATGGCAACTATTGAGTAAGAGATGTGTGTCAGTTGTTGAGTAAGAGGTGTGTGTCAGTTGTTGAGTGAGAGGTGTATGTCAGTTGTTGAGTAAGAGGTGTGTGTCAGTTGTTGAGTAAGAGGTGTGTGTCAGTTGTTGAGTAAGAGGTGTATGTCAGTTGTTGAGTAAGAGGTGTATGTCAGTTGTTGAGTAAGAGGTGTGTGTCAGTTGTTGAGTAAGAGGTGTATGTCAGTTGTTGAGTAAGAGATGTGTGTCAGTTGTTGAGTAAAAGGTGTGTGTCAGTTGTTGAGTAAGAGGTGTATGTCAGTTGTTGAGTAAGAGGTGTATGGCAACTATTGAGTAAGAGATGTGTGTCAGTTGTTGAGTAAGAGGTGTATGTCAGTTGTTGAGTAAGAGGTGTATGGCAACTATTGAGTAAGAGGTGTATGTCAACTGTTGAGTGAGAGGTGTATGTCAACTGTTGAGTAAGAGGTGTATGGCAACTATTGAGTAAGAGGTGTATGTCAACTGTTGAGTAAGAGGTGTATGTCAACTGTTGAGTGAGAGGTGTATGTCAACTGTTGAGTAAGAGGTGTATGTCAACTGTTGAGTAATAGGTGTATGTCAAATGTTGAGTGATAGGTGTATGGCAACTATTGAGTAAGAGGTGTGTGTCAGTTGTTGAGTAATAGGTGTATGTCAACTGTTGAGTGAGAGGTGTATGTCAGTTGTTGAGTAAGAGGTGTGTGTCAGATGTTGAGTGAGAGGTGTATGTCAGTTGTTGTGTAAAAGGTGTATGGCAACTGTTGAGTAAGAGGTGTATGTACTATGTTGAGTAAGAGGTGTATGTCAACTGTTAAGTGAGAGGTGTATGTCAGTTGTTGAGTAAGAGGTGTATGTCAACTATTATGTAAGAGGTGTATGTCAACTGTTGAGTGAGAGGTGTGGTGTCAACTGTTGAGTGAGAGGTGTATGTCAAATGTTGAGTGAGAGGTGTATGTCAACTGTTGAGTAAGAGGTGTATGTCAGTCGTTGAGTAAGAGGTGTATAACAATTATTGAGTAAGATGGTGTATGTCAACTGTTGAGTGAGAGGTGTGTGTCAACTGTTGAGTGAGAGGTGTGTTTCAACTGTTGAGTGATAGGTGTATGTCAGTCGTTGAGTAAGAGGTGTATGGCAATTATTGAATAAGAGGTGTATGTCAACTGTTGAGTGAGTGGTGTGGTGTCAACTGTTGAGTGAGAGGTGTATTTCAGTCGTTGAGTAAGAGGTGTATGGCAATTATTGAGTAAGAGGTGTATGTCAACTGTTGAGTGAGAGGTGTGTGTCAACTGTTGAGTGAGAGGTGTGTTTCTACTGTTGAGTGATAGGTGTATGTCAACTGTTGAGTGAGAGATGTGGTGTGAACTGTTGAGTAAGAGGTGTATGGCAACTATTGAGTAAGAGGTGTATGTCAACTGTTGAGTGAGAGGTGTATGTCAACTGTTGAGTAAGAGGTGTATGTCAACTGTTGAGTGAGAGGTGTATGTCAACTGTTGAGTAAGAGGTGTATGTCAACTGTTGAGTGAGAGGTGTGGTGTCAACTGTTGAGTGAGAGGTGTATGTCAACTGTTGAGTAATAGGTGTATGTCAACTGTTGAGTGAGAGGTGTATGGCAACTAGTTAGTTAGTTAGTTAGTCGACAGATCATCCTCGTTGCACATCGAACCATTCAGCCCATAAGTGCTCGGATCCCCTCCTCAGCAAATCCCGCAGCGTGTAGCTTCTAACGACGCCAGTTCTGTGTTGGTTTATCAATCTTCTTTGGCTTCCTGCGTAGTGTTCTTGTTTGGCCACCCCTCTTTTAATTTGCTGCTCTCGCAGTCTGGCCATTGTTGTAGATTCACAGTCATCACTTGGTTCTCGCAAAAGTCTCACTTCTCGTAGAGCATTCAGAATGTCAGCCTGGTCCATGGCGCGTCCGCTTTCCACAGTAGCCTCACCTGCGAGCTTGTCAGTCCGCTCATTTCTTTGTACTCCCGTATGCCCTGGCACGAAGATGAAACTAATCTTTGCCAGCCGAGACCTCTTCAGAGGCAGCAACCATTCTCTTCGGATCGACCCCTCCTCTATCCTCTTGATCATGTTCATTGAGTCGCTAAGGAAACAAGCCCTAGTGAATGTCTGTGTCTCGAGCCATGTTATTGCTTTACTTACTACCATGACTTCCATGGTCAGGCTACTTGTGGTTTCAGTGAAAGCAGAGTCCTCCTTCACAATTCGCCCTCCGGCCAGAGCTGTAAAGGCCCATGAGCTTCTCACATGTCGGACGACCGACCCATCTGTGTAGATGACCGCGTCACCGTCTAGCGAATTCTCGAAAATCAACGCTTGTACTTCAGCCTCAACAGCAGCCGGATTTTCTTGTCTGCATTTTCTATCTAGTTGGATGCAAATTGAAAAGGATGTGCAGAAGTCTGTTGGCACTTGCACCCACTCCTCGCCAGCTTCTAAGTCCTCAAGTGAACACACCTGTTGAAGAATGTCTTCGGCTTGACCCATCCACGACCTTCCTCTTTTTAACCTGCTGCCCTTCACCTTCCTAATTTCACTATGCAGTGGATGTTGTGTGGTTGCGTTAATTCTGAGGTAGGCGCGTGCCCTGCAAACTTGTATTCTCTCTTTAATGGTTGAAAAATCAAGAAGGTAGCGCATCGCCCTGCATGCTGTATCTCGTGTACATCCAAGAATAATGCGCATAGCTTCATTCTGTATCTTTTCCATCCTTTCTATCTGCTTATGGCTGAGAGTCAGGATTGCCATTGCATACTCCAAAACAGACATGACCAGCCCCTCGTACAGAAGACATAGATGGCGCTGCTCACAGTTTGCTGCCGCCATCACCCGCATCGCTGCCAAACCCCGCTTGGCCTTTGTTATCACCTGGTCTATGTGCACATTATAAGCAAGGCTTCGATCAAACCGTATCCCCAGGTAATTCATTGCCAGCGTTCTTTCCACCGTCTCTGAACACAACATTACAGTTCGTGTTGGATTGTTGACAATATGATTATTCAACGAGAACCAAGTCACTGTTGCCTTTGTTGGGTTGACCATTGCCCCAGCTTCATCACACCAAGTACTTATGCGATTGAGTTCGGTTTGTAGTTCCACAGCAACATCCTCTCTATCCTTACCCTGACGATACACTAAAACATCATCGACATATGACAATGTCCTGCCAGGTCCAGTGATCTGCTCACTGGTGATTCTCACTGTGTAGGCGTTGAACAGTACCGGAGATAATAGTGATCCCTGTGGTAGGCCAGATATATTGTTGTTGGTTTCGAAGTCCAACTGCCACATCTAAAAACTACTTTCCGTTGGAAGAGGGCTGCAGCGATCCAACTAAGGAGGAATGGACTTACGTTTAGTTCAAGAAGCTGAAACATTAAAAAATCCAGTGGTACTCTGTTGTGTGTGTCCTCAAGATCAATCGCTGCAGCAACGGTTTCAGTGCCTGAGTGGAAACCTTCATAGACATCATGGGCAAAGACTGCTGCATTGGTGCAGGTTTCTCTTTTTGGACGGTACCCACCCAGGGTGGGTGGGAAAACACCTTGCCTCTCTAGTTGGCTTGATATTTTCCTGGCAATTACCTTCTCCAGCAGTTTGCCTATTGTATTCTGCATGGTTATAATTCGATATCCCTGAATTTTTTTGTGGTCTTTGTCAGGCTTCGGCAAGGGAATCAGATAGCTGTGTAACCATTCCTCCTTGATGCTAGCACTCCCTATACTGTTGTTGTACATGTCTGCTAGTTTCTCTAGCTCATTGTCGGTACACCTATTTATGTCGTCGTATCTTATGCCATAAGGACCTGGAGCACTGTTTTTTGATCGTCGAAGCACAGCCTTGATTTCTTTCATTGTCACTGTGTCTTCATCCGTAATGTTCTGGGCCTTGCATCTGTCTGAGGTGACCTCCTTGGCCAGATTTCGGCCTCCCATGTCTGTCTGGTTGCTCTGCTCAAGGTAGCGTTCAAAGAGGGCTTTGCCCTTGTCCTCGTCAGCCCTCTGCCAGATGAGGTCAGCACCTTGGAAGTCAGAAATGCTCTTATTCTTGACTACACCACTCATGCTTTTATGTAGTCGCCAGAACAATTTCAGTGACCTGTCTGTACTTACTCTTTGACACACCTCTGCCCATTTTTCGCTTTTAACCACCTTGACCAGTTTTTTGAAATAGCTTACTTTTGTGTGCATCTCTCTTTCTAAGTGCAAGCAGGGACTAGGATGACCAGCTCTGTTCTTCTTGGCATTTTGCCATCTCCTTACAGCACTACGCTTATCCACCCAAGCCTTCTCCACCTCGAAACTCCACCACGGTGGCTGCTCCCAGCTTTTTTTCCTGCCCTGAAACGTTCTGCGCTTGTCACGTCTTATTTTACTCACCACATCTTGCCCTGTACTGTCATACTGGAACGTCTTTACCTTTAGCTTGTGCTGCCTGGTTCTGCCCTTCTCCACCAATATGCTGCAAGGGTGGTGGTCGCTGCCATGGTGTCCTAGGACACCCCATCTACACACTGTAGTGAGTGAAGGTGAAACTAGCGCCAGATCAATAGCACTGTCCTCATCGCCTGGACGGCTTGCTGTCCTGGTGACACAGCGACTGTTGATACAAACCAGGTCGATGGTTTCCAGTGCAGTCTCGAGCTCCTCCCCTTGTGTATTGGAGGAAGTGTTTCCCCATGATCTGCCTTTAGCGTTGAAGTCACCACAGAAAATAACATTTCTCTCGTGGCCTAATATGCCACTTAAGCACTGCCACTTCTGGGCGTCCACACTCGCATTGCGGGCATAAACATTAACCAACACGAATGGTATACTGGAATGAACTCTCAACGCCTGTATTTGTATATCGTCACTGTCCTAACTTGACATGTCTAGCTCTGACGCCACCAAGCTGTCGCGAACGAGAATCGCCGTTCCCAGATGTCGTCTGTTGTAGAAACATTTGAAGCCGGCAATTCGGATTAGCTGATCGCCCAGTCTCGTCTCCTGGAGTGCTACAATGTCGTTCCTGTAAACTAGGGTTTCTAAAATAGAGCCCCGTTGTTTTACACTGGCACAGTTCCGATATAGAATACGGATGTTCCTGAGTCCTAGACGGTGACACTTGAGTCTAAAACGTCTCAAACCACCGCGCTTACCTTGCTTCTTTCTCCCCGCGCGGCTACCACGCCGCTTCGTTATGTTGACTGCTGACCGCTAGGAGAACACACGTTGTTCCGCCATGTTGAAAAAACGTAAACACAGACTGCTGAGAACCACACACGCTGCTGAAAATTCACTCAAGGATGGCTTCGCTCGCTCGATGCACGAACTCCGTAGCACCCGCGCAGATCTTGATTAGAAACTCCTGGTTTTACATCCTGGCACACCAATTACACGCAAGAGATGAATAAATCCATCCACTACGCGAAAAAGTTAACGAACACAAAACAACACGACCGTCCGTCGCCATCTTGACTATTGAGTAAGAGGTGTATGTCAACTGTTGAGTGAGAGGTGTGGTGTCAACTGTTGAGTGAGAGGTGTATGTCAACTGTTGAGTGAGAGATGTATGTCAACTGTTGAATGAGAGGTGTATGTCAACTCTTGAGTAAGAGGTGTATGTCAACTCTTGAGTGAGATGTGTATGTCAACTGTTGAGTGAGAGGTGTGGTGTCAACTGTTAAGTGAGAGGTGTGGTGTCAACTGTTGAGTGAGAGACGCGGCACGGTTGTGTGACGTGGCTCTCCATAATTGTTGTGACATGTCTCTTGATGACGGTCTCGGTCATATGACCTGGTCTCGTCCCAACAGACCTGGAGAGTTTGATGTCTCGACGCTGTACAACCTAACGAAGGAGCAACTCAGTGGAGGCAACTGTACCGCCATCTTTAAGAGATTAACTAGGACAGTCATTGTCGGCCGCTTTCCGGTCTGTGAAAGCAGTATTGAAGGGGTAGGTAACTCCAAATTATAGAGATGAATTAGGGCAGAAGTCACACAAATTATGTGGCACGGTTTACTGCCTGGCATATTTTGCTGCATTTGGTAAGGGGCATACAGCAGTTATATGAATTCTACTTTACCTGAGATACTTTACACACATAATCACTGATAATCCTCGAAAGTGGAGCATTAATTATCGCCACGGCAATCACAGATTTAGAATGAAATCTTTCTTTGAGTAAAAAAATTGACTGGAACGGCCTAATTGCTAATGCATCGACATATCTGAGCAATATTTTGAGCAATATCTGTTCTCAAAAAGGTTGGTTGTAGGAATAACAACATAGAGCAAGTTACCTCGCTGACCTATCCCCATCCCCTCCCCTACCTCCCTATATGATTATCACGAATAGCCTGTTCCTTGGCATGACGATGTGTTTCTTTCTCAAAAGGAATTTAGAAGTCTAGTATCCCCAGTCTAGACGAGACAACGCTTCATGTTCAGTAATGGCGTATTTGCGCTCGGCTGGCGATGTGTTCTTACTGCTAACAGAACAGAACAGAAACTATCTTAGAATAGAATAGGATTAGGGGAGACAGAAAAATACAATAGAAATAAGTTGAGGCAATCTCGCACCGTCCCCCGAAATCACTAGAAAAGGGACATTACAAAGAAATAAGATATTCCAGAGGCTTGAGACAGAGGTTGAGAACGGGGTTCTTCCAATACAGTCAATGTTTTAAACAACAAGGCTGCAACAACAACAGTGAGTGTGCAAATCAACATAGAAACAAACACGAATGATGTGCATTAACCTCCAAATTACAAAATCTGCAGTAGAACAAGAAATTATGGTGCAGCAATAAGTGTAAGCGACAGCAAAAAATGTACAGTGCAGCACACACACAACATATAGGGCACAACACGAATGGATATTACAGCTAGAATTATCAGGTACAACACATACACACACACACACACACACACACACACACACACACACACACACAAGAGGAAAACCTAACGTTCATATACAGGCGTCTCCCGTAAAGAAAAATAACATTTACCAACTGCAGTCCTGTTTGGGTTCAGATACAAAAGTGCAATACATCTCGTGTACACTTTTTACTATTAGCTCAGTAAAGCATTTTATTACGATAGCTTACTCAACAAGATACAGCATTTGAACTATACTTGGGCTTTCCTTCATAGCACACTCATGAAACCTTAGTTAGTTAGTTAGTTACTTAGTTAGTTAGTTAGTTAGCTAGCTAGTTAGTTAGTTAGTTAGTTAGTTAGTTAGTTGGTTGGTTGGTTAGTTAGTTAGTCGACAGATCATCCTCATTGCACATCGAACCATTCAGTCCATAAGTGCTCGGATCCCTTCCTCAGCAAATTCAGCAGCGCGTAGCGGCTGTCGGATAAATAGTTGACGGCTCAACCCTAAAGAGATGAATGATCCAGAGTTCCTCTTTCTCAATGTGATCCTGCCCGTTATAATTAATTTAGCTGTCACTGGCTCAATGATTTGAGACCATTAAATAGAGTTTTGTAGAATCAAGGTATACCTCAAGGGAAAAAATGAAATTTTACTGAGTATCCCAAATGTCCTTATGGATGGTTCCTTGCCTCTCCTCTACCAACTAAATAATTAATCTAGAGTAATTGCTTACAACAATTTTACTATGACAAGAGAACTCTCAAAAGAGAAAATAACCCGTAATTTTCATCATTTAATATACATATTAATGGATTTGTAGCTTATAAATATAATAACATACAACAAGCAATACAGTACAATTACAATATTATGGGCATATTAGTCTCTTAACTAAGTATCTATCTCCTGGCTGTGCCACTGTATCATACAAGGTCCTCAGAGTTGCATCCGTTCTTAATTATAAATATTGGGCCTCTTCTGCTGGCCTAATTCTAATCTGTGGAAAGAAACTGGGTACACCCTGGTTAGTTTCCCATCCATGTTCTTAGATCTCGATAGCATTCAGTGTAGAATATTCTGGAGAGTTCTTTTATTTTTTTTTTCCGGTTTGAGTTAATCTTTTGGCTCACTGTGTTTCTTCCACACTATACTTAGGAAAAGGATATTTAATACCTGTCCTGGAAAGGTGGTGAAAATTGTCAGGAAGTTGCTGTGGGATAGTATTTGGCCTCACTATCTCAGCTGCCTCACTCAGTTAAGTGGCTACTGCATTCACAAAGTTAGGTCTGGATAATGACCACTACCTGCAATTTTAGCATCCATCATAAGTCTAAAAATATTCGCAATGTAAACATCAGAACTGAAATGTTTTATATTTTTCTCAAGAACATCACAAAGAAAATACCTAAAAGAATTTTGATCCTAGGAAAATAAACAGTGGAAGGTAAAGAGTCTTGGTGCTCTCAAATAGTTATCCACAACATAATGGGTTGCTCTCCATTCCATCTTCCATTATATGGTGTTCAAGTTTTAGACTAGCAGATGTGCTGTTTCATCTTCACCTATGCCTGTCTCAGGTCTACCGGTTAAGTCATACCTTGATTGATTTGGAATTGACAACTATGTCTCCCATCCCATTCTGTACCTAGTTAATTCTCTTATTCATCTTGTTCTATTCAAGAAAAAGGGTCTCATACATTAAGGATTTTTTTTTTTTAAATCATTTCCCATTTCAATGAGTATTTGCTTATAAATAATATAAGCACATTGTGGTACCATTCTTGTATAGCATTCAGGTGTATTCTTCTTCATTAAATGTTTCAAGTGAGAAGATTTCTTCCATTCTCATGGATGTAATATTTATTATTATCATCATCGACATCATCATGGTTTCCTTATATCAGTGTAATTACTATCATTATCATTATTATCATGCTTATGACATTAGAAATCATTACATCATTCTGACATTATCATCATAATCATTATTACATCATTATCATTATCATTACAGCCATCATCATCAATCTTTGTAGTACATTATTACCATACACTAGACCATATGTGTTAACAGTAGTGACATGAAATACACAGTGGGATTTTGCTTAAATTACAACCACAGATGCTGGTAGCATGCATAATGTATGATATTGGTTGTGTCATGCTTAGCGCACACAACTAGATGATTATAGTATGAATGATATTTTATACAAAGTGTTGTTATGCGCCGGAGTGTACTAAATTATTATTTAGTTTATGGGTTACGCCGAACCATTTCTCTAGTGATAGTCATGGCATTTCACATCAAGTTGCCGACTATCTTGAGATTGACATTTGTCCTATATTCCCTCTCTCTCAGCCTATAACTTCACTCACTCACTCAAACTCCTCATGCATCAGTCAACATATCCATCTTTGCATGTGGGGTCAATTCAATCATCTCAGACATCATTCATATGTATGGATGATCATTTCACTCAGTCAATAGACACATTCATATTGGTATGGGTGATCATATAGGAATCATTCATCACACATCCTTCATACTGGCATGTAAGGTGGGTACTTATGTGATTTCCCAATGATAACCTTAAATGTTAACACCATTGACATCACAATGAGATCTCACCCATTCATCAGACACAATGATATCTGTATGGATGACAATCATGCATATGTAGGTGCTTTATCCCTGATAAATTCACAGGTTCAATAACAATGATATTACAATTAAATCTCCTCCCTCATCAGAAATTATAATATTTCCTGATTGATAATTAATCATTCATACTGAGGTGGTTTACAAATGATACATTCACATCTGTTTACAATAATGAATCACACATGACATAAATTTATGTGATCATTAGACATAATTATGAGATTCTCAAAGGATACTTCCTCATGTGTAGCAATAATGAAAATACACAGGGGTCCCTACATGGTCGCATGAATTTATGTGATCTCCTCAGTCTACATTCAGGCATTATGAATCTTAACCATTCTAACATGCCGGTTGCCTAAGTATTATTATTGTGTGGCACAAACATTAATTCCATATGTTTACAACACTGAAAATACATTGACTCACCACAGGGTTGCTTTACTCAACACACACAATTATGATCCCTGTAGAATTAATTTGGTTCTCGTGTGTTCATGAAATACCAGAAAACTATTTCTTTGCCCATGTGCTCATGTCAAAAAGTAAATCTACTTACTAATGTGCTCAAATCTACTTGACTATACACATTACACTAATTTCTCTATCAGTGCTGGCACATGTAAACTAGTTTTAAATCTTACCAGTGGGCACATGTACCATATGTCCTTCCCACTGTACTAAGAATTCTGAGTTACCTTAAGTCTTAAATTACCACTCTAATTTATTGTAGATTGAGTTTCATGCTTAAGAAATAAAATATATAACATGTGTCTAATGTTTTATACATTAACTAAGTTGTTTAGCTGGGAGAAAATAAAACACTGTAGTTTTCTCCTAATGTACAGTTTATCTTATGACTTTGATAACTGAGTATAATATTATTTGGTTTCTACTAGATTAATTTCTTAAGAACTCACCATTCTAAATCATTGTAGATTAAGTTGCATAAGAAATAAATGTACAGCTTGGACTAATGCTTATACATTAAATCAGTTGTTTCCTTTGGGAGAAAATAAAATTCACTATGGTTATTCGTAATGAATAGTTTATCTATAAACTATAACAATTAAATATATTATAATTAACTTCTTAAGAACTCTCAACACGTGTTCAACAAGTCGACTTACCAACTCTTCTTCTGGGAAAAAGGCGAACAGACCAAACTAAAATTTAAATGAATTACATATGGTGTTTACCTTATTTATCAGAATGACTGCCACATACTTCGGCGACTGGTTTCAGAGTCTGATTGCGATGTCTTTGTTGGCTGAGGCTTTCCTCCTCTTAGTAATCAAACTATGTTGTATTTTACTATTTGTTTGGGAGGGTGCACACACTCCATTTGCCTCTGATCTTCCTGCCTCGTGTTTGTGTGGGTTGGTGAAAAAAACATGCTGTCTTCCGGATGCCCACTGCTATTTATACGGTGTCTTTTCCGGTTCACCTTTTTCATTGCCAATGGGTATATTAAATCTTGGATCGTACAATTGTGGAACAAACAATCCTGTTGCAATGTTCAGGTTTTAATTGTCGAAGGAAAATTACAGCATGTTACGTTTGTGAAAATAAAGTATATCACAGCGGCTCACGACACCAGTTCTGTGTTGGATTATTAATCTTCTTTGGTTTCCTGCGTAGTGTTCTTGTTTGGTCACCTTTGTACTAATAACAAGCAGACTTTGCAAGACACATCTCAACATTGATTAGGTGTACCTACATACATAAACATCGCATTTATAGAGATAATAATAATGCTACATCTCCGACACAATTTCCCCCAAAACAGCTATATACCCCATATCACCTATTCTCCCACACAATTTTCCAAAAACAACTATATCCCCCAAATCACCCATACTCCCTCACAATTATCCAAATCAGATATATTCCCCATATCACCTGTTCTCCCACACAATTTCCCTAAAACAGCTATATCCCCCACATCTCATGTTCCCAGCTTGTATCCAGTAAACCATAATAATCCCACTGCCTACACTTGATCAGATATTCTTCTTCTTCTTCAGCGTTCCGGGCCATTGAGGTTCTTTGCTGAAGATACAATCCGTCTTCATTCGTCTCTTTGGTTGACCTTCTCTTGCCAGTCGTTGATTCCAAGTGCTTGTAGGTCTGTATATAAATTATCTCTCCACCGTCTTCTTGGTCTACCTCGGGGTCTACGGTCATTTATTTCCTTAGTGTAAGCGCTTTTTGTTTCCCTATTATCTTCCATTCTTTCTATATGCCCCAGCCAGTGTAGTCTATTAGCCTTCATGATACCAGTGATTAGCGGGTACTTAAACAGACCAAAAATGTCTTTGTTACTTCTTCTTTTCCACTCTACACTTTGTGTATCCCTAATGGGTCCACAGATGCGTCTTAAAACTTTGTTCTGAAAGGTTTGTAGCAAGGCTTCGTCTCCGTTCGTTGTACTCCAGGTTTCAGAGCCATACAGCACAACTGGTCTGATCAGTGTTTTGTATATTGTGATTCTGGTGTTACGAGATAACGCATTTGATTTTAGTAGATGTTGTAGTGCATAGTATATCATATTTCCAGAATTGATTCTAGTTTGTATTTCTTCCCTTATGATGTTGGAGCAGTTGAAGATTGTACCCAGGTATTTGCATGTTTCCGTTCTTTTAATGGTCATATTATCTATTTGTATGTGGCCAGAGTTTTTAACCATTCCTTCTCTTGAAATTACCATATATTCTGTCTTATCTTGGTTGATAACGAACCCCATCTGTTGGGCTTTTTCCTTTAAGTAAGTCAATATTTCCAATGTCTTTTGTTAATTTTCCCCTATAATATCTATATCATCTGCATATCCAAGCAGCTTGGATTTTCCTCCAATATCACAATCCTCCTTTACCTTCCTTACAACTTTCTCTAGAGCCAGATTGAAGAGTAGCGGCGATAGTGCATCTCCCTGTTTTAAGCCAGATGTTATTTGGAAAGGGTCTGATTTCCTGCCTTTATATGTTACTATATTATAAGTATCTTCCATGCATAGTCTGGTCATGTTGATTAACTTTCTTGGTATTCCAAATTCCTGCATAGCATTCCATAGACTATTCCTAAGGACACTATCATAAGCCTTTTTTTAAAATACACAAAAATGTTATGGATATCTCTTTTATATTCTCAATTTTTCTCGGCTATTTGTCGTAAGATAAATATCTGATCTATTGTTGATCTGTTTTGTCTAAAACCCGCCTGGTAGTCACCTAATATGTCTTCTGAATATGGTGTTAGTCTATTTAGTAATACTGCGGATAGTATCTTATAGCTTGTGGACAGTAGTGATATTCCTCTATAATTTTCACATTGGAACTTGTCTCCTTTCTTAAAGATAGGTATCAATAATGACTCTTTCCAGTCATGGCGTAATTCTTCTGTCCTCCAGATTTTTATTATTAGTTCGTATAGCTTTAGATGTAATGCATGGCCACCTGCCTTTATAAATTCAGCTGTAATTCCATCAGTCCCAGTTGCCTTATTGTTAAGTCGTGTGATTACATATAGGATTTCTTCAAATGTAGGTTCTTCAATTTGTGGTTCACATGTTAGAACCTCTTCCTGTGGGAAAGTGTTATTTGGAGCTTCACAATTTAGTAATTCAACAAAATATTCTTTCCATGTGTTGCAAATTTCCTCATTGGTATTTATCATATTCCCATTTTTGTCTTTTAAACCATATGTGTTTTGTTGGTGCCCTCGTTTCATTGACTTCAGTTCTTTAAAAAAGCTTTCTGGATTCATTTTTCTGGTGATTAGTTTCCATATCTTTGATTATATTACTCATATATTCTCGCTTCTGCTGTCGGACTATATTTGTAGCCTCTTTACATTCATTTCTAAAATGCTCTTCCTTTTGGATGTTGTTGATGTCATTTAACCATAAATGTCTGGCATTCTTTTTCCTAATGACTGCTTCTTTACATTTTTGATTGAACCATCTGTTCTTTCTAAGCGTGGTTAAGACACCGAGATATTCTTCTGCGGTAGATTGAATTGTATTCTTGATGTTCAACCAAGTTTGGTTAACGCTTTCCTCCAAAGGCTTTGCAGAGTTTCAAGTTTACATTTTATTTCATCTGTAAATTTCTCTTTGACTGTAATTTCTTGTAGTTTTTCTCTGTTATATGTTGGGTGTAATCTTTGTAATTAAGTATAGATCGCTCTCTTAAGTCTTATTTTAAATTTTGCTCCACGAGGAAGTGGTCACTGTGGCACTCAGCTCCTCTATAACTTCTAACTTGCTGTATGTTTGATGCATTTCTGTTGTTAATTAAAATGTGATCTATTTTATTATAGGTTCTCTTGTCACATGATTTCCAAGTTTGCTTGTGTATATCCTTTCTTTGTAGTCTGGTACTGCTAATCTGCAGTCCTTTGGCTTCTGCCAGGTTGATGACTCTCCATCCATTATCATTTGAAGTTGTATGTAGGCTTTCCATACCGGCCACTTTTTTATTAGTTTGCTCTCTACCTATTTTTGCATTGAAGTCTCCCAGCACAATCAGGATGTCCTGTTTGGGGGTTTCTTCTATGACATCTTCCAGATCATTATAAAAGTCTTCTTTAACGACATCTTCTTTCTCTTCGGTAGGCGCATGTACATTAATCATCGTTATATTTTTCCATTACCTTTTATTCGTAATTTACTAATCCTGTCATTAACAGCTTTAAAGTTTGAAACGTTCCCCATAACTCTTTTTTTGATGGCAAATCCTGTTCCTAATTCATGTTTATTTTGGGTGTTTCCTCCATATATTATAATCATTCCATTTTGCTCTAAAGTACCCTCTCCTGGCCACCTTATTTCTTGAATTGCTGTTATATCCATTTGATATTCAACCAGCTCCCGGGTTAGTTCTTCGGCCGCTCCAGCTCGATATAGTGTCCGTACATTCCATGTTCCAAATCTCAAAAGTCCTTTAACGTTCCAAGGTAGTTGTCCAAATAAGTCAGTCCGAATTCGAGGCTCATGTATCTGTTTCGTAACAAAAATGGTTTTTACAAAGGTGGGGATGTTAACCCCACGCTTGGAGTAGCTTGCTTCGCTTCGGAAGTCACGGGTGACAAGCATCGCCTGGATCTTTTCTCCGGGGCATGCCGGTGTGCTGGGAAATGAATAGGCGGACAGATTGGCTGGCTCTGCAGAACTTGGTGGAGTATTGATACATGACAAGACAGACGTGGTTGCGACCTTGTGGGATCACGTGCACACATCGGAGGAGCAAATGGATTACCGTCGTCTGGCAAGAATGAGACAGCGAGGAGTGACGAGGGGATTTGGCCGACGCTCAACGCTCAGAGGAAAGGCGAGAAGGACTTATAATCAGATTGCTAATGGTACTATTGGTGTTGGAATTCTTCGCTGGCTGCTGAGGATGGGGACGGAGCACTTATTGGAATGCCTCGAATGCTGTGATGTCGATTCCTAAATCAATCAATCAATCAATCAATCAATCAACCCCACGCTTCAACACCCAACCTGGAGGACCAGGGTGTTTCTCTTTGTCTGTTCTCTACCCTTTGACCTGTCCGGCTTGGGAGGCCTTGCTGGTAGCTACGCTACCCCCGGCATAGCTCTCATGGTCATTGAGAAACTCAAGCTCCCCACCACGACAAGGTGGAAACACCATCGGCGGAGATGATCAGATATTGTATGCATTAATTCAACTCAAGTCACCGCTATCTGACCTGTACCTAACCGTGCCCCTCATAAACGCCTCGCTCATTCTTGCCTGTGTTAACTCCATTTAGGTCAGATATGTACAGCTGTAGATGACTACACGGGAAATCAATTGCGCAACCCGTTGAGGCAACTAAGACAGTTCACAAATAAACACACATAGTATTGATTTGGCACTCATTGAAAGAGAACAAGGAAGTAGAGTTTAGAAGACGCACTAGACAACATGAAATTTGATAGCTATAGTTACCAAATGGGATTCCAACCTCCAAATGACGATAGCACCTCGCTGCAGGAACAAGTGTACTACGACGCATGACCAACGTTTTGTTTTAAAGTTGCGTATCCCTTACAGGACGTTGCAATCAACACCATAATTTTTAATTTGCTGTTGATGTTTTTGTCCAACTAGACACTCCAAAAATGTGTCATTATTAACCTTCATTGATAGGAATTCTGTTCGTATCCTATAGTTGTAGGTTCATCTGTGTGATAGACCTGACTCTTTTTGGAGTGTCTAGTTGGCCATGCGCCTAAGTACACATGTTCCTGCAGCGAGGCGCTGTCGCCATTTGGATGTGAAAGGTTCGAATCCCGGTCGGTAACTATAGCTTTCAAATTGTATGTTGTCTAGTGCGTCCTCTAATCCCTATTCCCTTCTTCACCTTCTGTGAGCGCCAACCAATACTATGTGAGTTTATTTATGGACTGTAGATGAGTACACCTGTTTAGTACACAGCAGGGCCTAAATCAAACAACATATTACCACATCTACACTACTACAATTACTACTACATTACACTACTACAATTTATTGATGTGTTTCCTGCTACCGTTCTCCCCCGAAAATAAGACCTACCCCTATAATAAGCCCTATACGATTTTCCAAGATGCTTGTAATATAAGACCTACCCCTAAAATAAGAACTAAGTAAGTTAGTCTGCTAGAATGAGAGACTTGATGCCGATTGGACAGTCGGTGTCCAGACGCCACTTTCGCGCACTTCATAATTTTCGGATATTGTTCATAGTTGAATATGTCAATCAATCAATCAATCAATCAATCATGTGCAATGCCGGACAGCGTGGATGGTCATGTCTCGCCATTTCACTCGATCACCAGAGTCGTGGATCAACTCAGTGTTCCTGTCTCGTCCATGCCATGTGGCCAAGCCATCCAGGTATTTTCCTCTCGGTCTTCCCCTTGGTCTGTTCCCTTCGATCTTGCCTGTTGTCACTAAGTTCTCCAATCCATTTCTTCTCATAACATGTCCAAAAAATGTTGACTGTCTACGTCTAATTTCTCTAATCAGTTTACGATATTCATTTGTCTCCTGTAATACTTGGTCATTGGGTTTTCTGTCTGTCCATGGTATTCTTTGCATTTTCCTCAGAAACCACATTTCTGCAGAAATCAGATGTTTTCAGCTTTACTGCACATTGTCCAAGTTTCACATCCATACAAAAGAACAGGCTCTATGTATCCCACCAACACTCTTTTTCTCGTTTCAATTGACATTTTTTTTATTGGTCAGAATGTTTTTCATCTTGCTAAAGGCTACTTTCGCCATGGCGATTCTTGTTCTAATCTCTTCAAGGCATCTCCCATCAGATGTTATGACTGTTCCGAGATAATTGTACCGATTTACTTGTTCAAGAATATTCCCATTTACTTGTATATTACATTGTGGTACTTCGCTCTTCCTAGTGACGACCATAACCTGTGTCTTCTTACAATTTAATTCCAACCCCAGCTGCTCACTGTGTACAACAACCACGTATTCTAATTGTTGCAGATCCTGTGCATTGTCTGCAATCAATACTGTATCATCTGCATATCTAATGTTATTGATGTTTCGTCCTCCAATACTGATTCTATTTATATCTTCTACATTTCTGAAAATATTTTCACTGTACAGGGAAAAAGATCTGGAGACATTACATATCCCTGCCTAACACCCCTCTTAATAGGCTGATATTTTCCCACTTCATTCTCAATTCCGATGGCAGCTTTTCGTTTCCAATATATGTTTTTTATAAGTCTAATGTCTTTCCCGCCAGCTTCCTGGCCTAGAGGTTAGCGACTTTTCTCCGTAATCTCGTATACTCTTTAAGTAACGTGACGACGGTGAGAATCAGCAGTGGTTCGAATCGCGTCGGTTACTTACGGGGTAGGTGAGCCGGCTGCTCAGAAAGCAATGGCAAACTACTGAGCGTAATATTGCCATGAAATCAACAGTCAGCTGAAAGATGCTGATGTTGACAGCGATGTCCTGTAAAGGATATGCAAATAGTACATGTCTTTCCCATCAATTTGTAGATTTACAAGCATATCCACTATGTTGACATATCTAACTCTATCAAAAGCCTTTGTGTAGTCAATAAAGAAAAGATGTATATCCTTGTTTACTTTTTTTGCACATTCAATAACTGTTCGCAGCATATACACAGCATTTACTGTACCCTTTCCTTCTACTAACTACTAACATCAATAACGTTACGGGAATATTTAACTACTAACATCAGTAATGTTACGAGGATGTTTAACTACTGACATCAATAATGTTACGGGAATATTTAACTACAAACATCAGTAATGTTACGAGGATGTTTAACTACTGCCATCAATAATGTTACGGGAATATTTAACTACTAACATCAATAATGTTACGGGAATATTTAACTACTAACATCAATATCTTTACGGAAATGTTTAACTACTAACATCAATATCTTTACGGGAATGTTTAACTACTAACATCAATAATGTTACGGGAATGTTTAACTACTAACATCAATAATTTTACTGGTATATTTAACTATAAACATTAGTGATGTTATGGGATGTTTAACTACAAACATCAGTGATGTTATGGAAACGTTCGGCTACTGATATCGCTGATTGAATTGCAACTGTTTAACTCTTGACATCACTGATGGCATAGTAACATTTAAGTTCACATAGTTTACAATATGTCCATGTGCAACTATTGACATATGTGATTGTTTTACATGTTAGAATAACCCAAGTTATGACGATACATTCGTGTGTAACCGTCTCAGCATTATCTTCCCACCGACTGTTTCCGGCTACTCCAAGACACCTTACATATTCGACCGGACAGGCCCCAGGTATGTACTCTTTCACCTTGAAGATAAACCCTGGTATATTTACCAGTTTGTACGAGTCTAAGATACGAAGATTCTTTGTGCCAGATCTTAGTCAGATATGACTGAGCTACCGTAAAACAGTAGACGGTACTACCTGGTTTCTGTTAGCGCCGAACGTTGGGCGGCGCTTACCAAACCCGACACCCCACATTGTGCCAACTGCTTCGGGCGGAAGAGCGCAATTGGGAGGGTACAAGCCTTACCCTGGTGCCAGGAAATGCAACCTAAAGACAAAATGTCATGGCAGGGCAGACCAGGCCCTAAGCCTTGGTTGGCGGCTGGTCTAGGATCGAAGCTCCGATAGGCGGACAATAAGAGCATTGTTTTGCTGATCCGGCAGCTTCTGCAGCTTGTCTTGTTCCAGATGTAGAGGTGTTACCTTTCCTCTGGAGTGAACTAGGCAGTCCGAGAGAGGGATCATGCTGCATGGGCAACACATGATCTCTATATTTTAGCCCAGGCTTTGTGCGATGGAGAGGCAATAACTCCATCCCTTACAGACTATCGTCTGTCAAGACGGCAAGGTGCCAACAAAGAGATGGCTTTTCCAGAATTGTCTGTGATCACATGTTGATCGACGGAGTACATGAGCACTTTGTTAATGGGTAGAGAATACGTGAGGTGTAGTTGCTGGTAAGCTCGTGTTCTTTAGTACACTAGTTCTCCAGGATTCTCAAGTAAATTCCATCTGAAGAAGACAACAGACACAATGCTCTTCATCAAAAAAAATGAAAGAGTAACTTTGAAATTCGCGCATCAGATAATGAAAGACTGCGTGGGAGATACTGGATCTTGTTGCGGTGATACTGATGAACCAAACATTCAGCGGACGAATACAATGTGTGAGAAAAGATCGGCCCAATGGATAAGAGCGCCCGCACTTGAATATCAAGTGTGCCGATCCCGAGACAGCGGATTCAACTAATACATCTGACAGTGGCACTAAAATGTTGACTTCTCGTCCTTGACTTGGGGACGTAAATTAGTCTTGATGGCTTGATGGCGAGGGAAACTGGTTATAGGGAAAGCTAATCCATACACTAAATGTAGCCTAGCGGATTAGAAGTCTTAAAATAATAGCAGGTGTATTAAATACGCTTGAACTGAAAGAGAGGGAACAATATATATATATATATATATATATATATATATATATATATATATATATATATATATATATATATATATATATATATATATATATATATATATATATATATATGGTGTATTTTTAATGACTGTGGGGTTTTGAAAATATTGCCGTTCCAAGTTTTGTATTTAACTTTTATTTTGCATGAACACCATATAGGGCGAAAACAAACTTGGAACGGCAATATTTTTAAACATCCCGCAGTCATTAATAATACACCCGATTTATGTGAGTGTGCGTGCTTCCGCGTGTCTGTGTGCGTGTGTGTGTGTGCGTGTGTGTGTGTGCGGAAAGCGAGAAATATACTCCTGTACATTTCTACTCATCCATATTTAAATTCAGTCTTTGAGGAATCAAGTCTATGTTGGTGTTATTTTAAGGCAGTGACGGATACATTGCTGTAGTTTTAACGGAGTGACGGTTAAATTGGTGTAGTTTTTATGTCTGCCCGATGTGTTGACAGAAACCCAGACACACGCGTGTAGTTTCACCCAGTAACACTTACAGTGGTGGTATGTAAACACAGACACACGGCTGTAGTATTCAGGGATTGTGTGAACTTGGTGTATGTGTAACTGATGTCCGGTTAGGTTCGTTTAATGTTCGGACATTGGTAGACAAGAGTCTGAGACAAGAAGAATATACCGGCAGACTATTCGCCGTGGACGTGGGCGCAAGTGGCCCTGGTTAAACTCCGCATACGACCTGCTGAAACTGCTGGGTGTAGAAGGCCAGGTAAAAAACATAGGCATCTAAAAAGCTGGGTGAGGCAGCGGAAAAAAGCCTCGTGCTGGCTATGAAGCAGGCGTAATGCGGGGTGGGACAAGGATACGTAGTAAATGGGTCAACTTGGCCTCCAATCTGAGTCACCGTCTCTCAAGAAGAACAACCAACCTCAGCAACATCGAAGCCGCTCCAGAAGATTGCAACCTCATGATGACACTGAAACCTCTCCAGAAGATTGCAACCTCATGATGACACTGAAACCTCTCCAGAAGATTGCAACCTCATGATGACACTGAAACCTCTCCAGAAGATTGCAACCTCATGATGACACTGAAACCTCTCCAGAAGATTGCAACCTCATGATGACACTGAAACCTCTCCAGAAGATTGCAACCTCATGATGACACTGAAACCTCTCCAGAAGATTGCAACCTCATGATGACACTGAAACCTCTCCAGAACATTGCAACCTCATGATGACACTGAAACCTCTCCAGAAGATTGCAACCTCATGATGACACTGAAACCTCTCCAGAAGATTGCAACCTCATGATGACACTGAAACCTCTCCAGAACATTGCAACCTCATGATGACACTGAAACCTCTCCAGAACATTGCAACCTCATGATGACACTGAAACCGCTCCAGAACATTGCAACCTCATGATGACACTGAAACCTCTCCAGAACATTGCAACCTCATGATGACACTGAAACCTCTCCAGAACATTGCAACCTCATGATGACACTGAAACCTCTCCAGAACATTGCAACCTCACTGACTACACAAATGCTTTTGATAGAGTAAGACACGTCAGCATCGATGCATGCACATCTCCATGGTGATGACACATCTTGCGATTATGGACACCTTACTGGGGCTGCAGTCACAAATAGAGAGCATCTGTTGGATTTGTTCCCAGGAGAAGCTGGTGTGTGGGGAACTAGATGGCGGACATACTGGCTGGGTCTGCGCTGCATTGTGGGGTATTGGTGCGTGATAGGGCAGATGTGGTCAGGGCATTTTGGAATCGTGTGTATAGTGCAGAATACAGTGTAGATCTTCATGGTGTGTAATGGTGCTGCAGGGAGTGACCAGAGGATCTGTTCAACAAAACTCGCGGGGAAGGCCAGACGGAATCACACATACTCGGACTGCTACTGGGGCTCTGTTGGACTCTGGCTGTTGCTGATGAAGAATGAGCATTATGTGAATGTCTGGAGTGCTGTGATGTCGGTTCTTGACTCAACTCACTTCTTTATAGTGGATACACGAAGCTTTCATCACCAGGGAAAATAGAGGTCAGCACACATACACGCACAAACACACACAGACACACAGACACACACACAGACACACAGACACACACACACACACACACACACACATATATATATATATATATATATATATATATATATATATATATATATATATATATATATATATATATATATATATATATATATAACTGAGTTTTTTCTTTAGTGATGGTTACTCTACTCGAGATCATGGCACTCTACAACTACACCTGACCTGGCTTTTCATTCACCAGACCTAGAGTGGAACATTACACGAATTGTTGGGAAACAACTAGGTGGCAGTGACCATCGACCAGTCTTTCTAACTGTAGAAAATGAGCTTGTAAGTGAAAGCAGCACCCTCTCAAGGTGGAACTACAAGAAAGCAGACTGGGCAATGTACAAGAATCGCACCAGCATACTGGTTAGAAACCTGAACACTGAGAAAGACATAAATAAAGTAGTTGAAGAGTTTGGGAAATGCATACTACAGGCAGCGAGAGAAACAGTACCAAGAGGAGCCCGTAAACAATATAAACCCTACTGGAGTAGTGAACTGGAACAGTTGCATAATGATGTGGAAGTATGTAGAAAGCAAGCAGAGGCCACACCCAGCCAAGAGCACCACAATAAATTCCAGCATGCAAAAGCCAAATTTCAAAGGGCCAAGCTGCAGGCTAGACGGAAAAGCTGGCAGGAAAAAACAGAGTCTCTGAACTTTGAAAGAGACACAAGGAAATTGTGGAAGCTAATAAAACAACTTAACGATGAGGGCACAGGGAGAAACTCAAAAATTGCACTACATAAAGATGGAAACACCTTAACAAGAAAGCAAGCAGCTGACCATTTTGCGGACTCATTCGCACAAGATAACAATATCAAAATCAGTCCAGAGAAACAACAAGAGATTCGAGAGAAACGGCAACATACAGGACAGAAGGAAATAGTACATGAGGTTCTGGAGGCACCCATCACAATCAGCGAACTGGAGCTAGCCATATCAAAACTGAAAATGTGAAAGTCACCAGGAGCTGATGGTATCTCCAATGAAATTATCAGGAACCTAGGAACAGAGGCCAAAGCAAAGCTGTTGCAGATCTTCAATAACAGTTGGACCTCAGGCAGTGTTCCACAAGCCTGGAGAGAAGCAATCATGATACCCCTCCTAAAATCTGGGAAAGACAGTTCCATTGCCTCCAGCTACAGACCCATTAGCCTCACCAGTTGTCTCTGCAAAACACTGGAGCGCATCATCAATCACAGACTGCAGTGGTACGTTGAATGTAAAAACATCCTTGTGCCACAGCAGGCTGGCTTTAGGCAGTGCTACTCTACGGAAGATCAGACAGCCTACCTCTCTCAAGAAATTGAGGATATGCAATTAACTTTGCCTCATAAATAAAGTATCAATATAATGAGTGGCAGTGGCGTAGCTATGGACATGTAAGCAGTATAGAATTACATGACTCATAAATAAAGAGACGGCAATTAACCAACAAGTCAGTTTGTGAGACAGAAACATAAAAAGCTGTATAGACCTGAACCATCACACTGACGACAGATGTACTTTGTCTCTGACAGGTTCCCGACCGTCGGTTTCCCGGACACGTACGACAGGATCTGTGGCCAGCCTGGGCAGGTCACTCGCAGATACAAGTGAGCAGACGATAACTGGCCCGCCTGACAGTGCAGCAGAGGATGTAGTTAGCACTATTGTCTGTTATCTTAGAGTCTCGTGTATTTAGGCTGCGCATGTTCCACTGTGTTGTGCTTATTCTACACATCTGCCACTGTGTTTGTGCTTACTCTACACATCTCTCACTATGTTTATGCACTTGTCCCATTGGCTATGCGATGTTTGCAGTTTTTATTTTGTTAAACCACTCCTTTCCCTTCTCCTTCTCTGTGTGTGTCTGTATGTATGTCTGCCTCTCCGTATCTATGTACATTCTACACACGCATACATAGAGATATGTGTATCAACACACACATACAGGAGATATATGTATCAACTCACACATACGGGAGATAATTGTATCAACACACGTATACAGGAGATATATGTATCAACACACACGTATAGGAGATATATGTATCAACACACGTATACAGGAGATATATGTATCAACACACACATACAGGATATATATGTATCAACACACGCATACAGGAGATATATGTATCAACACACTCATACAGGATATATATGTATCAACAAACGCATACAGGAGATATGTGTATCAACACACACATACAGGAGATATATGCATCAACACACGCATACAGAAGATATATGTATCAACACACACATACAGGAGATATATGTATCAACAAACGCATACAGGAGATATATATATCAACACACACACATACAGGAGATATGAGAATAGACCTTACAGTTGGTGTTGGAGTGTTGACAATATGGTTATTTAAAGAGCACCATGTCACTGCTGCCGTCCTTTGGTTGACCATTGCCCCAGCTTCAACGTACCAAGAGCTTATGCGATTGAGTTCTGTTTGAGTTCCAGTCACCCTATCTCTATCCTTACCCTGACGATACACTAACGCATCGTCTGCTTGCGACAAAGTCCTCCCTGGACCTGTGATCTGCTGGCCGGTGAATCTCAGTGTAAGCGTTGAATTCAGAATAGGAAGAAACATTTTTTATCAACACACGCATACACACAGATATGTGTGTCTACCTTACGCCATGTTAGGCTTCTCATATTCTGGTCGGGACATCACAACTATCATGTGACTGTCTAAGCTTGTCCTCTAATAGTGTACTGAGAAATAAAGTCTACGGAAATGCACAGATGTGTTTGTATTTCTTTAGGCACGAGTTGAACTGAATGGGTGAATGAGTAAGTGAATATATGGACTTGTGAATGTACGTTTTCGACAATTTCAACTCATTTTTAAGTCAAACAGAATGTGGGTTCGCCACATGGCTTCAGAGGTGGACATATCCAGATGGAACAGTGACGAGATTAAGAGTTCAGTCCAGTCAACCATTCGTGTCGGTTAATGTTTATGTCTGTAATGCGAGTGTGGATTCCCAGAGGTGGCAGTGCTTGAGTGACATATTAGGTCAAGAGAGGAATGTCATTTTCTGTGGCGATTTCAACGCTAAAGGAAGATTATGTGGAAACATTTCTTCCAACACACAAGGGGAGGCGCTCGAGGCTGCACTTGAAACCATCGACCTTCTTTGTATCAACAGTGGCTGTGTCAGCAGGACAACAAGTCATCCAGGTGATGAGGACAGTGTTAGTGACATGGCACTGGTTTCTACTTCTCTCTCTAATGTGTTTAGATGGGGGTGTCCTAGGGTACCATGGCAGCGACCACTACTCTTGCAGCATATTGATGGAGAAAGGCAGAACCAGGCAGAACAAGTCAATGGTCAAGACTTTCAAGTATGACAGTACAGAGCAAGATGTGGTGCGTAGAATAAGGCGACAAGCGCAGAAATCATCATGGCAGGAGAAAATGCTGGGAGCAGCCACCTTGGTGGAATTTTGATGTGGAAAAGGCCTGGATGGAGAAGCGTGGTACTGTAAGCATATGACACAACTCCAAGAGAACAGAATTGACAATCCTAGTCTTATCCTGCACTTGCAAAGTGAGATGGACACAATTCTTAGCAATTTTAAAACACTGGTTAAAGTGGTTAAAAGTGACAAATGGGCAGAGTTGTGTCAAAGAATAAGCACAGACAAGTCACTGAAGTTGTTCTCGCGACTACATACACGTATGAATGGGGTAGTCAAGAATAAGAGTTTTCCTGACTTCCAAGGAGACGAAATCTTGCCAAGACGGTTACATCAGAGAGGTGTAACCCCCAGAACATTTCAGATGAAGTGACAGTGACAGTGAAAGAGATTAAGGCTGTGCTTCGACGAACAAAAAACAGCGCTCCTTGGTCAGATATCCTGTATGACGATATTAGTATGTGTACCGACAACGAATTAATGGAACTAGCAGACATGTACAACAACAGTATAGGGATTGCCAGCATCAAGGAGGAGTGGCTACGCAGATTTCTGATTCCCTTGCCGAAGCCTGGCAAAGACCACATACAAATGCAGGGATATTTGGTAATGACCATGCAGCATACAACAGGCAAGCTGATGGAGAAGTTAATTGCCAGAAAAATATCAAGCCAACTAGAGAGGCAAGGTATTTTCCTACCTACCCTGGAAGGGTACCGTCCAAACAGAGAAACCTGGACCAATGCAGCAGTTGTTGCCCATGATGTCTATGAAGGTTTTCACTCAGGCATTCAAACATGTGCTGCAGCGATTGATCTTGAAGATGTGTACAAAAGAGTACCTTTGGAATTTTTAATCTTTCAGCTTCTTGAACTCAAAATAAGTACTTCCGTCCTTAGTTGGATCGCCGCAGTGCCCTTCCAACGGAACGTAGTCTTTAGATGTGGCTGCTGGACTTCTGAATCAACAACAATATATCCTGGTCTACCACGGGGATCACCATTTTCTCCGGTGCTATTCAACGCTTACACTGAGATTCACCGGCCAGCAGATCACAGGTCCAGGGAGGACTTTGTCGCAAGCAGACGATGCGTTAGTGTATCGTCAGGGTAAGGATAGAGATAGGGTGACTGGAACTCAAACAGAACTCAATCGCATAAGCTCTTGGTACGTTGAAGCTGAGGCAATGGTCAACCAAAGGACGGCAGCAGTGACATGGTGCTCTTTGAATAACCATATTGTCAACACTCCAACACCAACTGTAAATCTGGGTTCAGAGACTGTGGAAAGAACGCAGGCAATGAATTACCTGGATATACGATGTGATCGAAGCCTCGATTATACTGAGCACATAAAACAGATAATAGCAAAGGCCGTGTGGGGTTTAGCTGCGATGCAGGTGATGGCAGCGGCCAACTGTGAGTAGCGCCATCTATGTCTTCTTTACGAAGGTCTTGTCCTTTCTATTTTGGAGTATGCGATGGCGATCCTGACTCTCAGCCATAAGCAGATAAAAGTATACAGAACGAAGCTTTGCGTATTATACTTGGATGTACAAGAGATACAGCATGCAGGGCGATGCGCTACCTTCTAGATTTTCCAACCATTAGAGACAGAATGCCTGCCTCCCTGGCATAGGCGTTAGCGACTTTCTCCGTAATCCTGTATATCCACGTTGGGTAACTCAGCTGAGCGAAATTCGGTAGCGGAATCGCCGCGTTGGTTTCTTACGGGGGTATGTGAGACGGTCGCTCAGAAATCAATGGCAAACTACTGAGCGCAATTTTGCCAAGAAATCAACAACAGCTGTAAAATGCTGGTGTTGACAGCGATTTCCTGTAAATGGGATATGTGGGGGGGGGGGGGGGGGGGGGAAGACAGAATATAAATTTGCCGAGCATGTGCATAACTCAGAGGCAACGCACGCACAACATCCACTAAAAGAGAAATTAAGAAGGTAAATGGCAGCAGGTTAAAAATATGAAAGTCGTGGATGGGACAAGTGGAAGATATTCTTTAACACGTGTGTTCACTTGAGGACTTACATCCTGGCGAGGAGTGGGTACAAGTGCCAAAAGATTTCTGTACGTCATTTGCAGGTTGCATTCAACTAAGCAGACAATGGAGACAAGAACATCCGGCTGCTGTGGAGGCGGAAGAACAGGCTTTGATTTTCGAGAATTCTTTAGAGGGTGATACTGTCACTTACACAGATGGGTCGGTCGTCCATGTGAGAAGCTCATGCGCTTTTACGGCTCGGGCTGCAGGGAGAATTGCGAAGGAAGATGCTGGTGCTTATGCTTTGACCACAATTAGCCGTGGGCCCGAAGAGAGTAGTTGATGTCTCTTGAGCTGTCTCGGCTGGGAAAGATTAGCTTCACTTTCGTGCCAGAGAATGCGGGTGTAAATGGAAATGAGCAGGCTAACAGACTTGCAGGTACGGCTACTGTGCAAAGCGGACGAGCCATGGACCAGGCTGACATTCTGAATGCTCTACGAGAAGTAAGTCGTTTGCGAGTACCACGGGATGACTGGGAATCTACAACCAATGTCAGGCTGCGAGAACAGCAAGTTAAAAGAGGTGTGGCCAAACAAGAACCATACCCCACCCACCAAACATCCCTTCACCCATCCACACATCCTCCATCCACCCACACACATCCCTCACTCACAACCCCTCCACACATTCATCCCCTCACACACTTCCCGCACACACACTTCCCCCAGTCACAGCCCCTCCACACATACATCCTCTCACATACATCCCGCACACACACTCCCCCCACATACACACCCACACACACACATGCCTCACATAATCACTGAAACTAGTATTAACAAACTCCCACACTTTACACACAAATACACTGATGATTGTCGTGAACATTCTCGCAACAATTGTAAAGTAAATTGGGAAAAAAAATTGTACATATACATTGTGTAACGTAACAAATAGTGACGCAATTCAACTCTCTTTTTTCTTACACACACACACACACACACACACACACACACACACACACACACACACACACACACACTCACTCACTCACACTCACTAGCGCTCTCATTCCTCTACAGTAATGTGCACGTGTTCGTATTATACATGATTATATCAAGTGACATACAACATGATAATATGAAAGATGAGAATACACACAAAATATGGAATAGCATGTTACATGACATGAGTGCGCTCAACTTTCTCTCTCTTCCTGCATACACACAGACTCATACACATGCGCACCCACACACAAACACATCCACTCTCAAATCCCGCACCTACCCACACATCCCCCACCCACACAATTTCCCGCCACCCACCCACACATTTCGCACCCGTCAACACACACATCCCCAACCAAACATCTCTCCTCACCCACATATATTTCACCACTCATCCCTCAACCCACACACACTCACCCAGACACACATCCCCCATCCAACCACACACCCCAATAACCCATCCCACAGACACGCATCCCTCAACCACAAAATCCCAACCCACCCACACACACATCCAGCACCCATCTACACATTCCCACTGTCATAATCTCCATCGCCATCGCCTGTAGGCGACGACCAAGTACGACCGTGAAATTGACTAACAGCTACTTCGCAGTGGATGTCCAGTGGTCAGCGTGAGTAGTGTAGAAGGAGGTTATCCGCTCCTTTTGTGGCGCACATTGCTTTTGCGCCACAAAGGGCGATAACTCCGGTTAATTTCCACATCAAAGGGCGATAACTCGTTTTTTTTTAATAGGCGTGGTCAAGTGACTCATCTGAGTAAGTGTGGTCTAGTGACTCATCAGAGTGGGTGTGGTCTAGTGACGCTAGGTATGGTGGTCAAGTGACCCCCTTAAATTGTAGGTACTATAACAACATAAAAAAATACAAAATAACAAACGACTCAAGTAAGGTATATGTTTTTTATTAAACCATGTATAGACAATACAATACATATTAAATAAGTAATGGCATAGTCGAGATATTATCATTTTGTGTCTGTCTTTTTATATACAGATAGGACAGAGATGCACGGTGTTGCTGATATGTATATACAGAAGAGTTTTGGGTCTTGAAGCCTATATTGGTCCCCCCACTTGGTGTTTGGGTATTGAGTACTTCTAAAAATGTGTCCTTGTTTAGGTGCATGTTGTGGTTTTTGGTCAGACCTTTGGTACTGACTTTATCATAATCTCCGACACAAATATATGTCTTACTACATAATGAGACCATCCCCTTCCCTTCGTATTCTAGTTTAAAAAGCCCGGGGGTTCTCTTTTCATAGGCTTTGATAGTCTGGCAATCCTGACAGGTAGTAGTTTTATGTTCAGAGCAGACTTCAGACGGGAACCACTGATTATAGACTCTGTCATATTCTTCTCGTAGGTGTGGTCTAACTACTTCAGAGAGTGAGTCGGCACTAAGGGCCAAATATAAAGAGTCAGTGTCCATTTCACAAAGCTGAAAGTCGTCTTTAGAGATAAATTTGTCTAGAAAGTCGTAGTAGAAAGCCAACATTCTTAATTTGGCATATTGGTAAACGAAAAAACCAATCTGTAGAGGTAGATCCCAGACAGTTTTCTTCTTTAGGGTTTCAACTTCGAAAAGATCAGGTGTAATACCAGTCATGCTTTTAAACCTAGGGTTATTGAGTGCTTTGGTCGTGTCTTTTCCCTGGCAGTAGGAGACATCGGTATGTTTGGCTTTATTAGTTAATGTTTTACCGTAAGCGGCATTACCTAGCAATTTCATCGTGTCGGCTGTAATACTCTCGGTTGGATTTTTGTCCCCTTGGCGACGGGCATTAGACACTGTTTCCCCAAATTGTTTAAAACAACTAACCGGTCGATACTCTATTGTCTGGTAGATGTGTGTAACGACCAACCCATGGGCTAGATACCATTTTAAAAGAGGGGTGGCTAATAATATTTTCTTCCCGAAATAACTACTAATCAAAGTCCGTCGTGGGGTACTCAGTAGTTTATTTTTTACGGCGTAGTCTTTCATAAACTCCCCAATATCGTCCCTCGACACTTCTGTGTTCTTGAAAATAGGGGGCATTTCGGCAAAGGACTCTTGTAAATCAGTCGGGGTCTCTATATCGCACTCCACCAACCCGAAAAATGTATCACTTTTTACAGCCTCAATTATCTGGTTTTCACTTAAAGAACCCCAAGGAAGCTCTGACGGTGGAAACTTCTCTTTCAGGAAACACTTTATGGTTGTATTTGATCTCTTTAATCTCTGCCACTCACATTCCCAAATAACCTTAACTGTCACCCCAACAGTTTTTTTCTAGATATTGGTGGATCTCGCATGTGTTCTGGTATAGTTCTTCTAGTGGTTTATTATTGACGGGGTTAATAGTTTTTCCCTTGGTTAGAGGGCAGCTTGGGTGACCGTGAAATAAGCACCCATGGAATTGATAAGCTATCTTACTCTTCTTTTCCCACCCATCTACACGGATATATCGATCACCAAGTTGCATCTCATGACTATTGAATTGGGTTTTTAAATCTATATTTTCATTATGTGACACCCAACTTAACCACTCTCGACACTGACGTGTGTATTTATGTAATCTATGTGCTCTAAAACCATCCTCGCGACTTCTATATATGGGGAAGTCTGTTGGCATATCTTTCATCAGAGACCATAGGTATAAAGCATTCGCATCAAACCCTTTAATACCTTTTACCGGCTTATTACCCCTGATATGGGTCTGATTGGCCTCGTGATAACGATGAAAAATAATACTCGGTCCACCCACTATATTGTCTCGTAATAACTTGTGTACCTTCTCCTCCTTCTTCGAACACAAAACAAAAGAAACATCTTTATTCATTGTGTTGAATAGGTACTGTAACGTAATACCGGGGACTGAGATGGCCTGTTTACACATGTCTATTTTTAACTCTGCATAAAAGGCTACTTGCTTGTCCAGGGCTTTTAGAAAAGGGGACACGTCTTTGATGTTGTACCAAATTAAAAAATCCCGCAAGGTACTCATCTTATTAGCGGTCCATGCTTTCTGACAAACTGTGTATTCTACCTCGGAAATGTTACGGTTTTTAAGTCTTGAAAAGAAAGCTGTATGTGGTGGTAGGGCTGTCTCATTTAACTTGCCCAGGTCGGTCAGATATTCGTATGGGAAACAGCCTTTTGTCTCTTCAATACCAAAAGAGGCCAGATATTGAGAGTAACTTACACCTGGGACCAGAAAGTTGGAGACGTCAAGGAATTTCAGTCTTTCTGTCGCTATACACATGAAATTATTATTTCTTTTGACTATAAACTTGAACGGGTTAGCCTCCCGATCAAGGAAATATTGTATCAAATAAGGTTTCAGGAGGTTAATGTCATATTTTCCACTATTCAACCCAAACAGAGGGAGTTCTTTCAGAAAGGAGTCGAGTCTTTCACTTAATTTTGGGTGGTCACCTAATTTTGCAAAGACTGGCTCGAACTTTTTCAGTAACAGTTCGTATGACTTAGCGGCTATGTCATGGAGATAGTCCATCATTTCGTTTACAAGGACCTGTGGATCACCTGTGGTAATGAAACATTTAGGGGTGTCGAACCCAGGGACATTAGAGGCGATGGCACACGAGAGGGGGACGTGTCTGGCTATAAAGGTCGTCGACTTTGAGTTAGCCGGTAAATTTGCAACGGAGAAGAAAGATTCCATGTCATAGCATGCTCTATAGGGGAAAATAAAGTTTACGTCGACGTCAAACCCATGCTCACATAGTAATTCCAAAATAGATTCAGTGGGGTGATAAATCCCGCCTTTATATGTTTCAATGGTAGCTATGCCTTTACATGTAAGTTCGTGACGTGTCAATCGCCAGTACACTTTAAACAGTTTACCACATTTCCCACAGGAAAAACATCGAGCGGCTTTGTTAATATCAACAATATACATGAAATGGTTTTCATGTAGAAGCAGATTCAATATATCTGGATTTGTACTACTACTTTTAATTTTCGGAACTAGATGTTCCTCCTCTGTAAACGCAAACACATTTATTTTTATGTTAAAGCAGGTTTCCAGGGCATGTAAGTCAACTAAATTAACCCCTGAGAAATGTTTGTGAGATTTCAAACCTTTATAAAGTACCCATTGGCTGATCAGTTTTCGTGTATCTTTTCGTATATTCCTGACAGACCCAGTTCTGAAAACAGCCAAAGCACGGAAAAAGCACCGATTATCATTATAAACTCTACCGTGTTCGTCGCTCTGAAGTGTATTAATAAATTTGTTTTGTGTTATATGGGAGGGAATTGATTCTAAACAACAACCAACGGGGAATTCTACCAGTTTATACACATAAAAAGTTATACTGGGAATTGATTCGACATAATATTTTGTATCTGGTCGTGTTAGTGTCGCTGAATTGACCAAGTCAACAGTGTTTAGTTTGTTTACAAAGGCCTCGAAATCAGATCTATTGTTCACTAAGAACGGTATATCGAACAATGAGGAATTATTTGGACTGGCATGGTAGAACCGTAGGGCTTGTGTCTCTCTATGTCTCAGGACTATGTGCAAACTGGGGATTATTTTAAACCGTGAGTTTTGAACATTAAAAAGCGGGAATAAACGAAAACTCCAATCTGTTGTCATATCACTATCTGGTCGGTTAAAAAATGTCCATTCACACAGATAACGACCGTGTCGTATGTGTGACCTAATCGTATCCCAATGCTCAGTATATACAACCCTAACATCTGGAGGTAGTTTCTGTAATGAAAGATATTCAGTAGTTGTTTTAACACCAGAAGTTCCTGGGTGCTCGTCTTGGCCCATGGCACGTAGTTGATCAGATATCGACAAGGTATCTGTTGCTAGTCCGTCACTCGGTGTGGTACAAGATGATAGCTGAACATCTGTTGACAAGGTACTTGGTGATGCTGCGTCACTCGGTAAGGCACTAGATGTTTGTTGGTTATTATTAATAGGAGATAGGTTAGCGCCCCCGCCATCCGACAGGGCACCTGGTGTTGATGCGTCACTCGATAAGGTACTAGATGATGATAGGTGAGTAGGTGAAACATGATCACCCATACTACCCGACTTGATACTGCTCGCTGATTGGTCATTGTTAGTCACCAAACCATGACCACCAGACGACAAGGCACATGTTGATTGTTCAGGTATTTTCTGACGTTTACCAGTAGATTGTTCGTCTGTAGTCGGATCTCTTCTCCTCTTACGGTTTGTGTATTGTTGATTATTAGCACCCACACGGTTAGATGATGATTGAGTGGTCGAGCCGTTATTTGATACTGGTTCATGTTCAGTCTTTATGTGTCTCCGTAAGGCGTCTTTTCTGGTATACATACGATCACATAAATCACAATTGAACTGTTGTGTAGAATGAGTAGTCGCAACATGTCGACGTAGATCAGCAGGTCGTGTGAAGGTTTTATTACACAGAGTACAGGAATGTTTCTGTATAGCTGACATTCTTGAAATAGTTTTAAAAAATGACCGAAGTAATTGTTTCTGTTATTCAGGTATACAACACAGTTTGTAAGATGACAAAATTTTTTTAGATGTGTTGATTCGTAAATATGAGTCTGGTGTAGATAATATAGCAACTGATTAACCATGTATTTGGAGATATCACAGACGACTTATTGTCTGATTGTGGGCGGATAATAATGTGTCTTTGGCCAGATAAGAACTCCTTGTACAATAGTGATGACCAAAGGCCAACCAGTTTTATAGTTTCTGTATCAGAAGACACACTTGTTAATTTCCGTTGAATCAAAACATCCTTCTTCGTTGACTGTGAAAATGAGAAAAGACTTGACCTTCGTTTCGTCACTGGTTTTGATACTGTCTGCCTGAGAGAGGTGTATATCTGAAATGAACAACGGTCTGTCAATAAGAATCAACCAATCAGAAAACAGATAACATCAAAGCACAAAGGGTATATCCCTGTAGTGGTCTGAGGGACATTTGAATCAACCAATCAGAGAACAGATAACATCAAATCACAAAGGGTATATCCCCTGTAGTCGTCTGAGGGACATTTTTTGAATCAACCAATCAGAGAACAGATAACACCAAATCACAAATGTCATTTCACCCTTAGAGACCAACAATCTGACTGCCTGACATTTTGAATCAAACAATCAGAGAACAGATAACATCAAATCACAAAGGGTATATCCCCTGTAGTGGTCTGAGGGACATTTTGAATTAACCAATCAGAAAACAGATAAGAAATTAACACAAATGTTCTTTCCGAGATGTAGGTCATGTGACCGGAAGCCCACTTTGGTCATTTATGTTAATTTCTTATCTGTTTTCTGATTGGTTAATTCAAAATGTCCCTCAGACCACTACAGGGGATATACCCTTTGTGATTTGATGTTATCTGTTCTCTGATTGTTTGATTCAAAATGTCAGGCAGTCAGATTGTTGGTCTCTAAGGGTGAAATGACATTTGTGATTTGGTGTTATCTGTTCTCTGATTGGTTGATTCAAAAAATGTCCCTCAGACGACTACAGGGGATATACCCTTTGTGATTTGATGTTATCTGTTCTCTGATTGGTTGATTCAAATGTCCCTCAGACCACTACAGGGATATACCCTTTGTGCTTTGATGTTATCTGTTTTCTGATTGGTTGATTCTTATTGACAGACCGTTGTTCATTTCAGATATACACCTCTCTCAGGCAGACAGTATCAAAACCAGTGACGAAACGAAGGTCAAGTCTTTTCTCATTTTCACAGTCAACGAAGAAGGATGTTTTGATTCAACGGAAATTAACAAGTGTGTCTTCTGATACAGAAACTAAAAACTGGTTGGCCTTTGGTCATCACTATTGTACAAGGAGTTCTTATCTGGCCAAAGACACATTATTATCCGCCCACAATCAGACAATAAGTCGTCTGTGATATCTCCAAATACATGGTTAATCAGTTGCTATATTATCTACACCAGACTCATATTTACGAATCAACACATCTAAAAAAATTTTGTCATCTTACAAACTGTGTTGTATACCTGAATAACAGAAACAATTACTTCGGTCATTTTTTAAAACTATTTCAAGAATGTCAGCTATACAGAAACATTCCTGTACTCTGTGTAATAAAACCTTCACACGACCTGCTGATCTACGTCGACATGTTGCGACTACTCATTCTACACAACAGTTCAATTGTGATTTATGTGATCGTATGTATACCAGAAAAGACGCCTTACGGAGACACATAAAGACTGAACATGAACCAGTATCAAATAACGGCTCGACCACTCAATCATCATCTAACCGTGTGGGTGCTAATAATCAACAATACACAAACCGTAAGAGGAGAAGAGATCCGACTACAGACGAACAATCTACTGGTAAACGTCAGAAAATACCTGAACAATCAACATGTGCCTTGTCGTCTGGTGGTCATGGTTTGGTGACTAACAATGACCAATCAGCGAGCAGTATCAAGTCGGGTAGTATGGGTGATCATGTTTCACCTACTCACCTATCATCATCTAGTACCTTATCGAGTGACGCATCAACACCAGGTGCCCTGTCGGATGGCGGGGGCGCTAACCTATCTCCTATTAATAATAACCAACAAACATCTAGTGCCTTACCGAGTGACGTAGCATCACCAAGTACCTTGTCAACAGATGTTCAGCTATCATCTTGTACCACACCGAGTGACGGACTAGCAACAGATACCTTGTCGATATCTGATCAACTACGTGCCATGGGCCAAGACGAGCACCCAGGAACTTCTGGTGTTAAAACAACTACTGAATATCTTTCATTACAGAAACTACCTCCAGATGTTAGGGTTGTATATACTGAGCATTGGGATACGATTAGGTCACACATACGACACGGTCGTTATCTGTGTGAATGGACATTTTTTAACCGACCAGATAGTGATATGACAACAGATTGGAGTTTTCGTTTATTCCCGCTTTTTAATGTTCAAAACTCACGGTTTAAAATAATCCCCAGTTTGCACATAGTCCTGAGACATAGAGAGACACAAGCCCTACGGTTCTACCATGCCAGTCCAAATAATTCCTCATTGTTCGATATACCGTTCTTAGTGAACAATAGATCTGATTTCGAGGCCTTTGTAAACAAACTAAACACTGTTGACTTGGTCAATTCAGCGACACTAACACGACCAGATACAAAATATTATGTCGAATCAATTCCCAGTATAACTTTTTATGTGTATAAACTGGTAGAATTCCCCGTTGGTTGTTGTTTAGAATCAATTCCCTCCCATATAACACAAAACAAATTTATTAATACACTTCAGAGCGACGAACACGGTAGAGTTTATAATGATAATCGGTGCTTTTTCCGTGCTTTGGCTGTTTTCAGAACTGGGTCTGTCAGGAATATACGAAAAGATACACGAAAACTGATCAGCCAATGGGTACTTTATAAAGGTTTGAAATCTCACAAACATTTCTCAGGGGTTAATTTAGTTGACTTACATGCCCTGGAAACCTGCTTTAACATAAAAATAAATGTGTTTGCGTTTACAGAGGAGGAACATCTAGTTCCGAAAATTAAAAGTAGTAGTACAAATCCAGATATATTGAATCTGCTTCTACATGAAAACCATTTCATGTATATTGTTGATATTAACAAAGCCGCTCGATGTTTTTCCTGTGGGAAATGTGGTAAACTGTTTAAAGTGTACTGGCGATTGACACGTCACGAACTTACATGTAAAGGCATAGCTACCATTGAAACATATAAAGGCGGGATTTATCACCCCACTGAATCTATTTTGGAATTACTATGTGAGCATGGGTTTGACGTCGACGTAAACTTTATTTTCCCCTATAGAGCATGCTATGACATGGAATCTTTCTTCTCCGTTGCAAATTTACCGGCTAACTCAAAGTCGACGACCTTTATAGCCAGACACGTCCCCCTCTCGTGTGCCATCGCCTCTAATGTCCCTGGGTTCGACACCCCTAAATGTTTCATTACCACAGGTGATCCACAGGTCCTTGTAAACGAAATGATGGACTATCTCCATGACATAGCCGCTAAGTCATACGAACTGTTACTGAAAAAGTTCGAGCCAGTCTTTGCAAAATTAGGTGACCACCCAAAATTAAGTGAAAGACTCGACTCCTTTCTGAAAGAACTCCCTCTGTTTGGGTTGAATAGTGGAAAATATGACATTAACCTCCTGAAACCTTATTTGATACAATATTTCCTTGATCGGGAGGCTAACCCGTTCAAGTTTATAGTCAAAAGAAATAATAATTTCATGTGTATAGCGACAGAAAGACTGAAATTCCTTGACGTCTCCAACTTTCTGGTCCCAGGTGTAAGTTACTCTCAATATCTGGCCTCTTTTGGTATTGAAGAGACAAAAGGCTGTTTCCCATACGAATATCTGACCGACCTGGGCAAGTTAAATGAGACAGCCCTACCACCACATACAGCTTTCTTTTCAAGACTTAAAAACCGTAACATTTCCGAGGTAGAATACACAGTTTGTCAGAAAGCATGGACCGCTAATAAGATGAGTACCTTGCGGGATTTTTTAATTTGGTACAACATCAAAGACGTGTCCCCTTTTCTAAAAGCCCTGGACAAGCAAGTAGCCTTTTATGCAGAGTTAAAAATAGACATGTGTAAACAGGCCATCTCAGTCCCCGGTATTACGTTACAGTACCTATTCAACACAATGAATAAAGATGTTTCTTTTGTTTTGTGTTCGAAGAAGGAGGAGAAGGTACACAAGTTATTACGAGACAATATAGTGGGTGGACCGAGTATTATTTTTCATCGTTATCACGAGGCCAATCAGACCCATATCAGGGGTAATAAGCCGGTAAAAGGTATTAAAGGGTTTGATGCGAATGCTTTATACCTATGGTCTCTGATGAAAGATATGCCAACAGACTTCCCCATATATAGAAGTCGCGAGGATGGTTTTAGAGCACATAGATTACATAAATACACACGTCAGTGTCGAGAGTGGTTAAGTTGGGTGTCACATAATGAAAATATAGATTTAAAAACCCAATTCAATAGTCATGAGATGCAACTTGGTGATCGATATATCCGTGTAGATGGGTGGGAAAAGAAGAGTAAGATAGCTTATCAATTCCATGGGTGCTTATTTCACGGTCACCCAAGCTGCCCTCTAACCAAGGGAAAAACTATTAACCCCGTCAATAATAAACCACTAGAAGAACTATACCAGAACACATGCGAGATCCACCAATATCTAGAAAAAACTGTTGGGGTGACAGTTAAGGTTATTTGGGAATGTGAGTGGCAGAGATTAAAGAGATCAAATACAACCATAAAGTGTTTCCTGAAAGAGAAGTTTCCACCGTCAGTGCTTCCTTGGGGTTCTTTAAGTGAAAACCAGATAATTGAGGCTGTAAAAAGTGATACATTTTTCGGGTTGGTGGAGTGCGATATAGAGACCCCGACTGATTTACAAGAGTCCTTTGCCGAAATGCCCCCTATTTTCAAGAACACAGAAGTGTCGAGGGACGATATTGGGGAGTTTATGAAAGACTACGCCGTAAAAAATAAACTACTGAGTACCCCACGACGGACTTTGATTAGTAGTTATTTCGGGAAGAAAATATTATTAGCCACCCCTCTTTTAAAATGGTATCTAGCCCATGGGTTGGTCGTTACACACATCTACCAGACAATAGAGTATCGACCGGTTAGTTGTTTTAAACAATTTGGGGAAACAGTGTCTAATGCCCGTCGCCAAGGGGACAAAAATCCAACCGAGAGTATTACAGCCGACACGATGAAATTGCTAGGTAATGCCGCTTACGGTAAAACATTAACTAATAAAGCCAAACATACCGATGTCTCCTACTGCCAGGGAAAAGACACGACCAAAGCACTCAATAACCCTAGGTTTAAAAGCATGACTGGTATTACACCTGATCTTTTCGAAGTTGAAACCCTAAAGAAGAAAACTGTCTGGGATCTACCTCTACAGATTGGTTTTTTCGTTTACCAATATGCCAAATTAAGAATGTTGGCTTTCTACTACGACTTTCTAGACAAATTTATCTCTAAAGACGACTTTCAGCTTTGTGAAATGGACACTGACTCTTTATATTTGGCCCTTAGTGCCGACTCACTCTCTGAAGTAGTTAGACCACACCTACGAGAAGAATATGACAGAGTCTATAATCAGTGGTTCCCGTCTGAAGTCTGCTCTGAACATAAAACTACTACCTGTCAGGATTGCCAGACTATCAAAGCCTATGAAAAGAGAACCCCCGGGCTTTTTAAACTAGAATACGAAGGGAAGGGGATGGTCTCATTATGTAGTAAGACATATATTTGTGTCGGAGATTATGATAAAGTCAGTACCAAAGGTCTGACCAAAAACCACAACATGCACCTAAACAAGGACACATTTTTAGAAGTACTCAATACCCAAACACCAAGTGGGGGGACCAATATAGGCTTCAAGACCCAAAACTCTTCTGTATATACATATCAGCAACACCGTGCATCTCTGTCCTATCTGTATATAAAAAGACAGACACAAAATGATAATATCTCGACTATGCCATTACTTATTTAATATGTATTGTATTGTCTATACATGGTTTAATAAAAAACATATACCTTACTTGAGTCGTTTGTTATTTTGTATTTTTTTATGTTGTTATAGTACCTACAATTTAAGGGGGTCACTTGACCACCATACCTAGCGTCACTAGACCACACCCACTCTGATGAGTCACTAGACCACACTTACTCAGATGAGTCACTTGACCACGCCTATTAAAAAAAAACGAGTTATCGCCCTTTGATGTGGAAATTAACCGGAGTTATCGCCCTTTGTGGCGCAAAAGCAATGTGCGCCACAAAAGGAGCGGATAACCTCCTTCTACACTACTAGCGTGATGCACGAAGCGCACGAGGACTGAAAGCAGGGCCAACGAGGAACCATCGCTGGAAGCTCAGACGGCCTAGGACTTCGAGACTGGACGGACATGAAAGAGAGTGTTGCACGTATTTATGTATTGTCCGATGCTTGATGGAAGAAAGCCTGTATGCTTTGTAGAGTTAATTTAGAGACTGAGTGAGTGCTTTATTCCATGCATTTATGAACTTGTATATTGTATGTATGTATCTGTAAATGGCATTGCCCCTAATTGTGAGCGCAGCATTATATGAATGCCGTTGAGAAGTGTCATTAAAGTGTTTCAGTTATGTCGCCGTGTGTTTGAGTACAATCATTCTCTGTGTATGATTGTTTCACTCCTGTTAGATAACACGAGCCATTGTTAGTGTAAACAAGACCTTGACACTCACCCAATCAAACACATCCTCAACCACACACACACATCCCCCACACATGCATCCATCACACATGCATCCCCCACCCACACGTCCCCACAACCCACACATCCCCAATCCACACACACACATCTCCCACCCACACACACCCACTACACACACATACATCCCTCAACCACCCACCCACCCCCACCCACACACACATCCCCACTCACACTCCTATCCCTCACCCACACCACACACCCCCACCCGTACACAAACCTCCACACCCATCTCGTATGCAACCTACCCGGACACTCACTTCCATACACCCACCCATACATCCACACACACATTTTTACCCACCCACGCACACCCACAAATCCCGATACCCACTAACACCCACATACACCAACTAAAAACACACCCACCCACAGGTTCTCACCCAAAACACACATCCCAACTCACACGTTCTTCATCCATACACTCATTCTCATACACCCCCACATTCCCCCTCCCCCCCCCCACACACACACACACACACAGATTCCCCACACATCTCCCCATCCATCCATATCTCCTCACACACACACACGCATCCCCACCCACACACAAGCATCCGAAAATGGAAAAATTGTAAAAATGAAAACAATATGTTATACATTGTGTAACGAAGAAAAGGTTTGCAGTGTAATAAATAATATAATTCCTGGAATTGACACGAACATGATGAAAAGCGCAGTGCATTCAGTGCATGTTAAAATCAAGTGCCAGTAACAATTATAATATGACAGATGAGGATTCAGAAGAATTATTGAATAGCATATATCGCTTTATCTTTCTTTCACGCACACTACACTATTCTTCTCATGGTCTCACATTCTCTCTCATTGTTTCACTATCTTTCTCTTAAACACATTCACTCGCTCTCACTATCTCCTACTTTCTCACACACACATACCCACACTCTCTCGCTCTTTGTCTCATACTTACTCTCTCACGCACTAACTCTCTTTATCCTCTTTTACTCACTCACTAATTTTCATACTCTCTTTCTCTCTATCACACACACACACACACACACACACACACACACTCACACACACACTCTCACACACTCACACACACAAACACACACACTCTCTCACACACACCCAGACACACACTCTGACTGACACACACACTCTCACACATACACTCACACACATACTCACTCCCACATACACTCCAACAACACACGCTCTCACAGACACTCTCACACACTCTCTCACACACACACTCCCACACACACTCACTCACTCTGAGACACACACTCTTACACACACTCACACACACAAACTCAAACACACTCTCTCACACACACACTCACACTCACACACACTCTCACACATACTCCATCTCCCACACATTCACTTGCTCTCACTCTCTCTTACTCTATCACACACACACACACTCACACACACACTCTCACTCACATACTCTCACACACTCTCACAATACACACACACACACACACACACACTGTCTCACAAAAAGACTCACACACACACACACACACTCACACACACACTCTCTAACACATACAAACTCCCACATACACTCACAAAGTCACACTCACACACACACTCTCACACAAACACACACTCACACTCTGACACACACACTCACACACACACTCTTTCACATACACTCTCTCTCACAAACACACACACTCACACATACTCTCACACACAGACTCTCACACACACTCTCCCACGCATTCGCTCGATCTCACTCTCTCTTACTCTCTCTCTCTCTCTCTCTCACACACTCACACACATACTATCTCGCTCACACACACACTCTCACACACACACTCTCTCTCACACACACTCTCACACACACACACTCTCACACACACTCACACACACTCTCCCACACATTCACTCGCTCTCACTCTCTCTTACTCTGACACACATACAGTCTCTTACACACACTCTCTCTCACACATACACACACACTCACACACACTCTCTCACACACACAATCTCACACACACTGTCTCCCACACATTCATTCGTTCTCACTCTCTCCTTCTCTCTCTCACACACACTCTCTCTCTAACACACACTGTCTCTCTCACACACACATTCACACACACTCTCTCACACACATACACTGTCTCACTCACACACACACTCACTTACACTCTCTCACACACAAACTCTCATACACACTCTCTCAAACACACACAATCTCACACACACTCTCTCACACACTCTCACAAACACTGTCACACATACTCTCAAACACACATGCTCTCTTACACACACACATACACACACTCTCACACACTCTCTCTCACACACACACTATCTCACACACTCTCAAACACACTCTCAAACACACTCTCAAACACACTCTCTCAAACACACACTCTCACACAAACACATTGTGAAAACACTGACACTAGCTGACACTGTCCTTGTACTAGCTGACACTGTTCTTGTACTAGTTGACACTGCCTTGTACTAGATGACACTCCTATGTCAGGTCATGGGCCACTCGGTACAGGCAGTCTAGAGTTTCACGCAGTCCGGCGTGAAGATGAGAAGATTGAGAACCGCGACTTGCATGAAAATAGCAAGACTGGTCGCTGAACAGGGTACCACGTCTCCTTCAAGGCGTCATTTAATGTCGGACCGTGTTTGAAGTCGGACCTGTTATAGTTGAATAGGGCGATTGCAGAGCCTCACCTCGCCGCCACTTTTAGATGAATGTTTATGTCAATTGAGACAGTCGACATTGATTAAGTTTGACTGCAGATGAATGCTGATGTCTTTCAAGAAATTCTATGTCGACAGAGTGCAACTGTAATATGTCAGGATCTTGCGGCAGCAAGACTCTGGCTCGTTGGCTGACAAGTGAGATACTAAATACTGTCACTAAATAACTCAATGTGACACAATGCAAACACTTTTTTCGCGCAAGGCGCAACTCACAATCAATGCATATATCGCGTAATCACAATTCATCATATAATCAATACATGCAATCAATCAATACATCAATGCAATACACTTACAAGTCAATAACCCAGGCGTTCGGTCTCTTACACTCGTACAGGCTAGCTATCGATTCACGCTCAAACATTCGCTTCATTGCATTCGCCATTCAAACGTCTGTCCGCTACGATCTCCCAAGCCGGTCTGTCTAGCCGTTCAGCATTAACGTCAGTCGGAGTAGATTCCCCCTGCGTGAACCACTAGTTTCACGCTGTGTCCTGACTGACCAGCAACGGGCTTAGCGTCGCTCAGAGTTGAGCCTGGCTGGACTTCCCTGGCGTCGTCGAAGACGCCGCGTTGTAACTGGCGTGTTTAACACCGCTCAGAGTTGAGTCCGGTTGCATTTGCCATGCGTGGGTACAGACGACGCGTTGCAACCCTGGGTGAGAATCTGACATAGACTTCGATTGCAAGTATTTTGTGAACATTAATTTTAAACTGATATAGATGTGTTCAAAGTATCCTGAGGTAAGTACTATGTCATATACTATAATCATTATGTACTGTTGTGTTAGATCAAGTTCGTGTGGACTGTCAATTGTCGCAGAAATAGTGGACACATAATAGTGTATCAGAATTGCCCCAGTGCAACTTCTCTCGTGGGCAGATGTTTGAATCTATCGTTAAAAGTACTGGCATACGGCAAAATAACGCTTCTCGCCATGTAAAAAAAAGCTACAAGTGCCTCGACATGTATGGGTAATATACAATTGAAACCACGGAGTTCAGCATCTGAAGTCTACGTCTAAAAGTACCCCTAAAAGCCCTACCTATCAGCTGCCCGTGGCGAGTGACTCCATACGGTCGTTGGCAATACCACTAGGTGACTATTGGAGGCATATAGTCGGTATGGAGTAAGTATTAACAGAGTTGAATGTGTAAGGACACATTGGACTTTTCGGATCTGTTGTAAGGTCATTTCATAAGTGATTGCCAGAATACGTAAATCAAGTTTTGTATAAGTCCAATATAGGTTTTAGGACATATATTAAATTTAAGAGCTTGCTGTTCATTGCATGAGATTGAATCATCGGTTGAAGATACTCTGGGGTATTTTTAGATACTACTTCATTCACTAATTTCGCTTTGTTATAAAGGAAACGCTTTCGAAGTGCTTAGATGACTATATACATTATCACTTTCAGCATGTTTAGAGCCAGAAACTAGACGTATAGCCCGCATTTGAAGGAATAAAGTCGTTTCATATTGGATTTAGGGCAACCATCCCAGACTGTGGACCAATAATCGAGATGGGATTGAAAGTATGATTTAAATAATATCTTTCGCGTGCTTTCGTCTAGGAAGTGCTGAATTTTAGCAAGTTGGTAAATTTTCTGTGCTATTTTCTTGGTAAGATATGTGGACATGAGAGCTCCAATTTAAATGTCTATAAATTAAAAGACCAAAATGACGTATGTTCATTTACATAACTATAGGTAACGTGTCCATGCGGAGTTCGAGCACTGCCCTAGTTATGGCTAGTGTCTGAAGTTTTTGTCTGGTCGTTATTAGCATGGATTTGGTTTTGTCGATGTTAATTTGTATGCGATTTTCATTGTAAGATTATCAAGTTCTTTTTGTAAATAACTTTCTAGTTCACTACGGTTCTCCTGACCATCATATATAATACAATCGTCTGCAAATAGATCACATGTAGTATTGAGATATAGAGGAAGGTCGTTAATATAAACTGCAATAAGCAGCGGACCTAGTATTCAGCCCTGGGGCACACCAATCTTAAGCTGTGTGGGTCCTGAAAGAAGGTTGTTAAAGGATACGACTTGTGTAACAGAGCACCATCTCTGTTAGTAGTTTGGGAAATAGTTGGCGTGAAATAGAAAAGGGTTTGGGAAATGAATGATGCATGCGTGAGCACAATTGAACGAGTTGTTAGGGAAGCTCACGCGTGACGTCAAGGGTAAACATAGGAGAGTCCTAACTCAGCATTCGACTTAGCTAGACGTGTTTCAACATATTGTATTCGTTTTTATACCTGGACTAATAAACGGACTTATATACACTTTGGTCAGAGCCTTGATTTCATCTATTGCAGTTCTTCTTCTTCTTCAGCGTTCCGAGCCATTGAGGTTCTTTGCTGCAAATACAATCCGTCTCCATTCGTCTCTCTGGTGGACCTTCTCTTGCCAGTCGTTGATTCCAAGTGCTTGTAGGTCTGTACATGTATTATCTCTCCACCGCCTTCTTGGTCTACCTCAGTTACCTTCAGTTATATTCAGACTCCGTGATCTGCAACAGTCTGAAATGGTGCCGTGACCTGGATGCTTATTTTAGCTGTCGCGGCCACAAGCGATCGTAGAAGCCATCATCACAAGGCAGAACGATGGATGTCTGGAAGGTAGAAATTATCAAAAACCCACGGAAACTTGAAGTCGTGTATTATTAAGAAGCCAACAAAACAGAATCTGCAAGTCTTTCTGATGGAGCTGATGTTCGTTAAAACCGTCACACGAAGCATAATATTCTGAAGTGTGGAACAGAACTGCCATCGTCATTGTACAGCCTTGAGCACCTGGCTGTTTTTTTTTTTTTGGAACGTCAATATGCTGCCTTGAAATCTCGTTTTGCTGGAGCCGTTATCGTCTTCATGTCATTGAACCTGAATTTGACCTTGGTCGCCTGAAGTGAAGTCAGGAGCCGTTATCGTCATTGAACCTGACCTTGGTTGCCTGAAGTGAAGTCAACCCTTATACTGAACCAAGCCATTTGCTCATTCGTTTGGATCGTTAGCTCAAATTACGAGGAAACCCTACTTCTTGCGAAAATTAACTCCAGTCGAGCTTGATCATAAATGCAGCTATCCTGAACTCTGGCTTATCAAAATGTTTCTCAACCAAAGCGATAACGTTAATGTGGAACCTTCGAAAGTGAGTGGGGCAAACTGGGTTGCCGTCCTGCTGAAGAGGGGACCCTAATTAAATCGCTTCATCAAGCTAGAGCCGTTTCCAGACGTGCCCTTTTTCGGGTGAAGCCGTCCAGAAGTGCCCTTTTTCGGGTGAAAAGAAGCCACAGGTCTGAGGTGCCCGACCATGGGTGAAATCAAAAGTTCATAAGTTCCTTGCGTTATGGTAGAATGGAGGAACACGACACCCTCGTTTTTTTTATACAAGGCCTACAAATGTCAAGTACCATCATCCGTCGGCATATTTGGACTTAGTTCACCGGAGGACCCGTGGAAGAGGTATTTCACCCATAACTGCTAGTTAAATTAATGTAAGACTAGTATCACATAGTCTGGTGTGTTGGATAGGATTGATTAATCTACTGGAACATTTGGTCTTTAGAAGAAGAACAATTACTTGCGTTCCTCCTATAATTTAAATATAGTGGTATACTTATTGATATTTGTTAATTATAATTGTCAATTTGCTTGTATAAATTGTATTTCAGCATATTTCAACATGGCAGAGGAACAGGTTTCGTTGACACAGGTGTTAACTGGAGTAGGCACGGCAATAGGCAGACTCAACACAGCCATAAAACAACAAGGAATAGGGACAGAGATTGTAAAATTTAGTGGACAGGCGAAGGATTTCAAGAAATGGATGACTTCGATAGAGAAACATGCATTTTTGGTGGCGGCAACGGATGAGGAAAAAATGAAAATTGCTTATCAGGCCACTATAGAACCAGTTTCAGATCACATTCGAAGAAAATTAGAGTCAAGGACTGATGAGACATGGGAGCAGTTCAAGGATGACCTGGCCCGCAAGTATGCTGAAATCACAGATCTTCAGCATGCGTTTTCAGTGTTAAGACAATCCAAGCAAAACACCGGAGAAACTGTACAATTATTTAGTGATAGGTTGATTAACCTAGCTGAAGAAGCATTCCTGGGACAGAACGTACGAGGGGAGGAAGTGGAACGAATGTTGGTCGGGATTTTTGTAGATGGTATCAAGTCAGATGGACTGAAATTTAAATTAATGAGAGAAAACCCTGAGAGATTATCACAAGCTGTGGATATAGCTGTACAGGAAGAGAATTTGAGACGAAGATTTAGACTGAGAGTAGGACGAGAAATAGGAACTAGTCGGGAAGATAGGATTGAAGAGCCCATGGAGGTGGGACAAACAAGGTTCGGATGGAATAGAAGAGGAGGAATACAGACGTTGCATGGAGGTAATGTAAATACTTATGATAGAAGAAGACAAATGAGAAGTCCTACAAGAGAAACGGTAGGTAACACAAATGTAGTCTGTTGGGGTTGTGGTCAACACGGACACATTTTTGGGTTCTGTGGTAACATGCGTGTCCAGGCGAATACACAAAATAGAAATGTCAATGAGAGATCAAATAGGAATTGTGAAAGTAGATAGAGGAATTTTACAAGGCCAAGAATACAGGAAAACTGGAATCCCACCTATTGAATAGGACCTGCGGTAGGAGGGAAGATAACAAGGTCCCAAGATTTAAAGAATATTTTAATAACAGGTATAGCATGACGAGTAGAAAGTGCTCTCAAATGGCTGAAATCAAACAATTTTCAGTAAATAAAAAGGACCCCAGTTCATGCATAATAGAAATAGGGAAATATAGAATCCGTACATTAATTGATTCGGGAGCTCAGGTTAGTGTAATCAAAGAAAATTTTCTATACAAAATAATGAAAAATTTCAAAATATTCATGAGTCACGATAATCTTCACTCTGTTACAGGACAAAATTTACAAGTAGTTGGTCAAACAATGATAAATCTCAAATTAGGAGGAATCAACGTAAGACATCTTTTTCATGTAGTGAAAGACTTAAATAGGAACATGCTTATAGGTAGAGATTTCTTACTAAAAATGGTGTAAGACTTTTTTTTGATCTGCACAAATTAAGATTCAAGGGCGTGTATGTAGATTTAGAAGAGGACATGCACATACCAGCACTGGTTAGAGTTAAAATGTCCACGACTTTAAGACCACAAACGGTTAATCTGATACAGGCGAAAGTGAAAAGAAATCCGTATTATTTAGTAGGACATACAGTTAGAATAACAGAATTACAAAGGGAGGTAATAGATGAGCCTGGTCTAGAAGTTCCAGATGGAATAATGACATTAGATAAACACTTAACTTTTCCAGTAATGATTATTAACAACACAGGCAGAGAAATTAAATTGTATAGAGGATGTGTAATAGCCAAAGTAGAACATGATACTAACAGCGTATTAGCAACAGATAGAGTAGAAATGCCGAGAACGAAATGTTCAGAAACCCATATGGAAAGAATCAATACCAGGAATAGACGTGGAAGAAGATGGAACGTGCAGAATGATGAATTGATCCATCCATTCAGAAAACATACATCTCAAATATATTCAGTAGACAAAATAACAAGAGAACAAGAATTATTAGCAGAGTTAAAAGCTCCACCAGAAAATAAGGAAATATTAGAAAAACTTATAAAAGAGAATCAGTATGTTTTTGCAATTAACGACTTAGAATTGGGGAAGACCAAAACAGTTACTATGGAAATAGATACTGGAGATCACCCACCAATTAGTTTGAATCCGTACAGAACTCCCTTAAGGAATAGAGAAATTGTCGAAAAGGCAATAGAAGACATGTTGAAAGCAGGAATAATAACAAGATCAAAGTCAGAATGGTCATCTCCGATCGTCATAGTGACCAAGGCCGATGGTTCACATCGATTCTGCTGTGACTACAGGGCGTTGAACAAAATCACTAGGAATTAGCTTACCCATTGCCGGTGATAGACGATATTTTAGGTTTACTTAATGGGTCTACCTTCTTCACTACATTAGATGCAAGGTCAGGATTTTGGTGTATCCCTATGTCCCCAGATGCTCAAAAGAAAAGTGCTTTCTGTACACACGCAGGTTCTTGCGAATCTTTACGAATGCCTTTTGGGGTCAAGACGGCGCCTTCTCACTATATGCTTTTAATAAATCAAGTATTAGAAGGCATGCAAAAGTTAGCATTAGCATAAATAGATGACATTTTGATCTACACAGCAGGAGACGTACAGGACCACCTGAAACATGTAAAATTAGTATTTGACAGATTAAGAATACATGATGTTAAATTGAAACTCAGTAAATGTGAATTTCTAACAACAGAAACTAAATACCTGGGATACATTATTGATAGAGAAGGAATTAAACCAGATCAGGATAAAGTAAAAGCTATTAAAGAATTGCCTCCTCCAACCAACGTAAAAGAAGTTCGTGCTTTTATCAGTACATGTGGATACTATCGTCGTTTCATTCCAGGTTTCTCAAAAATAGCAGAGCCCATCACTAACCTGACTGGCAAATACGCTAGATTTAAGTGGAATGATGAGTGTCAAAGAGCATTTGAGTTGTTAAAAAATAGCTTAACAGTAGTGCCACTATTGACACATCCAGATTTGGATAAACAGTTAATTTTGTATACAGATGCTTCAGATAATGCAATAGGAGCATGTTTAGCACAACCATATGAAGGAGAAAGATCAGGAATACCAGGAGTTAAGAATGAAAGACCAATTTATTTTTTGTCACACAAACTTAGTAAATCTCAGCGAAAATGGGCGACTATAGAGAAGGAGGCCTACGCTATTCATTATGCTCTTCAGAAACTTAATTATTATCTACATAACGCAAATTTCATTATTAGAACTGACCACATGCCTTTAAAATCTTTATTAGAAGCTCCAGTGCAGAACAGAAAAATACAGACAAGGCCTTGAATTTGCAGGGGTACAACGCAAAGATAGAATACGTGGCAGGTAGGGACAACACCTGTGCAGATTTATTATCCATAATCCCGTATCCAGAGACGTCAGGAAACACTGAGGATGAGGGTGAACCCGAAATAGATTACCGAAACTGGCAAGTAAATATATTAGATTCTACCATATTAAATGGAGAAGATTTTAGGAGTTTACCGTCGGATCAAGAATCTGAACCTAGAACAGAAGACCCACATTTAATGCAATTTAATATGAAAGAAGAACAAGAATTAGATCCGAAAGTTCTGGAAATAAAACAGAAATTGGACGAAACGGGTGAGAACAGTTATAATAAAAATTATTTAATTTTACAAGATGATGGTTAGTTATATTACGTGAATGAAAAAAGCGAACAGTTGAGAAAATACATTCCAAAACATCTGGAAATTGAGATTCTAAGGGCATATCATGATAGGAATGGTCATCTTGGTCGTGATAAGCTAGTAAAAGCACTCAGTAATAAATATTATTGGCCAAACGTATTTAAAACTGCTTGTAAATACGTTGATGCGTGTGAGAAGTGTAGGTTAAGAAATATGAAAACAATCAAATGTCCCTTACAAGATTCTGACATTCCACAATTTCAAATGCAGAAAGTAAGCTTGGATATATCAGGTCCTCACCCTAGAACACAACGGGGAATGTATATCTACTTCATGTTGTGGATTGCTACAGCCTCTGGCCAGAAATTTATCCGATTCCGGATAAAACAGCAGATACCGTCATTAATATTTTTATACAGGAGTTCATACCAAGATTTAGTTGCCCACAGATCGTACTCACAGATAATGGTAAGGAGTTTGTAAACAAGAAGTTTGAGAAGTTATTACAAGATTTGAATATAAACCATATAAAAACCTCGTATTATAGACCTTCTTCAAATGCTAAGAATGAGAGACAACATCGAACATTGTATAATATTATAGCAAAATATGTCGATGAACATGAAAAAGATTGGGACCTTTTCTTGGGATCTGCACTAAGCGCGATACGCACAAATCAAAATGAGGGAACAAGGTTTTCACCATTCTACTTATTACACGGGAGAGAGCCTATACTACCAATTGACAATCTGTTAAAACCAAGACGTAAATATATGGGTGAGGATTTTCAGGAAGTTATTTTACAAGAAATGCACAAAGCGCATGTAAGGTTACGGAACAATATAATTAAAGCCAGAGAAAGACAGAAAAGGTACGCAAACAAAAATACACAATTACAGGAATTTAAAGTAGGTGATATAGTTTATAATAAGAAGCATAGAAGGAACTCCAAAATTGATGCTCATTGGATTCCAGGTTATTATAATTTAGAAAGGTTAGGTACTGTATCATACATTATAAAGAACCAAATCACAGGACATGTAGCAAGGGCACACGTAGAGCACTTAAGAAGAGATAATGAAGATAAGAAAGACAATAATAATAATAATAATAATAATTATTATTATTATTATTCAGACGACTTATATTCAGATGGACAACTCGTCAGAAGAGCTATAATACCCCCAGATTTTGGAAAAGATCCGGTACAAAGTCATTTAATAACAACACCAGTTTGCGATGATACTTATGAACAAACAATACCGAAAACGATGATGAAAGAAGAGAGGAATACGTATGATGGTTGTTATGACAGTGTTAAATCTATGGAAGAAGAGGTAACCGCTCCATTCAAAAATACCAGACAAGTAGTGAAAAGGAGAATAGAAAGACAGAGAGAAAGAGAAGTGAAAAGACAGAGGAGAATCAGAGAAAATTCATCAAGCGACGATGACATGCCACTACTCGAAAGATCGTTAAGAAACTATGATAGACAGATTAGATTGGATATAGAAAGGAACAAATTAGCGGCTGCTAGCAATAGACATACAGATGAAGAAGAAGGAATGGATGAAAATTCAGAATCTAATGGAGATAGTAGCATGAAGGAAAATATTTCTTTACGAGAGGATGAAGACATTGATGTGGAGATAGCACTTATACAGAAAAATCTAGAGTTACTGAAGAAATAGAGACATGGTAGATAAATTGATAGAAAATGCTGCAGATAGCAGGATGAAAATTTTGTGGTTTAAAGAGGAAATTGATAATTGTTGAAATACGGTAGCTGTGTATTACAGGTGTTTCATAGAAACAGGGTGGCAAATGGTTTGATTAATACCTGTACTGAGTTGTCTTGAGGAGTAGACATGATGTTGTATATTTTAGTAACAAGTTAGATAATATGGATGTAAATTCTCGTGTGGTCTTGAAGATGTATTTTTATTGCCATTTGATTCTAAGATTTGACTTGTTGAGTTTTCTTAATAGATAAATAATTTATTGTTAGTCCGTAAAAGTGACTAACAATGGATAGGATGTATGTCATATTATTTTGAATAATGTCTTTCTTTGAATTGGTTGATTACCTTTATTTGATATGTGGGGAAAGAAAATGTGTCTTCAAAACGTGGGGGGTATGATATCCTGTTTTGACTTCGTTTTGGTTGACTCATGATTTTGGTTGAATTGTCTTGTGTATTGAATAGTAATTACCCTTGTTTACAAATAAGTTGAAAATTGTTAAAAATTATGTTCACAAGCAGTTATTGTTTTGTTTAGAATAAAGAAGAATAAGACGGGGCTTTATTTAAAACCCTTCGTTCAGAAAATAGTTAACAAACGACTGAGGACTAGAAGAGAGACACATTCTCCTTATGAGTAATAAGTTCTAGTAAACATGAGTACCTTGTGTTGGTAAGAAGGCTGCTGCGACAGTCAGCGTTAATGTATTAGGATAGGGAAGTTAATTACATAGTGGCTATGAAGTTGTGGAAACATATGCCATACTTAAATGATGGGGTTTTATAATGGTTACTATACAAATAAAAGGGTTCTGGGGGAGTTGAAATAAGAGCTGCATTAAGTCAGCATTGATAGAAGGTATATGGATTGGATGCCATATTATATTAAGGAATAAACGTGACTAACGGTTATAGCGGGTGTAAAAAGAGGCTGTGATGTTAGAAAATATAAGAAGCTGGTTAATAAAGAATGGATATTAAGGGGGCTGTGAATAGCAGTGCATATGGTTTGGTACGGGGTTAGATACGTATATGAACAAGGATGCTTGTCATGGGATGTGACGGGGTAATATAGGAGCTGTGATAAACAGCGTTAATTAATTTTAAATATGTTCATGAAAGATGAACATTGTTAATGATTTCATGATGGGACATGAGACAGGTGAAATATAGTCATGAGTGTGGATGACAGTACAAATATTGAGTATATGGAAGAAATTTTGGATCAACTTAATTTATAACAAACAGGGATATGGGTTCATATATCATAAGATGTGTTTGTGAAAAACTTTTATTTGTAAAATTTTTACGTTTGCAAGGGAGATAAATGTGATTGTTTTTGATTACTTCTTTATATCGTCATAACTGGGTTCGCACCCCATCTTTTCTGTCTATCCTTTGTTGTGTTGTTGATGTTAAGAGAGAATGAGAACTTACATAACGCATGATAAGTATGTACCAACGATTTTTATGAACAATTATATGAACCGTGGTTTTTTTAAATGAAACCTTGTAGGCTCAGAAACGAAGAAGAAGTATCACAGAACATAGCAGTTAGCTATACGAGACGGGTGGAGAATTGGACTTGAGGGAATAGAAAGGAAGTTTATTGGTTAAGAGGGGGAGAGATAATGTTGGGGTTAAGATTTTAATTAGGTTAGTGGTAAAGACTTTTTTAAGATAAGTCTTTTTAAAGAAAAGGAGGATTGTAACAGAGCACCATCTCTGTTAGTAGTTTGGGAAATAGTTGGCGTGAAATAGAAAAGGGTTTGGGAAATGAATGATGCACGCGTGAGCACAATTGAACGAGTTGTTAGGGACGCTCACGCGTGACGTCAAGGGTAAACATAGGAGAGTCCTAACTCAGCATTCGACTTAGCCAGACGTGTTTCAACATATTGTATTCGTTTTTATACCTGGACTAATAAACGGACTTATATACACTTTGGTCAGAGCCTTGATTTCATCTATTGCAGTTACCTTCAGTTATATTCAGACTCCGTGATCTGCAACAGCTTGTTACCCGTCGGATAAAAATGCCGTAATTAAGTTCACCATATCGGCACTAGTCTTCATTTGTGGCAATTTGCTTATTAAAATATTGTGATCTACCATATCAAAAACTTTTTTTAAAGTCTACAAACACCGCTCCACAAATGTTGAAATTGAAGTTAAAATGTAGTTTTTAGGTCATTTTTGTTAGAGCACTATGGCAAGAATATTTATGTCGAAACGCAGATTGGCTGTCAATTATTAGATCGTTATTAATTAAATGCGGCAATATTATTATATTAATGTGCTTTTCTAGTGGCTCTGATGGCGACGTTAGTAAGGAAATAGGTATATATTTACACAAGACGCTGTTATCATTTGAGCCATTTTAAAATAGAGGTTAAACTATAGCAATTTTTCATGCAGATGGAATGTAGTTTTTGGCCAGGAATTGATTATATATGAACGTTGAAGACTTGGCACAGCAAAGAATTATATTACTGATCCCATCTAGGCCGTGTGAGTTTGTTGCTTTGAGGTTTGAGAGATATTTATATACTTGTGCAACCGACATAAAGGGAATCTCAACGGGAATATTTCTAGTGCACTTCACCTCACAGAATGATGACAATGAACTTAAATTACATGATGAGTCTGGTATTGAAAACTTTAGATTCTCTATTTCTGAATGAAAGAACAACTGACATCCTCGCATGTATAGAGTTTGGTGTTGCAGACTCTGACGAGCTAGTGTCATTTACTGGCGGAGTTGGAGGTGTAACAGCTGATAGATGACTGTTCCTGGACAGATGAGAGGATGTAGGAACTAGTGCCATTTACTAGCAGAGTTAGAGGTGTAACAGCTGATAGACGACTGTTCCAGGACAGATGAGAGAATGTCGGAGCCAGTGAGTGTCTTTTATTAGCAGAGTTGGAGGTGTAACAGCTGACAGATGACAGATCCAGGCAAGATGAAATAACGTGGGCACTTGTGTCATTTACTAGCAGAGTTGGACGTGTAACAGCTGATAAACGACTGTTCCAGGACAGATGACATGATGTACGAATCAGTGGCATTTACTCACAGAGTTGGAGGTGTAATAGTTGATAGATGACTGTTCCAGGACAGATGAGAGGATGTAGGAATCAATGCCATTTACTGGCAGAGTTGGAGTTGTAACAGATGATAGATGACTGTTCCAGGACAGATGAGATGATGTAGGAATCAGTGCCATTTACTGGCAGAGTTAGAGGTGTAACAGCTGACAGACGACTGTTCCAGGACAGATGAGAGAATGTCGGAGCCAGTGAGTGTCTTTTATTAGCAGAGTTGGAGGTGTAACAGCTGACAGATGACAGATC